>CM026218.1:11155674-11738174 GCA_014839995.1 Xenentodon cancila
GATGAACAATAATGAAAGATTATGTTGTGGAATTCTGTATTTGGTGTCATGCACTTAATATGCATGACAAATGAAATATGATTGTGTACTGCATTAATTATGTGCTTATATCCACATTTAGCCAAAAATGTCAGTGCTGCAATGGTGGAACCAGCCATGTCTTGTGACCTGCTCCACCGCAGACCAGCATGCCGCCCCTAGAAGAGCAAAATGAGGACCACATGGTCCTGCCTGAGGGTTAATGTTTCTAATATGCACTTAAATTGGTATGTCAAACCTGGTAGGTGATGATAAAAATACATCAAACAACAAATAGTTTGATCTACAATCTGGACAGGTATCTCCAGGACGCCCGATAACGTCTTGTCATAGCATGTCAGTTAAATTATAAATAGATGTACTGTTTAGACTACAATTCAACCCTTTATTGTTCTCCTCTTCTGTCGTCTTGTCCTTTGCTCAGCTGCCAACACTAAATATACCCTATATAAAACTGAGAGACCGGTCAACACAGGAGGAAACAAGTCAGCCTTTCCACCCTCTCGCTGATTGCAGAGGCAGGAAGTGAACATTTTCATACCTTTGCCTCTGCTATTTCTTGTACACAAAGCTGCTCTATTTCCAGCACACAAGGCTGTGGTCCTATGTGGTTGGTGAGTGCAGACAAAGTCCAGGGTGCTCTGTGGAAAAAAAGAGAAGCGCTATAATGTAATGAATGCTTCAAATAAGCCACATTTTATTAATTTCTTACAATAAAGGTTCTTACAATAAAAACAAAACCCTGAGGTTCACTCTGAACGAGGATCTGAACATGCTATTCCTCTGTAAATATATAACTCAAGTTTCCATTGCAATTCCAAACAATCACGTGACCTTTCTATTTCTATCTCCGTGCATTGAAGAAAAAAAAAGAAGGTTGGATTATCATGTTGTAAAGCATGAAAGGGTCAACAAAGAGGGGGTCTGTCGGAGCCTATCCCGGCGCATAGTAGGCAAAAGGCAGGGGTACACCCTGGACAGGTCGCCAGACTATCCAGGGCCACATACAAGACAAACACACCTAGGTAGAATTTAGACTGATCAATTAACCTACCCTGCATGTTTTTGGACTGTGGGAGGAAGCCGGAGTACCCGGAGGGAACCCACGCAAGCAATACAAGTTCTTTTGTCTTAATTTGTTCAGGTACAGTACAGTCACTGCAGCAACAAGAAACTTCAGAACAAATATGTTCCTGATGTTTTTCTCAGGCAAACAGTGTCTCCCTTTGATGCAGTCGGCTATCTGACCAGTTCAACATGCCTTGTACCATCCAATGTCCTAAGAAATTGTTTAAGCTTTTAGCACCCTGACTTGGTTTGTGTAGGTAGGTTGTGTAGTGTTTATGTATGTTTATGTGCACGTCCTAATCATATTTAGATCTTATTTACTTGCATATCTCAATGCATAATGTGTATGCTTGTACATAGAATACCATCTACCATTGTATATAGTATTTTTATTTCTTATTTTTAATCTTATCTTATATTATATATATTTTTTTCTTACTCTTCTGTTTTTGTGCTTGAGCATCACAAAAGTCCTAAAAAAAACCCTCACCTGCCTAACTAAGCAAGTAAGCATCATTCATGACTCACCTTAACTTATTTATCATCCTGGATTTGAAATTGCCACCATTCAGCTGTTTCAGCAAGGCCACTCTCATCTCGACAAAACAGCCCTGTGGGGAATCAAGTCCTTCATTATTTCCAGTGTGTTTCATTTTGCGCTGCTTCGTAAAAAAAATCCTGAAATAAGAGGATGTCCATACAATCACTAAGTTAACTGACCAGCCGATTGACACGCCCATTTGTTCACCTGGACAAAAGACTAGAGTGAAGATGCAACACAAATGTTGTCTGCAAGAATGGACAGAGCAGAGATTGTGCAACATCATGTGCAAAGTCCTCCTAACTTAATAATTAAGATGGGAATGTGTTTTGTGGCAATTTAAAATAATTATTCATAAAGCAACAGCTACATAACTGTCAGCGACTCTAGAAACGTCTTACAATAAAATGCCCTTTTTGAACTGAGTAGTAAAAATCAGTTTTTGGTTGCTGTGCACCTGTGTGTCCCAGTGATGAAAACTTTCAGGTGTGCATTCTTTTAAACAAAGAACAGAGAAGACTTAGATAATTATTATTATTATTATTATTATTGGACAGACTGGAAGGATGCTGTGCATACCACACATGGACAACCACTGAGGGGCCTCAGAGGGATGTCCCCTGAAGCTACAGAAACATCTGCGTGGCACTAGACTGTGCAGAACAGGTGGTAAGGCCGGGACCCTTCATTAATGCCTGACGACAGATGAGCGCAGATCGGACTTCAAGCTCTTCTCTTCCGATGACAGGAAAATCAGGCCTTTTGTGTTGTACACTATTAAGGAAACATAAACTTTTTTTTAAGACGTCTGAATTCAAAAGTTGTGAGGTTATTGGTCTATTTGGGGTTTGATTGCACACTCATCAGGAGCAGCTTGTGGTTCAGTTTTTTGCTTGAGTACACTTCGACACTGTGGACAAAGGGAGTCAAGGACTGAGTCAACAACCCAGTTAAAGGCTAAATGTGCCTGCAACGTTGTTATCTTTGCCCCTTACAAAAAAAGTCCAAAAGCCCCTTCCCCTCGTTTCAAGAATCTTGGTATTTGGTTAGTTTGTGCAGGAAGGAGAAGGAGGCCCTTCGATGGGGGAAAACACACCTTCTCTTTCTCTTTACTTTTCCAAGGGTAGGAGCTGAACTTTGAAGGTGACAGGACACCTACAGCAGTGTTTTTACATTCAATGATGTTGCTACAGTTGATCTGTGAAGACAAACATATCCTTTAACAGGTAAGTAAATACCATAGGTTTTAAATACACAAAGAGCATCACATGACAACATGTAACATTTATCAAACAGAAATATTATAGGGGAAGTGTCTTTATTAATTTAAAACCATAGAACAAACAAATAAATGACATGATATAAAACTGAAACAGAGAGCTGGTGAGTGCCCACAAGGGCTTCCCACATGGCTTGTAAATGTGCAGTTACCCACATGCGGATGAGCCAGTTCCCATATTTTCCCTTGACTTTTCTCTTTCACAGATGCATTACATTAAAATCTCTGGCAGACCGACGCACAACAGCTTAAAATCTGATGGCATAAAGAAGCTGTGATCGTGGCATCTCCAGCTGGGTCACATGTCTGCAGCTTGGCAGAAAATAAAGATAATATTACATGTTACAAACAAACTGGTTTGTCCTCCAGTTAATGAGGGTATAAATCACTCAAAAGCCATTGTGTCTCCTGTGTACATTGTGAATAACCGTGTTTGTACATGCAATCTGTTTGACACAAGTATTTATCTAAAAAAAAGTACACTTTTCTACTTTTTCACAATCTTCTACTCAATATTTTGGTAATAAAGTCGTGCTCCAGTCCATAGAGTTTATATTGACAAAATAACTATATAGCCCAACATTATTAATTTACTTTTTTTGAACTGAACATTTTTTTTTTTATAAAAAGCAAGCTGAAATGTGGACTTATCTGACCACAAAGTACATGTCCACTGTAGCTCTGTCCATTTGAGTAAACTCTCTCCCTCTGCAGCATTTTTGCACAGCGTTGACCTGTGGTTTCCTTCTTAAGTAACACATTCTCAGGTTACATTTGTGGTTGCAGTAGCAGACTCTGTTGAGTGACAATGGTTTTTTCAAAATATTTTCAAGTCCATGCAGATGTGTTGATCTCAGTTGCACAAAATGCCGTGATGCCACTCAAGGACTGAAAAGTCACGCACATCCAGCAGTGGTCTCCAACTTTGGCCTGTAAGAACTCTGGTTTCCCCAGACCGTCTGAAGCTTGGATTCTTCTTTTATACCCAATCCTGCCAACAATTTATCTGTTAAATGCAGAAACTTGGAAAAGAATCTTACTTGTATATTATACAAACTTTTTTTGTCTTTCTTGGATGGTCTCTTAACATTTTTGACTATCCTTGCATCAAATTTTAGGTTTCTTTATAGTTTCCAAATATAATGGAAGTTGGTCAGTGAAGTCTTTAAAAACATTGCAGTGTGTCTCTGTTAAAAAACAAAAAAACAAACAAAAAAAATCCTCATGCATTAAAAAAAAAACAACTTTCCAACTTTCTACCAGAAAATGTAATTTTTAATACAATTTAATACGACTTCTGTGGGAAAATTGGGTAACAACATAAACAGACAAAGCAAAAGTGACATTGCTCTTTTGTGCATGTATGATGGACTAACATGTATTCTTTTGTTTCGTTTTATAAACGGTTAAGGACACCTCTCACAGTTTCTTTATTATGCTTTAGCATTCTTAGCTCACGGCTGAATAACAAATAAAAACTAGAAAGACAATTTAAGTAACAATCTGTGTCATGGTTTTACAGATAATTTAACATAATGTTGATTTTTTTTTAAATGACCAAATAGGAACAAAGAGAAACCCTGCATCATATGGGTTGAGTGAGTGCCTTTATAGACTCCTCGCTGGAGTTAAACTGTGAAGGCATAACTGCACCTCATAAAAGGGATCATTCATATGTTTGTGTTTTCACTGCACGTCAAACTAAACTGAGTAAACACCCTCTGCATGCGCCAAAACACTACTGTGGCTCTCAAAAGCTGCCTCAAAACTCAGTTTATGTGCAAATGCTAAATAAAAGTGCATTCTCTAACCTTTAATTTCAGCTGCTTCTGGTTTTACACAGTTAGTGATTTAAGAACAAAAATACAGAAGCAGCTCTGTAAGAGAACAAACCCTCAGTGCTATATACAACAGTGTAAGCTTGGCTTGGGCGACATGCTAACAATTTACCAGCGAGACCACCGGAGGAAACCAAAAAACAAGCTGCCGTTTTGTGTGGCATCTACACACACAATGGGAATTAGATGTGGACCCTTGTGGAAATTAGTGGTGTTCCAATGTAATCCACAAATTATTCTCTCCCAATTAACAAATAAATGAAAAAAAAGATCTAATTCTTATAATTTGTATTTTTGAAAATCTGTTCCAACCCCCCATCACAGTATACTGTTTAGTACATTGTGTACTGTATGCACTTTTCCGATCCTCTCTGTATGACACAGTAATGATCTAACAACGTATATAGTTTAATTTACAGCACTGCACATGTTCAAATATGATGTGTTGACAGATATATGGGAAACTATGAAGCCACATGTGCTGTGTTGGAGCGACAAACTTGTAAAAAAGAAAGCAGAATCATTTGATCTCGTCGTCACACGTGCCCCCTCCTCAGTTTTAAGCATGATTGCGTGACAAGCTTTGGGCATTTCCTGCTAATTCTGATGTCCCCTTGAATTTTCTGATGTGCCAAGTTTTAACAAAGGTTGCAGCTACTGCAGATCTTAATTGTATTTGAATAAAAGCAAAAAAAAAAAAAATGGTCATGGGCTTTACTGTCTGGATAATCTGCTTGGTTTCTTCTATGATGGCTTCCTGATTTTCTATAGCAAGGAAGTGTGAGGAATTACGTCTTCAAAGAGATGTGAGCCCCACCAGCACTAATCCCCAGTTAATGGCCAGTAAAAGCAACGGACCCCGACAACCTCACAGCCTGCAGAGGTTTCTTGTAGATAATGTTTTTTTCAGATTAGAAATAAATAATAATAATCTTTAAAAAAACACATGGATACCACGATTTAGGACTCATTTTTGCACAAAAATCACAAAACATTAGAATATCTATACTTGAGTCATTCTGTTAAGGATAACATTTCATCAAGTTAAAAAGTCAAATGTAGAGGAACTGCAGGAAAATAAAATACTGAATTCTTTTAAAGACAGGATAATCATTACTTTCCTATGGTAAGACCAAAAGCTGTTGGAGTGGCTGTTTTAGTGACTCTGAGTAACAGGCACAGCTCTCCCTGGTGGCCTTGGGCTCAACCAACAGACCGTAATTGGACTCACAACTCTCCAATTTAGACCAGAATTTAGGAGGGACATGAGTCTGCCTTTAATCTTCTGATCTGTGCTCAGGATAAAAACAAGCAAGGTAGTGAAGCCAGAGCTGACAAAAAAGGAAAATGTTGTTTCTGCAGTGTACGCTTGACAAGGTTGCTCAGTAAATAACTCACATTACTTTCTCTTACATTTCTCTTACAAATAATGTTCTTCAAAGGGACCTCAATTGATGTTTTAGCAGCTCAAAGTCAAATATTTGCTCGTACACAAGCAGAATTCATTGAAATTAATACAGGGAAACGTGAATGTTTTTGCCGTACACATGTAGAACAGATGCCGCTGAGACTTGGGGACGAGCAAACACTTCAACTTTCAAGTCACTGATCTCTCGGCTGCTTTTGCAATGATTTCGCTTTTGTTCGAGTTATTCAGACATCTCAGTTTGTGTCATGTGACGTGTCAGCACATGTTACAGGACAGATGAAACTGAGGAAGCCTGACGTCCGTGGCTCCCTCCGTGATGTGGGTGGCTTGATAATGTAAGTATTTAATGTTTAGTTTTGACCAAATTTAATCAAATATTTTTAGACACAAATTATATATATGAATCTTATCTTCAGGTCAGACTCAATCATTTTAAAAGAAGACAACTGTAAAAACTATTTCCATTAATTTATGTCAAATAATTCCACATGATTCAAGGATTCTCAATGTGTTACTTATTTATTAATGTACAAACATGAAGATTGCACTGTGGATTTCATTTATACTACAGAAAGTAATTTTCTTCTGATGAGTGCAAACACTTTGATTGGCAATTTCCAGATTATTTGTTCTCCTTTTTCAATATTTATGCCCTCTTTAACGGATAGCAGCTAAGGAGACCATCTATTGGTCAAACAACAAAATGTTGAATCTTTAATCACCTAACCTTTTGACTAATTCATAATTCAGGAAACTGAGAGTGAAGCGTTTAGCTTTTCCTGACTATGGCCCGCAAAATGAAATGGTGTGGAAAGTGTGAGGTCATAAACCTGTTACAGGTATGCTCCCTGCAAATATTGGGGATAATGTATTCCACCCAGGTGTGAACAAAAAAGAGGGAGAGAACGCTCTCAAGTAGGTGGCAGCTATTCACTTTTGGAAAACTTAATTTAAGAACATTAAGATCTGAAAATTTAATAAGGTTTTTAATCATGATAGATATTCCTTCAAATCTCCAGCAGATTTTCACTCTGCTGCTTTTGGGCTGACAGAAGAAGGGTGCGAGATCATTTTGTCCGCCTTTTGCACACATCACAGTGTGCTATTTGTACCACTGATATATATATATATATATATATATATATATATATATATATATATATATATATACATATATATATTATTTTCCTACCAGTCAACATCAAATGTCCAGCTTGAGAAAATATAAAATGTCAAAAACCTATGTAAAAATATTCAAAAAATAAAGATATTACTGAACAATTTGTAAATTTCTTTTTATTTTTTAATTTTTTTTTCAGAATATTGTAAATTACAGAACAATAAATACTGAAACACTCATAAGCACTTCAGTATTGATTTATATGTATTTACTTTTTGTCTTTTCTTTTTTTTTAAATCAGTACTTGAGTGCTGATTCTGTTCTTATTTGTTTGGTCTTTCAGTCTTGTGTGGTTAAAAAGTTATGAAGTAACACTAAATATTTTAACTCAGTAACCATTTCAATTACAAACACATTTCAGAAGAATTACATTACTTATATTACTCTACATGAATCTAAGTTTTGGTTCTGTTGTACCTTACATCTTCTGTGCATAATGAGACTTTACTGCTTAATACTACTTAATCATATCAATTATAGTTTTACTTATAGCTAATGATGCAGCCATTTCTGTATTTTATTACATTTTTGTTTTGTATCCGCTTTATGACTAGTCTTGCATACGTCTCTGTGCACTTAATATTTTCATGAAGCTCCCTTTGGCTGGAACAGAGGAGACCATAACACCAGACGTTAATCGATCCTTCAGTCTCCGCTGATTTTTTTTTTTTTTTTTTTTTAGTAGTCTATACAACTCTGCTTCTGTGCAGCCTATTGTACTGGAGGGGTTAATGTATTATACAAAGTGTTCGAATCAGGGATTAGATTTTCCCCCAATTCCATCAGTCAATTCTTTGTGCTCTCCAGGGCATTCATCATTTTGACAGTTGCAGATAAGGCAATTATTTTCCTCAAGCAACTACAAAATGTAGACAAGTGCTTCTGTGACAGTGTGTCTGTTTGAGTGGAGAACACAAATATTATTCCAGCAGTCACTGATGGCATGTATTGCTCGCTACAAAGCAATATCCTTTGTAACACAATGGAAACAGATGTTAGGGGCATTTCTGTGTCCTAATGTAGCAGTGGTTTTGTTGTTATTGTAAAGCTGAAGTGAGGCTCCATTCTGTGGTTTAGTAAGATGTCTTTACAAATGGTTTCTTGTTAGGGACTTTCCTTTTGCTGATGGACTAAATGATTGCAAGTAAAATTAGGTTGCATGCTTTTAAACTAATGCACCAATTATTTCAACATTTTTCCCATCAAAATAGAAGCATAAATATCTGTCAAAAGCATAATCCAGGCTCCTTCTGAATTATGTTTAGCCACTGTGGCAAGACCACTAAACAAAGAAAATGTATTCTGAGCAGTATTAACCACTCATCTCTTGGCAATTCTTACAGATAATAAAAAAAAATTATTTGCTTGTAATTCATTTCAAAGTGCACAATGGTTTCCCCACAGTCACGTTACAGCTGTATCACATCAAACAACTCTCTTCCGAAGCGTCAGGCTTGTCTGCAGTTTCCTCCTTTGACCCCTAGGGGACAGCAGAAGACCTTAATTCCTGTATGAACGATGCTGTTAACTGTTGACTTGCACCATTGTCACCTTCTGCTTGCAAACACACACGCACACGCACACGCACTCACACACACTCACACACACACACACACACACACACACACACACACACACACACACACACTCACACACACACGCACTCACACACACACACACACACACACACACACACACGCACACGCACACGCACTCACACTCACACTCACACACACACACACACACACACACACACACACACACACACACACACACACACATATATGCAAAGATAAACTTTTCATCTTCTTCTGTTTTCATTTAAGTTCAAGTGGAACGACAAATTGAGACTAAAATATCATGTTGTTATAACTAATTAAAGGTACAATTTTATGTACATTTAGAAACAGCATCTATACTGAAAATAATACAGATTTTTCTGTATGCAAAGGTTGTTTTTTTTTTAAAAACAAGATCATTAATAAATCAGTGTGAGAAATGTGAGAATAACATACTACTTTTACTCACTATATGAAAATGTATTAATTAGCCAAACTGTTTAATACAAAAATTAAAATAATATATACTAACAAATGAAATAACATTTTATGTGCTTTAGATCCAGCTAATTTTTTTTCGAGAGAACAACAACGCAAAGCAGTTGCACCCTATTTACATCATACCTTTCATATGAGCGTTTTGAGTTTGCATTTGCCGGATTTGGGGAACGTGGGCTTTGTTGGCTGAATGTCAGGATGAAAGAGGAGAGACAGAGCAGGAGGGTGACGTGAGGCTGAGCTCAAGTCTGTCATCAGATCAAAGTGGGAACTTGCTCTCCCATCGCTGTCAGCACGTTTTAATGACCAAGCTGTTCCTCCTTAAAACTTTCCCACACTGAGTGTCTGATAGGTTCATAGCTTAATCATTAAGTTGCACTTAATTTGTCTGGAGAAAACACTCAGCTCAAATTACAAGGGGATTTTGGTAAAGGTCGACATCACCGTCACTAAGAATAACATGTAATTGCTTAATAGCGACTCAGCATATTTTTAAAGTATTTACTTTTTTTCATTTACATTAAAAATTTATGCTGCATTTCATTTTTGCTGATTTTTGACAAGTAGGAAGCAAATGTAGATTTTGTTTGTCATTATATATACTGTCCAATTCAGTGAAAACAAGTATACAAAGCAAATAAATAAATAAAGGAAAGCCTTTAAACAATATCCAGTAACAATAGCTGGTTAAATGCTGACGTGAAAATATTATTTTCCAAATCAGTACAGTTACTCGAATTACTGGCCTATCTAGTGCCGTCCTGATCTCCCAAATTTATCTTCATTCTGCTCATTCTGCACCAATAGAAAGTAACTCGTGATTTAACTCTCTAGTTGACAGAGTTTTATAAAGATGTAAAGACAGTTGGATTTCACATAGAACATTTAAGGTACATTTACAAAAATACAAAAATGTTTCGGTTTCAAATAATAAAATCAGTGTCATCAGTGGACTGACAAAGGTTTCATGAGGCCGTCTGAGCTGAGCAACTGGGACGATAAATCAAACACAGAAAGAAGGCCAAGGCCTTTATGGGGAGCCACCCATATATTGACTGCACATCATAGCAGCCCTGATGTTGTAGGCTGGATTATAAATCCTCTTTTTAAAAGATATACGAGACATTTGATGTGTAAGACCTGCTTTCATTTATGTAGCTGGCCGATTTATTCTCAAATCACTTTCAAAGCCAAAAAAACAAAAAAAACAAACAACTTTTAGTAACCAAACATAGTTGTGCACTAGACATAAAAAAAGCATAATGTTATTAATATGTTTAAGAGTGTACTTAAAATGAGCTTACCCCTTTTTGAGTGAAAGTGTCCAGGCCACCTGTGTGTCTGACAGGATGCGTGGTGCCTGTAATGAATGAGATGCTGTAGACTTCAGCAGGGATGAAAAAGTACTTTCAAAGAGAGAGAGGGAGAAAAGGATCAGTTAACAGACGAGGAGAAGAGAATCCAAGCTGAACCGAGGATCATCCCCCTCAAACTGCCCCAAAACAGACCTCTGTCCCAGCAGAAACTCTGATCTCTAAGTCTGCCAGAGTTACCAGGTTAAACCCGCCGATTAAATCTCACGGCTATCTGAGCATGGAGCAAATGATTTGCTGCTAAGTATCAAAAACTGAACACAAAAAGGGAAAAAGTTGATGCTGAACGGCTATTCAGATTTTTGGCTTTGGGTGCATTGGTGGGATATTTCCGGCTACTTCTACTACACACGCAGAAACTCCCTCCAAACAGAAAGGTTGTCTTAGAAAAAATATTTATACCTCAAGAATGAAATTCAAAAGTACCTTAAATGATAACACTAAAAAGGTGTAATGATCGTTAGCATATAAATCACAAGAGGGGGGATGTTTTCCTAAAATTTCTTCCGTTAAAATTGTCGTTCCAGCATCACATCAAAATAAACATTACTTTTATGTCTCCACATAAAGATGGTAAAATCATGATGCTTCAGTTCCTTATTGGGGCATATTTTGACATAATTGGGTAACTGGAAGCCTTAAGAATTGCTAAAACAAAAAGGAATTTGATTTAATGAAAAGGGAAAGATGTAATTATATTGTTGCTTGATAAAAAAAATAAAACATTTAAAAATATCAAAACTGTCTTTTTGCTCATCAGTTTGAGATTTTAAAATGTACAAGACAAATAAATGCTAAGAAGTGCAACTGACTGAATCAAATTAAACAGAATAGCAATCTGAATATCTCTTTTTATAAATTTATTTTCCCTGAAGTTGAAATCTTATGTATATGAAATATAGAAAATGATCTTATGAGGGAGAGAAACACACTCCTGTGAAACCTTCACGAAGAGAAAACAGAGCTTTGCAACGGGTTTAACAGTCTATTTGAACTCAAACTAAGACCTTTTCCTACAAAGCTGCCTAAACTATAAAATAAAGAAGTCACTTTACAAATTAAAAAACAATTCTGAAAAGAAAGTTAGCATTAAAAATAATACAAATGTTTATTGGTTGATTCAATCTGACTAAACACATAACCAAGTACCAAGTAAGACGCAAAACCCAGTGAAGGTTCCGGGTGAAAGTTAAAGTGTGACTGTATTTGCATGAGAGTTTAACTCTCTTTTCCATCAACTTAACTGTTGATGGAAAAGATATTTGTTTTTTCGGTGGGTTAATTGGTTAAGATTTTCAACTAAATGATCAATTATTAATTGGGAATAGCAGGAACCCCTCCCCAAAAAAGCAGTTTTTAGAGCAGAATTTTCTAGTTTCATTGCATTTACTAGAAGTCAATGCCTACCTCTAAGGAAAAATAAACCTTCAGCTTCGTATCCATCCTAAAAGTTCTCACCAGTTCAGCAAGTTCTTCATGTATATTTCTTCTATTAGACAAGAACCTTCTGTGACAATTAATGCATCTGCATTGTCTGCATAAGGAAACATTTACATTCTGACTGCATGGATGCTGCAGAAACTATTACTGTCTCCAGAGTGACTTATGGTGAGTTTGCAGTGAACGGTGTGGAGCACACACATCTACACACACACACACATACACACACCTACACACGCACATACATCCATAAGCTAAACACCAACCCTTGCATGCGAGCTGATGACCATGCACACACACAAACACGCCATCCTTCAGAACCATTGATTCTGTTTTGAATAGTGTATTTTCTCCTCAGTGTAGATCGTCTTGCTACTGCCCATGCTGTTAGTGCGCCAGGCATTTTCAAACTCTTTACATCCATTACATTCCACTAGGTAAATACCTAATGCTGGAAACATTTGTCAATGTATGCGCCTGGCTGAACAGAATAGATTATTGGGGGCTGAGTAAAATACACTGCATTTCCAAGCAGCACAATGCCTGTGACATATTAAAAACTTTCCACAAGAGCCCATGCGGTTTCCCCCTGCACCAAGGTACGCAATATTTCAACGAAATAAAGCTTGCAAAGAACAGCAGACATTCTTGGTAAGAAATAGGAATGTCACTTTGTAAAATAATATGAGCCGCCAGGCTATTTCTGCTCCTCTAGCAGCAATGTACCATTCTTGGATTTTTTTTTCTTGTTTACATTAAAGCAAGACTGACAATTAGAGAGACCCATTTTCATTCAATCTGAAAGCACATTTACCTGTTAGATTTTTATTCAACCGCTCCACACCTGAATGTAATATGCAACAATTTATCCTAAGTTTACCAAACTGCAACCCCTTGTCTTCCTTGCACTTAATTATTCATGCTTTGCACTCTAGCTGCAATGGAGATTTTGTCCCAACTCTTCACCTCTCTTATGCTTTTTCAATTTTTCTTAACTTCCATTTCATTTCACACCATCTAAATCCTCCTAGTCTCTTTTTATATTCTTCTTTCAGGATATCTTTATGCCTCATGTAAAGCAATTTGTTGATGGAGGGTGCTATAAACCGACCCTGCCATATTAACACTTTGAAGCATTTGTCACTCATTCTCATGTACAGTACTGCAGAGGAAATCAATGACCTAAAACTGACTTGCAGAGAAATGTGATTTTGTCCGTTAAAACCAGGCCAGAGCAGAATTAGACCATTTTGTACACAAAAAACAACTATTTTACTTTTTTCCCAATTTATTTTGATGGAAGCTCGGCAAGAAACATTTTGAGCTTTTTCCTTGAATTACCACAACATTCAAAGATGGATAACTGACTCATTTTGCCACCTTAACACAGCTAAATAGTAATGGGAAAAGACCCATTTTAGTCTAATTAACTGGATTAGCCCTCCACTCGAATGTTGGCTATGAATATGCATGGAGCTGTGGGATGTCTCTGAAACCTGAATTATATAAAACAATGTAAACTTCAAGTTACTACAATCAGTTTAATTGTCACACATAATTATCGAGCTAATGGAGTTGTACATTGTGTGAGAAAGTAGGTTATGTGCTGTCTCTCGTAGAACTTATTCTTGCTACCTCTGCTGGGATCTCTAAAAAAAAATGTGTTTAATGTCTGATAATGGGCCCAATAATTTATTAGTGGTAGTGCAGCAGGGGTGTAAAATATCTCTTAGGTTTACAGACTGCATTTTGCCAATGTAATTATGTTGTTTTACATGTGATTGAAGTGAAATATCTTGCATAAGCAGCCTTTTTGAAAGTTGTTTTAATATACAGATTGAGACCGAAGTACATAAAGAGAAGAAAGGAAAATATCCATTGCCCTGACGCTATTTAGGGGCTTGTTCGGCCTTGGCGATAGCTTTCAAAAATGCTCCATGGGAGCCTAAGTAGTTCATATTTGTGTGTGACTAAACATATTTTCATATAATTGTTTCACATCATTTAAATACTTCAAAATCCATTCCCTAAAATCAACATGCTTTCTCTCTTTGCCTCTTTGATCCTCAGTAATTAACAGAGAATGGGACTCCTGCAGCCGACCCTCTTCAACAAAGATACACAATAAGGAGCAAGAGCCAAGAGAGGACAGGGGTGATATCGGGTCTCTTATTTGGGTGCATTTCCATTCATTCCTTCAATATTCCATTCCTGGTTCTGCTTCATGGGTTTGTCTATTGTGGAGCAGTGAATGGGAGAGCGCAGGAGCGTCTCTGCTTCCGTTAATTAGAGCTTTATGCAGCTTCCGCTCCTTGAAGAGTCAGACTTTAAGCAGTGGGGTAAAAAAAAGAAACCCTCTGTGTTGCTCCAACCCCAGTTCTCCATTGTGGCTTCAAAGACATGAAAAGGTATAGTTTACCAGTGGCTGGCTGCAGTGTTGGAGTGGTCAAAAGAAGAAAAACAATCAAAGAAGACTTATTTTTATTTATTTGTTTTAGAATTTAGAGCATTTCTGCAATGATAGTTGAGTACTGCTCCATCTGACCCTGAAGTTCATATGGAGTTTAAAGCAACAGGACATTCCAAGGACTATTATATGCATAGTGATTGTGCAGGCACCCCTACTTGTCTTTACACATGAAATGACCGATTGTTCGTGCAAGCTTAAATGATGCACGAGGAAAAAGAGAAAAAAAAAAAGTCCTGGGGTCTGTTATGACATGCGGCTATGGGTGTCCTTTTATACCTTGAGATTCCCTTTGCCTCATTAGTTAACACACTTTCTTAGTTTTGAACAATACCTTAGCTTGAGTTCTCCCAGCAGAAATCCTCCCGCTCAGTCGATATTTCCAGGGCCTGCAGCAGAGTTTCAGAGAGAGGGCACTTTCCCCCCTGTCCTAACAGCTTTAATGCTTGTAATTATCTCTTGCTGGGGGAGGCTAGAAATTGGATTAGGGTGGTGAGTCTCAGCTGAATGAATTACCTCCATCTCCCCACTTGGTGGGCCACACACTGATAAAGTGCAAAAAAACCGATTTGGATTCAGCCTTAGCATTCATGGCTTCCTTGTGGAAAAATGAAATTTTCCAACAGAAGGGGCCAATGTGCCAGCAGTATCTGTCCACAGCATGTTTCATCTGCTCCTGCTCTTCTGGAAATGCAATTACCTGCGTTATCAGGGCCTAAATGGTGACAGTTTGGCAGAGGAGCAGTTTCTTCCACCAAAGACATCACTTCACACTGTTTTTTGTTGCATTCAGCTTTGTTTCAGTTTGAAGTTAGTCCCCTTTATTTTCGCTTATCACAGGTAAAACAATTAGCTCAGTTGCTTACAGTAAGAAAAATACTCCTGATAGAAGGACTGATGAAAAATAATCAGTATGATCTTAAGTTAACCATTACAATATGTTTATATGATTACTTTTTTTGCTTTCTAATCAATGTTATGTAACAATAACTCACTTATAGAACTTATTCTAGTCTTATAGATTAGTCTATATGCTTAGGGACGTTAAAAAAAAAAAAACAACTACAGCAGCAGTCTGAAGTTGACAAAATCAGAAACACAAACAACAGCAAACATTGGAAAAACCAATGGAACGAACATTTTTTTGTCTGTGCTGAGCGTCTGCTGCCTCTTGAATGACTGAACACAGAGTAAAGACTGATACTAAATTATTTACTAACATCAACTCAGTTAATGTTTTACATGTGTTTCTCTCTCAAAGGAGAAGGGGTTGAAGGTCTTTCAGGGGGACTTATGAATCAATATGTGGAAAGGCTTGCCACTGTGTACTTTCAATGCGACACAAAGAGTAATTAAACTCTTGGATTTTACAGTATTTTCTGCACCACAAAGTCTGCATACATTTCATGCACATTTCATGGTTCTGGATATATTTGGAAGATAAATGGATTGAAATTGGGATTTTATTACAAATCATCAAACGGTTCCTCAAATGTGGTGTCTAAATGAAGCAAAACTTACCTCAGACTAAGCTGAACAAAAGAGATAATGCTCTGAGTAGAAGTTAAAGGCTTTCACTAAAACTGAACTGGAGCCTACTTTGTTTTCCTGTTGTGCATTAAGCAGTTGTTTGAATTTGGTTTCATATTTTATGTCCCGCTGTGTCATTGTAAGGGATCAGATCAAGCAGAGGACAAACTGGCCCTACAAACCCGGCGCTTGTTAACAGACACCCCCTCCTCGTCTTTTCCACTTCCCATTCTTTTAACCCCCCACCGAGGACAATCCTGGAAGGTAGATAAAAAGAACAACAAAAGATAATTAAATCTAAAAAAGGAGGGAAACATCTCTGCTTTCTCACTCAAACAGTTGGGGATAGATTTCAACGCAGTAAGGGTTTGGTTAATTTATGCAATGCCCTGATGGGAGTCCTTCAACATTTACACTCTGCCTGGGACATGGATGGGTAAAGACAATATTGTACTTCCTTGTAATTATCATGTTCCTATTTTGACTCTCTCACCTTAACACACTTCCCAACACAGAAAACTTTGCTTGTTGCAACACCACCAACATTCAAATTCAGAATAATCTAAGATGATGTACTGACTGATCTGCCATTACCAGAGGACTGAAGTCTGCTCTGACATGCCTTGTTGTTCCAACTCAAATCTGCATCCCATCGGTGACAAATCTAAAATTATAATTCAGTAATGCCTCACATAGACCCGGCTATTTAGACGGGAATTTAATATTCATTGCTTTTGCAGCTTGGTTGGTTTTAAGGTGCTATCATCCTCATCCACCCTCCTCCCAACCCCACCCACTCCCAGAAACGTTGCCATCTACACGGCTACATCCAACCAAACAGGGGCAAGTGGCAGTCACCGGGACAGACGTGCAAACACACATCTAGCCATTTCATTGTCCCTCCCTCCTTCAGTCATTTTCCCCTGTCCCGGGCTGCCTCTCTCTGTCCCCCATCACTCTCCCTGTCCTTGTTTTTGATCTTCAAACGCTGGTAGGGATAATGACTACAAATCAGGGATGAAGGTGAGTGATCACAATGTGGCCCACCCATCCCAGCTGGCCTTTTTACTCCCCTCATATGATGCATCTTCCTAACTCTTTTTGAGAACCCGCTGAACTGCACCATAAGGGTTTCATGCATGGTTTACAGGGGACTGAATACAGTTGGAAGGATCTAGCACTAACGGCCCTCAAAATGGCTTGATTCTCCACTTACAGAATGAAAGGTAACGACTAAAACGTTTGTTTAAATAAATGAACATACTAACCTATGATTACTTTAATATTACGAAGGGAAATTTCAAATTTGTTAAACACTGTCCCATCTTTATTCCAGCAGTTTAACTGTCATCTAAACAGCTTATCGGAAAGTGAAATAAATCAGTGTAAAAAAAAGTGTATTTAATGTTCGTTTATTGCACAAAGTACACTGACAAAAAATGTTTTTGTTTCCAAAGCTGCAGCAGGTTACAAGGTCTCAGTTCTCTGGAAAGTTCAAAAGTCCTAGAGATTTTTTTCCCCTAATTTATTCATTAAAACTTTTACACAGATGTAATATCCAATATAAATAAATTACAGTTTTTGTGCCTCTATGGACTACATAATAGGTCACTGAGGTCATCAAAATATAAAAGCACCCCTGTAAATCGCAGAGCAGGTCTTATTTTTTTTTTTCATAAACATGTACCAGATTATCAAAAATAGCAGTCGGACTCGGACATCAGACGCTCACAAGTATAACACTTATAACACTGATTGGTGCATTGAGACTGGATGGATTTTTTTCATTGCCGATGTCAATGAACGATAGCCAACAGGTTCAGTTTGCTTTATTTTTAGCCTGATAGCCTTAATTTGCTTCACGGCATTGGGCATATTGCAAGCTGATGCTGCTTTAAGTTATGATTTGAAGCAGTTATCTCAATTATTTTCTGACAAATTAATTACAACTCTATTATATTCAGATACATCACTGTAGATTACAACATTGGAAATTACAATCTTTGGTATTTTTGTAGTCACGGTGAAAAACGTCCACACGCAGAGATGCTTGCTGGAGAGTACATTAATGTGTGTGTCTGTATGCCAAAGATGCATTTCTATCAACTTGTTTGCATGATTTACCATTTTAGAAAATGTGTTTCATGATGGCTGATCAACCGGTCAGAGGCAAGGTGAAGATCAGCTGATTCCAGTTACCAGCTGTACAATCAATATATCTTTAACGTTAACCTGAAATAAAAATGTGAGTGAAAAACTCATCGTCTTTGATAGACAAAGTTCTTGCCCAAATGACCGCACTGATGGCGGACATCCAGCCAGCGGAGTAATTGACAATGCTGCAACTTCAAGACCTCCTCACTGTTTAGAGATCAAATTAAAAAGTATCCTAGTACCTGGAGTCCTATCCTTTCACATCATAAGTTTCTAATAGGCAGTTTAGATGATTCATGCCAATCAAACATCTGTTCTGCTTTCCCCTTGTCAGGAGGAGCACCTGTTGACCTCCACCTGACCTCCACCAGCAAGTAATGCAGTAAGAGAGAGGGACTATGGTTTCCTCTTTCAGGCAGGAGAAAAGAAAAGATCGGAAAAGATACTTTTGTGATCACTGTTTACTTTGGTGGAGCCCTGACTATTTTACTCTCTTTACTCTTTACTCTTTTTTTTTTTGCCCTAGAAAAAAACGTTTCACTAGGGAGCAGGAGGTGAAATTTTTCTCATCCAAATGGATGGCAATTTCCCACCATTTAGCACCTGAAGGTAATTAGCTTGAAGAGATTGCAGAGTGAGAAACACGTTCATGGAACATTAACTCTCGTACATTCTCCAGTTGCAGAGAATTAATAGGAAAGATTAAAGTTTAAAGAGAGCAAATGCCATTACCACACAAACCACCTCTCTGTGGCACCATCTTGGGCTAACTTTTCCCTCTCTTTATAATAAGTCTGTATTTCACAATGGCATTAGGGTCTGGATTACAATAGCAGGTAATAAGTGGTGGAAATGAGACAGTTCTGCTGGTTTGCTGTGTGAGATAATGGAGAACCTCAACAGCCTGCAGCTTCGTTTCTCTCCTTAACAGCTTGCTGCTTGCTTTCTCTACCTTCTGATGCAGTATGCTAATAAGCAGCCTTCCTCTCATCTGCATGTTAAGCAAATGCAAACCTAATTTGAATGAAGAATTTAATAAGTTGTTACCTCCAATTGCACTTGTCTTAATTACAAAGCTATATGCAAAACAAGGACCGAAAACAAATCATGTTATGTTTTTGGAGTGTTAATGTATATTTATGTTTGCTCTTCTCAGTTTAGCAAAGGTTGCTGCAGTGAAGAAAAGAGTATTTTGAAGGTGATAAAACGCATACAAAAATATCTTATCTATATGTCATGCTTTCATATTTAAGGGCTAAAAGAAATTAAATTGAGACATGGTGAAACTTATTGCCTAGAAAATCCTGTTCTACTATCTGATTTGAAAAGTCCAGTCCTCCAAGCTCTAGAAAATCTATTTTCCACATTTTAATACCCTGCATAACAGTCCTCATAATTCATTTGAGTGTGTTAAGCACAGTTTTATTAGATCTGAAACAAATTTTGGTGTGGGATCCTATAGGCCATTAACCATGGAGTAATTTTATCCTTGTTTCCTTAATGATGCCATAATGGCAAGTGAATTTCTTAACTAAAGACCAAAGAACATTTTGAAGGTCAGCTTCATCTGCAGACTCCTTCATGCGCTTCTCTGAGAGATTGGAAAAGTCGGAGATTTTTGAAGAGTCATTAATAACGCTAAAGCTGAAGGCCTATTTGCGTTCTCGCTTTCTACCTTTTACTGTTACAGTTTCTCCCTGCTCCTTCTCTCCTTTCCCTTTGTCCCTCTGTTTTGCAGTTTCTCTCATGCAGAGAAAATGGAGTACTGATTGAGA
This sequence comes from Xenentodon cancila, assembly GCA_014839995.1. Lineage (NCBI taxonomy): Eukaryota > Metazoa > Chordata > Actinopteri > Beloniformes > Belonidae > Xenentodon > Xenentodon cancila. The sequence continues at coordinate 11,175,845 of CM026218.1, forward strand.
GGGTGAAAACGGCAGTGCAGTGACATACAGATCCCAGATGTGGTGCCTCAATAATTTAAATTTTATGCCTTTGTTATCACTTTAATCATTTTCTTTATTCGTTTTGTTTCAGTGATTGGAGAAACAGTTGATAGGCCAAAATGCCCTGGGAACAATTTTTATTTGGTGTGTGGTGCAAAGTCTAATTAAAATTAGAATTTTGCTGAGCCTTGAAATGGTTGGTACTTTATCCTGATCGCCTTAGATATTGTTCGTAGTCAGTCATTTGTCATAGCAGGGCATGCTGGGAAAACTGCTGCTAATCAAGACTCCATCCCCTCTACTCTATTTCTGCTGCCATTGCACCTCTGTCCACATAAATGCTGTTAGGTAAGGATGAATGCAGTCTTGGCTCTGACACTGAATGCTATGGAACCCCTGCGATGCAGCTCTCAAGCCATATTAAATCAGGGTGGAACTCTCAGAGTAATGAATAACTTTATGTTAGTTTGGAAACATCTTTCAGTTTCACTAAAAAGCCATTTTCCAAATTCAATGCTGAGTACAACCATGAAGGACAGATGGAAGGGGATTAACATACTCCAAAGATATTTAATGTACATCAGTGGCAACTTTATCATTTGGAAGACCAAGTGCCCCTTCATTTTCTTGCTTATGTGATTGTGACAAATTATGGCTCCACCTAGCACATCTGAAAAGTCACAGATCCTAGCAGTGGGTCTCAAGCTTTAGTGTGACATACCACTGAGCATGGCTGCCCACTCCTACCTTGAAGATTAACCACATAAATAAATTAGAGCCAGGGACAATGAAGCTTTCCCTCCCACGTGAACCCTCACTGTGAATGGCAGAGGCCAGACGCAGTTGCATTTTTTTTTTTTTTTGTCATTGTCCGTCAGGGACGGAGGAATAGTTCCCCAGAATTGCACGAGCCTTGTTTCTAACAGGAGAACCAATGATCTTTAAAGAAATTGAAGCCGACAACCCTTAGCATTTAGAGATGTACCCATAAATGGCTTTTATGCAGACGTATCCCAGTGCCTTGGTATCACACCGCATGAGGATGAGCGCCACTGTTCACGGATGTCCTACTGAGTGAAGCTGTCAGAGTGGGACAACTCTCACCAAAGTAAGACCTCCTGAAGAACTAAAGCATCTATCGATAATTTAGGGACATTACTGAACCAGTAACCTATAATCACATTTTATTAATTTACACATGTTGTGTTTTTAAGCTTCTCAATCTAATATGTTAATTATTAAGATAACTTGATTAAATTAAACATTTGAAATGTATACCAGGATGGCTTCAACTACGAACATAAACTGAGATGCATGTAATTAATGTTAGTTCAAGCAGGGCATGACGTTTTAAACTAATGGTAGTTGCTGTGTGTTATTCAGCACAATGCAAATACATGCATGGACATCCAATACCCATATTAAAAGAGCTGCTTTGTTCAAATCAGCTGTTTTTGAAGAACTGCCTGACAGCCACAGCCTCCCTGGGGCTCCTCTCTTCCAAATGTTCAGAAATTACCTTTGGTGGAAAAAAGACCTAACGTGGCAAAATGTGCCTTTAATAGCCAGAGACATTTTCTTTTTCAGCAACAAGTTTAATTGGAAAAAAGTAGAATTCACTTTGAACGGGCAGGAAAAAAATAAATCGGTGTGACAAGATGATCGATTACCTGTAACTCTACCTGACACAGAAATTAGGGTTTTTTAATGATGGGCTGCCTCTTCTTGGACATGAAATTCAAATGCTCTCCCAAAGTCTACCTTCAGCCATCACTTGTCTCCTGCGCTTGTACGCTCCAAACGCAGGCACTTTGTCTTTGTCACTGAGAAAGGACATTGTTATTACCGACATGCCTTTGTATTAGCCAATTTCATTCCTCTACAAGTAACATCTCATTGGTTTTACCTGTGCTGCTGGCTCACATTTGTACCCAGCACAGCAATCGCATTGCATCTTTCAATTCATTTTGTTGAAATTTATTGACATCACATTCAAATTTTATTTATTGATTTTTTTAATTTTTGGATCATGATCTTAAAATGATATGAAGGGGGGGAAAAAAAGAAAGACTTGTGATAGCCTATAACTTTTAAGTAAACGAAACTCCAAGACAACAGTTAACTGCAGCACAGTGCTGACTGTATAGATTCAGTGATCAGTTACAGCCTTTCCTTCCTATGTATTTAATATATTTTGACACTAAAATAACCATCCATGAAGGGACACTCATTTACAGTTCATAAAATCCACATATTTCTCCTTTATGATCTGAGATGTGCTTAATGTGACACTTTTCTTGATCAAATTATAAGATGAGGTCTGTCAGAGGAGTTGTGAAGCTGATAGGGGAGCTTGTGAAGCTCAAGAGATGGGGGTGTGGGTTGTAAAGGGGATAGGTGTTTGCAACGTGGCTGCTTGCGGGAGAAGTGATGCAGCTCTCAGCTTGCTGTCCACATGGCTGGAGGTATTGATCCAGTTATCATTGCTAGATCATCACTATATAGACTCAGCAGCACAGAGAGCTCAGACACTGAGTGATCTGACTGAGAGGCTCTCTGGCTGAGAGACTGCTTGGAGGAAAATTCCAAACAGACAGAAAGAGAAATGGCAGCGTTCAAGCCAGGTTCCGCCCCAGCATTTTTAGAGACATAAATGGAATATAAATGTGAATTTCAAAGCATCAGTAGTAGAATGACCTTCGCTTATGTCCTAAAATATATCGCCGTATGGTGCCAAAACTCGTGTGTACAAAATCTTTGCTCTCTGAAGATGAGGAAAAAAGGGAAAAGAAAAAAATATCAAAGTGGAGATGGAGTGGAATTAAAGGGTTTTGGCAAAAAAAATGTAAAAATCTAATAGGATTTAATGCTGTTAGTTGGAGCTGGTGGTATTACTATTAACCGATTGAAATTCACTTCTATTTGAAAAAGGTGAGAAATGGAATTGAAATCTATATATATAAAAAGAATGACAATGATCAACTATGGAGATGCTAATTGATTAAACTAGTGATATTTTATTCAGTGTCCAGAGCAATGCATAACCTTATACAGAACCAGCATTTAAATCGTTAATGAGTCGTGTGCAGTGACATCCGGTGTTAAAGCAGCAGATTGCAACCAAATGGATATTCCTTCACTAACACCTCCCAAGCAAGTAGAAGAAAACACAGTGATTCATTTTTTCCTGTAATTCTGCTAAAAACTAACTACAGTTCTAAAATTAATTTTCCATTACTGCTGATATATTGCTCAGAATGTTACAACCTGAAACCTTAGACTGACTACTTGTGCTTAAACTACTAAAATGGCAAGCTAATACAACAAATTACAATGATTAGAAAATGGTTTCTGATGTCAGGGTAATCAGCTAATAGATTAGTCATTAGGATTATCCTCTCAAAATCTTTGGGATGAAAAGTTTTCATCATTGTACTGAAATGTTATGATTTCTGATAACTTACAGAACTCAAAAGTATTTCATTGCTGCTTATTTCACTCCAGAAAAAGTGCTGGCTATCTTAAAAATGTAATGTTTTTCTTTCTTTTTGCTCATTTATGGCTTCTGATTGTCTCTAACTCTGGAAAAATGCATTTTCCAGTAGTCTCTTTACCTTGAAATATGACAAAATATTTTAGCTTAACTAGATACATAATGGAAGAAACTAAAATACATCTGGCTTTTAGCACCTATAAACCTATCCAATTTTTTTAGTCTTCAAGTATCCAAACAACTAACATCAGCAAGCTTTCAAACCCACCTCAGAGTAAAGGAAGAACATGTGGAAAGACAAGCAAATTGATCAGAACATGCAAGATATGGCTTTCCTTAAACAAGGTCTATAAAACTCCCCTCACCTCACTGAATTATATGCCAAAGCCCTGATATTTCATTTGGTTGATCACTTTACCTCAACATAATCACTTTCAAACAGATTTATTGCAGCATGGGTCACAGTGCAGTGGAGGTGCAGCTTTCTACAGCTGTTTATGCCTCCTAAGAGCTTACTGCTCACCCACCTCGCATGGTCTTTGTCTTATTTAGAAAAAAGAAAATGTGAAATATGACAGGTGATAGTGCCCTCATTTGTTCTGTAGATTGCTTCACACACACCTCCCCACATGTCGGTGCCAGTCTCGGTCTACCAGCGGCTCCTTTTTCCTCCCCCAAACCATGAGACCCCCCCCCCCCCCCCCCCCCCCCCCCCCAATGCTTCCACCCCGCTTCCCCCGACTCTCCCAAGTGTTGTGTTGTCCCTGGCCTCCGCCATGAGGAGGAGGTGGGCACAGGGCTGTGGAGCACAGCCGCCACCGCCAGCATTACCTCTGAAGGATAATGCTGTTTATTGCGTTTGTCAGGCTCACGCAGCAATACTTTGTAAGTCTATTGCCCACTTACTACCATGTACTTTAAACCAGCACTGATGTGCTTCTTTCTGGGGGTTCTGATTGTGCTGTTTGGCAAAATGATTCATGACTAGGTTTTGGAAACAACGATGAAAAGAAATATAGGATCTAAGATTATGGTTTTTTTCTTCATTCCAGTTCTGACTCTCTTTCTTTCTTTCTTTCCAGCAAATATTTTCCCCTTTTTATGCGTCTTTCTCTCCCTTTTTCAGATAGCTGAAGACCAGTCTGATAATTCAGCATAAGTAATGCCATTAGATGTTCTTTTCACCTTCTTTTAAGCCAAAGAAGCCCTAGTCTGTGAGTCTAACTGTAACATTATTGATGAGATCATTATTATGTATAGGGTCCCTCAATGAATAATAACCCATTATCGTTCATTTTTCCTGTTTTTTTGTCAGTGGATGTTAGAAAGGTTAGGCAATTTATTTTAATGTTAAAACTGTCAGGCACTTGCACAGCCATGTCTTTGTTCCCAATACATTTTGTACTTGGGGCCATGATTGGTTTTAAACTAGGCTACATCTTTGAACAAGCGATTCCCACAAATCTCAATGAAATTCCTTTTGCCTTGGTTTTTTTTATCCAATTGACTGCAGGTCACATTAAGAAAAAGTACTAGAGCTCTGATGGCTAAGCTTATTCAAAATAATTTTAATAGACTCACACCAAATACAGGCGCTCCACAGCACATCAATGAAGTCTTTATTCTTAATCCTACAGTGTTTAAAAACAAAAAAAAACAACAAAAAAAAGAAACAAAGTAAGGCTTGATAGTGATATAACTATACTCCCACCCATACACAAAAGAAGAGGAAAGGGGGAAAAAAATGCTATGAACGCTTCAATGCATTTAAATTTATACGAACTCTCTCCTTGACAGTGATGAATGTTACACTGTATTCTACAATATGTTTAATGCATAGGCCTGTTAAGTTTTCTATTTGCAGTGCTGTGGAGTGGAGTCACCTCCTCTGTAGTTTACGAGATACCCGATAATATTGCCAGAGCCACAACAAAAGTATATCAGTCAAAACCTGCATGGATGTTTTCATCATGTAAATTATGTATTTGATGGCTGATGGTAGATTCACAACATGATGTACTATTATAGTTCATGTTCATGTAAGCTATTTGAATGAATATGTGATTGTTCTATAACATCTAGCGTCATAACGTATAGCACCATCACACCCATAAAGCGTCATAAAGGAACTTTTCAAATAATTAGGTCAGAGGTAAAATTTAAAGCTAAATGACACTTCCTAAAAGTAATAAGATATTCCTTTAAAATGAAATGGAATCTTATCTAATTTTAGTATGGAAAACAACTCATTGGTGTTGCTTTTAGGAATAATCATACATTTGGACTATTTTAAAAATCTTGTCGCATAACCCGGTAAACCGAAGAATTATTACAACCCAAATAATCCATCATAACATTATTAAATTGATTCAACTCAGTCTGACAATAAAACACAAAAAAGACACAAAAATAAGAGCATTACATTCTTGCTGATAAATGTACCTTATTTGTTTGTTTGGGACACTGAGCATAAATTCTTCAAGTAACATATTTCACTTTGACATTTCCTTCATGTCTGCACCATATTTTCTGTGTTTAGAAGAAGGATTTGTTGCAAGGTAAACTAGAAAAGGAAGATTAGTGTGAAGTAGACTGTAAGATTTTTAAGACAAGCCCTGATATTTTCCTTAACATAACCAAAGGAAAGTTACACCCCGGGATAGGATGGAAAAGATTATGCTATTGGACAGTTTCAGAAAGAGTAATATCTTGAGGAAATGCCAAAACGATAACACTAATAATAATTACGTTTAACTTTGTCTAGCCTGAAAAATAAAACTCTAAATAAATAAATAAATAAATGAAACAATAAAGACATTTAAAAGACAAATATAAAGGCAAGCACTGATGCTTTCCTAACCCTAGCCAGGGGGTTAGGGTGGGTTATAAACCAAAGATTTACAGATGATGAAGTTTTTGCCATTAATAGTATGTAAGCTGAAACAACGCACTTACAATATTACTTGTGTACTATTACTACAGTGTTAATATTATTATTATTATTATTAATATTATTATTAGTTTTACTTTTGCACTATACTATATATCTGTTCAGGGCATTGTATAAGCAAACATTATATTATTTGCTATAGTTTTGTCTTACAGCTTCATCACCTCCGTATAATCAGTATATGCATTAGATGCATACCGATTACATGCAATAGACAGTAATAAATAAACATAGATAAATCAATATTTGAGGTAACAACCCTTCTTCTCCAAAAGTGTTTTCTTAGATATATGTGCAGACATCAGCAGGTTGTTTTAAGCATTAAAGAGATATATAATGTTTTTATATCTGATTCTGTGATTCCATTTTACTACAGAGGAGTCTTTGTATAACTGTTTATACTGTAACATGCTATATAGGACAAAAACAAAAATCTATACATAAAAATATTACAATTAATACTGTGTAGAATGCATTGAGGTTGACACTGCAGCCAACAATTTTATCAAAAGTGAAAGTTTAAGAACATTATCTGGTTGACTTTTTTTATACTCTTAAGGCCGGATTATACTTGCAGTTAACAACGCATACATGTATTCATCATGGCTGTCATGTGTATCCTGCATTTGTTTGTCACGTCGGTTGTGCATGGCCCAAAACGTACGTGACCTGCAATATACCGTTGATATACCGTTGTATACTAGTGACGCTAGTTCATGTCAAATGAGTGGCTGGCTGCTTTGGTGACTGCAGCACTGGTGTAGCGTTGATCAGGTCAGGGAATCTGATGAAACGAGTCTTCAAAAATGACAGCCTATTCAACGTCTGTACAAACATTGTGGAGCGCATTTAAATAGTGTCGATTTCCTGCATCGGTAAAACCAGAGAAACAAACAACGATCTAAAATGGAGTTGATTAAATGTCCTAACAAGCATATCTGACGCACCATTGTTTTCTCCGCCACAACTGCAAAAACAACCAGTTCTGTCCAGTTTTGTGAACTCTAATGACAATTATACAATTATTCAGAGAGTGAGAGAGAGAGAGAGAGATCACTCTGGAGACTTTTGTGTTCATACATTTGTTGTAATGTGTTTGAACGTTTTAATGTATTGTTCTCTTTGTTCTCATCAACTCTCTATCTGTTTGTTTTAAAATCACGCTTTGAGATAAATATATTCCCTACCACATTATTCCCCTAGCTAAAGAAATATTTTTGTATTCCCTGTTCTTACAACTTATTTCATTTGGTAGATTGTATTTAGACTTTATGAAAGTTTTTAATTTCTCCACACGTTTCATTTAAAAAAACAAAACAAAAAAAACCCAACTTTTCTTTCCATTGGTTTCCTTGTACCGTAGTATGTTTATCCGTTGAATTTTTCAAATTGAGATTATACTCTGCCCCCAAGTGGAAGCAGCCGGTATCACACCAACCGGCCACGTAAAACTGAACTAAGAAACGTTCTCAACACAGCTAGTTGTGTGCATGATGGGAACTTTTGGACAAACTGCAAGTATATAACTGGTCATCATTGACTTCTGCTGTGTACAACCCATGTGTGTTGATTACTGACATACATGTACCTGACATATCGTTTAAGGCAAGACTAATCCTGCAAAACAATTTGAGAGAGTACCTTTTATAGGTTGCATTACAGTCATCTGCTTTGTTTGATATTTATGATTAGTAGAGTATCCAATATTTTTCATGTAGGCTACATTTCTCTGTTATGAAGTAAAAAGTGTGAACAAAATTCACTGTTAACAAAGCCCCTCCCAGATTTACATGAGTGAATGAATTCATGGATTTGGGAAGAGAGTAAATTGTAAAACATTTGGACAGTTTGTCTGCATCACAGCGCCAACGTGGCAAAACTGAAATGTTGTTCTTGTAACACATTGTTGGGGTGTTTGCTCAGATACCACGTACATCAGCACTGTATGTTTGTATAGAGAAGAGAGTCAGAGGGTGTATGAGCTATCTCTTTACACAACACATAGTCACTCAGGCAAGGCTTATAGATCTGGCAGGATGGATTCCATGTCAGGATATGACACTTACCAAACCTTTAGAGACTGGCACCCTGTATGCAGGCCTGACTTGACACAAATAGTGTCTGGCTCATATAGAATTACCTCCACACAGAGAGTGTTTTATAGACGACCAGTGACAACAAAAGAGCACACGAGAGGTCAATTAATTAGATCCTGAGTGATAAATCGGATGAATGGGAAAGCCGTGAGCAACATGTCTGCAACTATAAGTTAACTACCAAGTTTTATGACCTTGATACTGATCCAATATAACTCCACATTGGTAGTGTAAATACAATTAAGTACGGATGTGTAATTAAGTAAAACCTTTACGAGTGTTTTGATGTGGCTGTTGTGAAATGAGCAGGAATATAGTGCAAAGTTTTGTGAGTGCAAACTTGAAGGTGACAGCAATAAGAGTAATGTTTTACGAGATTGCACCGATTTAATTAACAGAAATTGTACAGAAGGTATCATAAAGGCAAGAATTGTGCAGTGACCTCTTGATGAACAAAGACTGTATTTTCTGTGGTCTCTTATCAAGCAGCAGAATGCCGTAATTTGGCAAAGTACTTTTATAAACTGCGCCGCAGTAAAGGCATTTAAATGGTTACCTGTTGAGATAGAGAGGTGATTTCTGGCGGAGGTAATTCAAACACAGTGAAGTGAGTGCAAAGGTAGGGCGTGCTGCTGCTATCTGGCCGTGAGATTACCTGCTAGGTTTGATACAGGTGACTGTGAGAAGTAATTCCTGCCAGATGTTTTTTTCTTTTTTTAATGAGTGTGCTGATGTACAACAGAAGAGCACACTCAAGAGTTCAGTAAAAAGGATTCCTATATATTAACTTCTCTAAATAAAATGTGAAGTGGTTGATTTTTTTTTTCTCTCCTCAGGTTGCTTTTTTTTGGGGGGGGGGGGGGGGGGGGGTTCTTACAGAGGAGCAACAATAATTATTGAACACAAAGTTTAAAGATAAAATAGTTTGATGGTATGGTTTTTTCTAGATTTCTGCTCACTTTTCACTTTTCCAGGTTTTCTTACAACCTCCATAAACATGTGTTAGGTTGATTGATTATTCCTAATTTACCATAGGAGTGAGTTTGATTGCGTCTGGTTGTTTGTCGCTATAAAGGCTCTACAATGGACTGGTGACCTGTTCAGTTGATTCCTTTCTTGCCAGAGGAAAGCTGGGACACGGTCCAGAAAACCCTCATCATATTGAATACTTAAAAGTTGGTATAGATGATAGATAGATGGATTCCAATAAGCTGTATCAGTATTGATTAAATCCTTATCAAATATATCCCACATAGAATGGTTTAGTCTAGTATCGTCCAATGTAAAAAGGATAAAAAAGGACAAAAAAGAATGGTCTGAACAAGGTCAATAAAGATTGCCAAATCTATGCTTGTTGCAGCAAAAATACATAAACCATAATGAAATAAAATAAATGTGGATTTTCTGACCTCTTTCTGTACGACCAAACAGACCAACTGGGTGGAGAAAATCTAGAAATGCTTTTTTTTTTTCATAACTTAAGACACGAAACAGGTTCGTTTTTATTTGTTAAGATTTAAAAGCATTTGATCCAAAATATGAGCTGCTGAGTAATATATATTTAGGTAAAGTGCACTTTATCCTGTCTGATGCACAGAAAGGAGATTTTATTTAATCTGAAACAATAAAAAAAAAAAAATAATAATTGAAAAAAAGTGCACATTTACATCCTTGCAGTTATTTTCTATCATGCTCTTTTATTTTTTGTAAATGTTTTCAATCATGACCTTAAATTCATATAATCAAAAAAAAAAAGAAAAAAAGAGGAGAACAAGATCCAATAAATTTGCCGTTTTAAGTGCTGTGTTGGGGTGTATTTTAGCACACTCTACAGTGAATCCTTGTCTGACAGTGATACCACAAAACATGTTGAGGCAGCAAACCACAGCAGCATACATTCCTTCTTCAGTTTTATGAGCCATACACAAAGGCAGGGTGATGTAAGGGCTGCTGACCCCTTCAGACTCTTGTAAAGAACGTAATATGTAAACAAAGCTTTTCATAGGTGCACTGATTTATAATCCTTCCTCCCCACTAGAGAGCACAACTCTTGCTCCCCACTGAATTGGCTGCAATGTCTTAGTGACATTATGAGCTTTGATGCAGTTCACCCCTCAACAGTTTTTATGGGAAGTTTGCAACTTTTAACTTCAATGTTGTTTCACTGCAAAACATGCCAAAAATGTTTCCTACACACACATACATACATACATACACACATGCATGCGCACACACGAACACAGATCTTCCAGGAAAACCGCTTCTGTTGTCAGAGATCAAGCGTGTCCTCAGACTCTTGATACGCCATCTGCATCCTCACCCCTCCTTGAGATTAAGTAAGGTGGGGTAACCAAGCCGCTAAAGGTTTTTAACATCTGTGCTAGGCTTCTGTAAGTGATACTGAGGAGTTATAATTAAAGGTTCCGACTGAGGGAACAGTGTTTAATGTGGAGAACCCCTCTGCCATCCATCTGAAGTAATGGGGTGCAGTGCAAGCACCCCAACTGTCACTCCCCAGGCCCTGTCTCACTCTCTCATCTTTACCCCACCTCTGATAGATGGGGAGGACCGGGGGCCAACTCCACAACAACTTCGACTGATAGTGCGACAGTGTACCTCGGATCCTTTGCTTGCTTTTGGCTGCCTTCTCATCGCGCAGCATTTAGTACAGTGTGAACAAAGCTGGAAGAATGACTGACTGACGCCAGATTGTGTCAGGATTTAATTGAGTGTGTGTTCAGAATGATCTACAAGAATCAAATGACAGATATTGTAGCAGCTGGCTTTCAGCCGATTGACCTTTTCCAGTGATGGTGAAAGAAAAAGAAACATCACACTGCAAAATAAATCAAGCACAGATCATTTCATTAACATAAAGACTGGTTTTTAGTTTGGATGGGGCCTGGGGATGAAGTCAGTGATAAACATGAGCTTCTTATGTGAAAATAACACCCTCAAATGATGCACATACTAAACTGCATTCAACTGTATAGCAGTAAGATTATTACAATAAGACACCTAAATGCTTTACAGCCATTGTGGTGTCCATACTTTGCTTAAAGGAGTTTGAGCTTTTTATCTCCCACATTGATATGAAAATTAGATCCTTAAACTGCTTGAAATAGTGTCCCTCATTTTTCATTTGTGTGCCAGAAAATCAGTTGTGACAGGTAAATTCTAACAGTACAGAAAATCTAGCCTCACCCATTAGAGTTAATATTATGTTTCTTTGGCAATCCCTCATCATTTTTGGGGCTCATTGACTATTTTTCTTTATAAGATATTAAGTATTCAAACCTCATTTACATCCTTATTTTTCAATTTGCTGCCGCAGTAGTTTAATTTATTCCATATAATTTCTTTTTCTGAGGGGGACATTAATCATTGCCTGTTCCTTTTACTGCCCCTGGGATTTTTTTTTTTCTTAAATCAATAAAATAAAGGCTCTTCCTTTGCTGAATATGATAACACATTTGCCAAGGGATATCAGTGTCCTAGCCAGGCAGCTTCCTCTTCGTGTTTTATTCATTTGAGCTTTTGTAGGCTTGTTTATTTATCTGTCCGACTAATCCCTCTGCTTGTCACACGAACATGCAGTTCACAGAAGGAGCGGTCAGTCCATTCAGCAAAAAAAAAAGAGGTGAAAGTGCAGCCAGTCATTTTATCATTCCCGGCGAGTGGCCTTCCCCTTGATCATCTTCATAAGACTCCACATGATTTTTTTTTTCCTTTCATTTTTAATAGCTGATGTGAGATAGTCAAGTGTGAAGAAGGGGGAGGTTGTTATAGAAATTTAACTATCCTTTACAAATTGATTCACACTTCACCAGCGCACAAGGTCCAGTAGGTAAATTACCAGGAGGACACAATCTTAATTCTCTGCCTTCATGGCATTACTGCTGTGTCTGGAGATGATCACAGCATTAGTGGAGGTAGAGTAGTTGGAGGGAGATACCTGCCACAGATACTCTGGAAGTGGTAGACGACGTCTCTATACAGAAATTACATAAAAGGTCCACGCTTTTTCAAGGCTTCTTCTCACAATATCAGTGTTATATTATCTTGATTACTGTTAACCGATAAAATGCTTAACCTTCAGTGAATAAAGAAAAGACCATGGAAAAAAATGTAAAGCTTTCAACGTCCACAACTAAATAAATGGTGAGGTTTCACTTTGAATGGTTGCCCCCCCCTCACAGTCAAAGTGCTCATTACTATGGAGCGTTAATCTATATTAAATTATTCTAAAAATGGTCGTCCAAAAGAGTTCAAGTCAGCTATTCCAAACATCCACTCCTAATGACATCATTCTTCTGCTGTCATTAAGGATATTAAAAATTCATTAAGGAGAAAAGTACTGCTGAGTGGTAACAAATCAGTGAGCATTTCCCCTTCAAGACTAAAGACTAAAAAGTGCAGCAAAGTTTGAGGTATATTTTTAAATGACATCATGTGGCTAAATTTTAATGCCACTGCATTTGTCAGAAATGACCGTGAAATGGACCGTGATTCATTTGTTGGAGCACAAACATATTTTTTTTCTTGTTCATACATAAAGTTTGATGCTGTTTGCCCATTCAGCTTGCTTAGAATCTGTACTGGCTCCACATAAACTGCGCATATAAGGTTTAGTTGTAGAAGTTATTCCTCAGTGCTTATCATTTTGGCTTTAAGGGTTAAAAATATCAAATTAAATCCAAACATACTAGGGAACGATCCTCTGCTTACTTTAAAATGTCAGGAAATAGCAACGAATTTTAATAAATGCTTTCCTATTTTAAAAAAAGGTAAGTTTGTGCAAGGATTTTTCATATTCCTTTTATTTGCAGCGTTTTATAAGCAAACACCTGCCCATAATGTGTTTGTACTTTACATGTTGCAGTACTTAACATTTGCACTCCATTTTGTCGGTCAGGGCCCAGTGAGTATGTACAACAATTTCATTTATGCTATAGGGTTCTCTCAGCATTTTAATGGTTTCAACTGAATACACATCTCGTTGGGTATATACTGTACACGCAGTACACTGCATTTTATCGATGTAAGCCTATGTTCAGTGCCACCACGGCCCATTGCTCTATCAAGTTTTCTATCAAGATGCTGAAGCCTCTGTGCCTCTCGCAGCCTGTCCACTTCATCTGAGTAAAACAAGTGAAGTCTCCGACCCCTTCTCTGTCTCACGTACTTTACACCAAACTAACATACTCTTGGTTTCTACAACAAAGTCTTTTCACAAAGTCTGCAATACAAATGACATGGTTGATTTCACATGCTCTTTTTATTGAACAAGCTCAACATTTCAAATACGCAACAAAGCATGAAACTCCACAAAGTTTTACCGTGTATTAGATATAACTGTAAATTAGTCTTTTCATCGTCAATGATATATGAGAAAATATTGAATAATACTCAGATTATGCTGGGCCCATGCTCCACGATGTAAACTAGAGAAAGGATTTTAATTCTTCTTAATAGAAGAATTGAATTGTTTGCTACTTTTTTTGGAAATTTTGAACGTTTTGGTGAGCAAATGACCAGTCTACCTCACATAGTATAGTTGTCTGTAGTGTCGCACGTATGTACAACCTCCAGACCAGTACGCAGTACATACTGTAATCTACATCATATGCAACGTAAGCAGTTTGACTTTCAGATGCTTCACGGGAATTGAGTTAAATATCGAACAAATGTTTGTTGAAGCCACTTATGATACTGATGTTCAGGAGCCTCAAGATTCCGGTAGCACACAGCCAGCAATATCAAAACTGAAGTGATTAGGTGCGTTTCAGCAGTTTTGCCGTGTCAGCAAATACTGACAAAAATCCTGGACTCGTAAAGGTTGTGTGACAATATTTGTGGACATCTGAGCAGCTGTTTGCAGCAGCTGGGACAAGGGTTACTGCTGCATCAGCATTTTGTAGGTCAGAACATTATTTCATATGTTGTAAATTTAGCTGGATAAATTATATTCAGTTACATTGTGGGAGAAGTGCAGTAATCTTGTTTGATAGCGAGTTCATATGTAGTCATTTCATCGTTTTAGATCCGTCGTTTTAGTAAAGTGTTTACTTCATCATCATCTTTTAATTCCTTTATTTTAGGTGAATTAAGAAAAGCATGCACAGTACTTTTATAACTTTAATGAATGTCAAAAAAGATGGTAGTATTCTTAAGTCTTTAGTTGTCAGGATAGTGATTGTGCTGATAAAGACTGATAATTTAATTTTTACATAATGTGACTGTCAGCACAAATCACAGACATCATCAGCCTTGAATCTGTTATTTAGGATTGTTTTCAGAATGAATGAATTTAATATTTCTTTTCTTTTTTTTATTATTTTAATTTTTAATCCAAGAACAACTAAAAGTCTTAGCTGAGATATTGCACAGCATGATTATTTTTGATGCTCGCCAGTTTAGTGACTTCATTTAATTATCTTGGATTGGTCATGGTTTTCGATTTTTCTGACATTTTCTTTTTGTTTTTTATGTTTTTTCTTTCTAATCCATACAGTTCCGCCCTCTACTTTAAAGTGCTATCCGTTGGATTTTATTGAAATAAACAACTTGGAACATATTTCAAATCCCCAGCACCGCAGCACAACATTTATTAAAAAAAGAAAAGTGTCAATCACATGTTCAGAAGAACAGTGCCAGATCCATCTTCAAATTGATCAGCATTAGCTTAGGCCACATCCGACATAAAGTAGCAGTAATGACAGAGTGGGATGGGCGAGGCCTGACTTGCTCTGTGGGACACAAATGGACAATGCAGGAGGAGGTGGTTGAGCACAGGCGTCATAACGTTGATGAGATCTTAGCAGGGCAATCTGATTTCACTGCGTATTAGAGCTAAAGAGAATTCCCTGCTGGACTCATACTCAGGACAATCTCGCTCACTACCAGATTTTCATTGTTAACATGACATTCCCTGTGATCCTGGCTAATAACAGTCTCCGAGGGTGGGGTCTTTTATGACTGTTAAAAAAAAAAAAGGCTCAGCCTTTCTGCTTTTTGGTTAATGTTTATCTCTTAGGAATTGCACAGTGGCATGGCATACGATGATACAATCCCTTTTAATTCTCTTTCTGGTCTGTTTACACTCAGTGGAAGAGCTGGGGTGGGGGGGTGGGGTTGGTTGGGGGGTGTCTTCAGCAGACACACTCAGACACATCTACCCTACAGCAGCTAATGCTTCAAAGCCATTACATTTTGATTGGAAGTCTAATAAACAAATCATCTATCTTGATGTGAAACAACTCCAAACAACAGGGGGTTGAGAGCCGCATCTGTTTCACATCTGACACAGCCACACATACAGTAGATGATCACCTTTAAATCTACTCCGCCAACCTCTAATCAAGGTCTTAGCCTCTGGGTTTCTTAGATTTTCCAATTTACTTTTCCTTGCAAATTCAAATTGAATCACATTATCTGTTTTTGCCAAAGTCCCATTACTTACAGAGAATAATCTGTAATGATAGTCTATCATCAACATGGTTGGTCGTGTTGCACATTGATTATAATTTTCCAAACAGCTTTTATGCTTATGAGAAATCGCCCTAAAAGCAGCCAGCATTGTATTTCCCCTATCTGCTTCATGCAATTATATATTCTAGTCGGACTGCAGATAAAAATTTGCTATTGATTAATGTGTGCTGCACACACACACACACACACACCTACACACACACATACACACACACACAGGTAGACCTGCATGGCTATCTCCTTAGCTTTCTATTGTCTGGAGTGGGACAAACAATATGGCAGAGTTGAAAATCCATCAGAGCTGACAGGTCCATTACACACCAACATCAAACTGCTTTTGGTTGTCTGAACCTTTTTGTCCACTATGTCCCACTTGAAGTATTACAAGGAACTTGAAATATTGCAGTGAGATTTTTTTTTCTGTAGTAACAGAGCAGTTCTGATTGTGTGTGTATTAGGCATAAAATAAGCTCTGGTAGCAATGAACAATAACTGTGACAGAGTTAAAGTGGAGGCAACTTTGAAAGAATGTTTATTCATTTGGTAATAATGACTGATTTAAGGACCCTTCATCACACATACTGTAAAGACTAAGTGCTGAATTTGAATTTACAATGAGTAATACCCAGGGCATTCATTATAAGAGACTGTTATTGTTGCATAAGGAAAAGAGCCACTAAATCAGCTCCCACAGGACAACTGCTCCACCAGGTCGCACAGTGCTTTGCTTATCCTTTGGTGCATCTGGCTATAAATTCTGAGTGCCGCTCATCTGTTCATGGTGAGACAGTCTGCTTAAATACAGGATTGGACATTTAAATGATTTCACTGGTGACAGGCCTGCTGTGACAGAATAACAGATTCTGCTGAACAAATAGGCCGTGGAGGCTGCTGGGGTCCCTGGAGTCAGCCTGAAGCCCTCAGGCTCTGTTTTGTTAAGGACTTGTTTCAGTATGGCAGCACTTCTGGAAACATATTGGCCTTGTTACGTTGAATGAAATGCTAATTCTCTCTGACTGTCTGGATTGTGGGGCTTTGTGTGCAAGCATGTGGTCACACACTATGCACATGGGTAGAGGCTAGAGTAAAATTAATAGAGTTTATACAGTGAAGTCACAATCATCTACAAATGTAGAAGCATTAATATTTAGACAGATTTTATTGGTTGCATGATATCTACCACCTAAACAACATTTGAGGGTAAATAAACAAAGATTTAATTGTGTCCTGCAGAATAAACCAAGTGACGGTAAATTCATTTATTGGCCGCAGGCCTTGGATTAAAATGATGCCTTATTTTAGGAGAGTGCGTGTCCTTTGATAGACCGCATAGGTGGGAGTCCCTGAAGGTATTATAAGTTTATGATAGGATGATGAAGAGTAGGTCAACCAGAATGTGCTTAAAAAAGCCACATCAAGCTCTTTCTGAACTTACCTTTCTTTGTGTGGGGAGTTGGACAAAAGCCATAGTTCCCTCTGGTCTGTCAAAGCTATTCTATAATCAACCAACCGTGGCCCTCCCTTTAAAGAATAGGAAGACATTATTCAGCTTCCTCCTTCTGATCTTGGGACCACAACAAACCATGTAAGCCATGGCTGACTGGTTAAAGCAAAAAAAAAGAAGAAAAAAAATAGAAAAGAAAGAGGAACACAATGTCCTCCTGTCAGCAACTTCAGACAGAGAGGCCTATGAGCCAGGCACCACGTGACCCCCTGGGACCACCACCTCAACCACGGTGGCCACGCCACTGAGCGCTGCCACACAGAGAGAGGCCTTGAACCTAAATGCCGCTGGCGTTCGACACGGTCAGATGTGTAAAAGAAGGAGTTTTGTTATTTCCAACCGGGACCACAATTTAAAGATATTTCTTTATCAAATCCATGATCTCAAATTTCACGAGATCATGAACTGATAGAAGTAAACGTGATTCATGCGCTACGTAGTACCTTTGTAGCCATTCTGCTTGGCCAGTTGTTACTCAGGGAGGTGTTTGTATTGCAACCATCCTGAGAAGGTACGGCTTATTTAGCATGTCTGGTTGGAAAACTGAAGCCAAGACAACTCAAGCTTGAGTTCATTTCCCCGACTGACTGAAACTTAAAGACTTAATGCTCACTCAGAGCATTTACTGGCTGGATGGCTACAGGAATTCAGAATTACCGGAGACACGGTCTCATCATTGTTACCATCACGGGAAGTGCCATATAAAAGTAAGCCAAAGGGTGTGAATTTTGCAGTATTTTCACTAAGCACTAGATGATCAAAAATAACATCAGAATTGCACATTTTTGTGTTCCATTTCACATATATCATATGAAACTGAGATATATAGTAATGTAAATGCAGTCCAAACTTTAATAACACAGTAAAACCTGATTGTTAATCATCGCACAGATTGCTTAGTTTTACACACACACACACACACACACACACACACACACACACACACACACACACACACACACACACACACACACACACACACACACACACAAATCACAGCGCTTACTGTACAAGCTTAACTGGAGCATTTAAAAAGAATCTTATTATTTCATTGAGCTACATTGATTTTATAAGTGTACTGCCAATGATCATGGTGTGAGGCACTGATTGTTAAATAGGTAAAGAGCCCCGTGGCAGTGGCATTGGCCCCCTGTTACCACTTAGTCCTATTTGGCTGGCCTCACTCACACTCATAATTAAGACCCCCTACTGTGAATATAAATGGCCCCTCAATCAATAGTGATCGAGAGAAATAGAGAGAGAGGGAGACGTGACGACCATGGGCATATCTCAGGGGCAAACATGATAGCATTATGAAAGGAGCAGCTTGAAAGCAGCTTTTACTCTGACAAGGGAGCTAACGTTGTAATTGTCCCTCGGGGGACCAGGAGCTCTTGTTATTAGAAAACAATTTCTCCCCCTAGGCCACTTTTCTCCAGCACGAGGGCACATAATTCACATTTCTCTCCTCCATCCCTTTTTACCAGCAACAGTCTCATGTGAAATAAATAAACAATGCTTAAAAGTTCGAAACTTGTATTTTCGTGTCATAATAAATAATTACAGATTTGTATATTAATTTTTACAATTAGTGTGTCTGAATAAGACATTTCCTTTGTACTCTGTATGAAGAATGTACAGCACAGGGAACTTATGACAGAGTGTTATTTTTAAATTTAGCGTGAGCCAACAGCCTGGTTGAGGAATATGAATCTGTACTGCTGCTTTGTTGGTTATTTTACGGCTTTCTTTATTTTGTTTCTGCCTTAATGTATTTTACATTTTCTTGTGCAAAGCATAGATCATGCCAAATACTTACCTCATTCCCTGGTTAATTTCCAAGGTTTATTCCTGAAATGAATCCTCTTTGTCAAATCCATTGATCCTTGCAAATCTACTGCGATATCACTGTTTGTTTAATAAATTGACCTGTAATGCAGATTAAGTTAAGAGGGGAAATGAATGAAAAAGAAAAGTGAAAAAAGAAAAAAAAAAATACCCATTAACATTTTGCCTTGTGAGTTTGTGTGGTTAATTTAAAACATTTAAGGCTGGAAATGAGCTTCTCCATCAAATGTCCCACTTCCATTTACATTTCTTGCATACAAGTCAATTTGTGGCTGCCCCACACCATAAATCATTGCCACCGGAATGCTGTGTCTGTACCTCTAGACATTACCCTGGCGCATGGTACTTAAAAAAAGCAATTTAGAACTCCATTTGCTCAAAAAAAAAAAAAAAACCAGTGTGCTTTCAGCAGACACACTTCTCCCAGCAAAATGAAGATTAAACAGCAATGCCTAAAAGAGTTTTATAGTATATGAATACCTTGCAATTGTTCTAGTTGTCTTTTTCTTCTTTTAAGTGATGCATGATACATGAATGGGTAAAACAAAAAAAAAAAGATATTTGGTTATTATAAAAGTGACATTTTTTTTTCTATAGAAATAAAGACAGTTCATGATACATTATTTGTACAAATGCATTTTGTTTATTTTATTTTTTTTGATATCTTGTTTAATGTCTGTGTTGCTGACTTCATCCTGTAAAACAGCAGCGGAGAAAAAGGTCTCTTTACTGTGCCTCCATTCACCATCAATAATGGGCTGAAAGAAGAGATGCTATCTGACCAACCAGAAAGCAGTGGTCAGTAAAATAGGTACAATACTGTGTCACGTATCAGGAAATAATTGATGACCCCTTTCACAGGGATCTCAAACGGGGCATTGGGAAATCATTTTCAATCTATGGCTTAGCAGATGAAACAAATGCTCCCGGCTTGCTTTGTCAATTCTCACTCCTAAGGGTCAAACAAACAGCTTTTCCAGGGCCGGCTCAGAGGCTAGTGTACAGGCAGCCAAGCTGAAAATGTCCCTTGTCTTCCACAAAATGATACAACGGGGCATTTTATATACCAACAGTCTGTTATTTGTCATTGACAAAGTTATAATAAGAGGGGCTTTCATATTCATTCACCAGGTGATCCCAATGTTCCCAGAGCTTCCAGCTTCATCCACGAAAAATATGTGGTCCGAGCCTGTCGCTCGCTCTCATTAATGCTCAGTCCAACTCTTTATTAAGACACAAAAGAGGAAGAGGGGCAGAAAAAAGGGAAATAAAAGAGAGAAGTGGCGTAAAGAAAAACAAACAGATGAAATCATAAGCTTGAATTCACCATTGTGTTACAAGCACAAATAAGTGCTTTTCATTCACATTCACTGTGGCAAGAATGAATGAGTCATTGATTAAACAATCAATCAAAAGAAAAATGTTGGATAAACTAAACATGTTTGATTTGTGTGTTATGTTCATACAACAAAAGTCTTTTTAAGACTTCATCTCTGGCTCTGAAGCACAGAGGAATATTTCCAATTAGTATGATTAAAAAAAAAAAAAAAAAAGAGACATATATAAATATAAACAACTGTCTGCTAAAACTGCTGCTGATATGTGACACCTACGTTTGTGAGGCCAATTAGTGTTTAAATAGTGTGTTTTTGTGTTTCAGCACGTGCGTGCGTGTTGTCAGCTCAGCAACTTCTTGACTGATTAGTTTAGCCTCAGTGCTACCAGAAGGCAAACAATTGAAACTATGGAGGAAATATTCACACAGCCCACACACAACATGCAGCCCAAGCAGAGCTGTACCGCTGTACTCATGTGCCAATAGCTAATGAATCAATAAATTAAAATATTTACAATTATTTGTAGATGTAGGTTGCTGTAATTATTTGTTGATGGAGTGTGTCTAAACACACAAATCAAAAACGATGCTTTGAATTAATCTAAATAGATGCAGTGTTGGCACGTTGCTCAATTTTGCTGTTAAATGGCTGTGCAAAATTCACGACTGCTTTAATTGATTGACAAACTGGATTTTAAAACTGGATTTTAAATTTGTGTGATGGAGAGTGAGACACGTGAAAACTTTCTGTGTCTGAATACAAGCTGAGAAAACGCCTCAGACATTTTTTAAACACATGATGCGGTGTGGTAATAATCCTCCACTGTTCAGGGGACGCTTTTCATTTTCTTCAGCTGGCTTGTCCTTGGGAGGAGGAGGAGGAGGAGGAGGAGGAGGAGGAGGAGGAGGAGGTGGAGGAGGAGGAGGGGTGCTGGGGTCGACCGGCTACGCGCGTGGGAGCCTCACATCTTACACACTGCTGTGTCCACGGGCCTCCTGCTTGCTTTTGTGAAACCAACAGTTTATCCTCTACCAGCAGGGCCCAGCAAAATGCTCTGGAGGGGGGTGCATTGTACGCCATTATCAAGACAATAGGGCCATATGGGGAACAGAAGGATCTCCTGCTTGCCTTTTCATCGCACAACAAACCGAGTAGCTTATTATGCGAAGCGGCGGTCACTTTAAGGTTACAGTTTTTAGCATAACAACTGATGAGAAAAGGATAGTAATTTAATTCCAATTTAGGACTATTATTGGTGCAGCGTATGAACAATACCTCTCTTGGTCAACATACTCATAAAGGCTTGGGGAGAGATAATTGTATCACATCAAGTTCTTCAAATCACCATCATGTCAAAGGCAGCTGCACTGTTGATTTGTGGATGTTGACTCCTGAGCCACATAATACCTAATTATTCCTTTCTTCCTGCTTCTTTAAATACATATTTGACACTCTAGAGGGACCTAAAACAACGTTCCAAGAGACAAAACACATGGGACGATTTATCTTTTTGGCAAAGCCAAGTCTCGCAGATGTGATGTGTGACGTCACATGCAGGGTGCTGCAAAATGATGCAATTATAAATGTTTGAACATCTTGTGAGTTGATTGGAGCATTGCAGATCTTGTAATGGTAGACTGCAGATCCAATCCATTCCCGGTGTATGGCATCTTCACACACAGTCAGCAAAGCAGGGAAAATCATATGGTGACGTGTTGCTTGATCTACGACAAGTGCATCAATGCCAAGAGACTTTCTCTCTCTTGCTTTCTTTTTTTTTTTTTTTTTTAAAGAGGATGCTTTAAATAACCTCTTTCATACATGAATGGATCCTTCTTAGGCTGAGCAAAAACTTTAATGAATTCAAATCAATATATTTAGTTATTTTCACTTATTCAAATTAGTTAATTTTGTTTTCTTTAAAAAAATACTGCAAAAGACATGCACTAGAAATTATTATTGGTATGTACAATATGGTGTCGATAATTATTGGCCTATCTGCATGTAATGAATTGACTATTCTCATGATCTGGCTCATAATGACTTTAGGACACCAAAGGGTCCTCTAAAGAAGATGAGAGCCTATTGATCCACAAGATAAATGCTCTTTAGGATGTTAATAGTCTAATTTGCTTTAATGATTTCTCCCAGCACTTTCCCAGTCAAGGACAGGATAATATACACTTAAAAAGGCATTCCAAGCAGAATTACGGCAACTGGACGTTTCCTGCATAAAAATGTAGGGCAGTTGAGTTGAATGTTTGAAATTGATGATCAACCCCGCCATTAGTTTGTCTTTATTTGCTTCCTTCCAAGGTAATTATCATGGATTAATGCTGGTCTGAAGTGTCGTGCAAAATAACATTAGCAGTATCCATTTCAAGAATAACCTGCCCAGGCCTGCTAAGCAGAATAATAATGCTTCCAGGTTTTCTTTTTCTTTTTTTCTTTTCATGCAGCATACTGAACACATGGTCTTCAGGATGGATAGTTATAGACTATATTTAAATAATTAGTTGTCAATTATCAAACACATATTATTCCACAGATGCTTGTGATATAATTATTAATTGTTTTATGCCTCTTTTCACCCTAATAGGTTTAACAAAGTTGTGTATCACATGCTGAATACATATATATATATATATATTTTTCCTATTCAGAGGTACGAGTACATTTTAAGATTTTAGCACACCACTAGGGCAAATTTTAATCTTAGACAAAGGCAGTGTAGTATGACACACCAGAGACTAGATGAGCTATTGCTTTAGCACTTTCAGGCATAAATGACATTGACTTCTGGGAGATGGAACTCTTTAACATGCTCTGCACCAACTGAGTCACATCTGCCGTTGACAAACAGCTAAGGAGTAACCTGAGTCTATGTTCTCTTTACTGGCAATTTTTACATTTTATCATTGAAGTCAATGAGCCAATCTGCAATTTACGCCGTGGAGAGCGGGATGAGTGTATTCAGAACCCGGTCACACACCCAATCTCCTACTAAAGAGCAGCGATAATGTAATAATGCCTCACTGATGTGCCAGGCAGTAATGGTGCTGAACATCTCCCATTCATCCAACACTACCTGATCATTGCTTTAACGGAATAATACATTACGGCTGGAAATAGCTGTAAACCTCCAACTTTATCTTGGGAATGTGCACTCCTTTTTACCTCAGGAAATGTTTCTGTCCCTTGGTAATAAAAGGCAGAGCTATCAGGATGAAATGAAAAAGAGATTGAAACCCCTCTGTCTCTGTCATGCAGAGCACTGACACACATAGTACGGCCTTCTTCTTATTTTGTAGCCTACAGGCTGTTGGTATTATTATGAAAATAGGTATTATGATCTTATGCTTTCTCCGGGAAGAAAATCAGACATTTGAGATGGCTGTTATTTTCTCTCTTGGCTGTAAAGTAGGTTTGATTGACCGTTATTTCTCTCTGTTTCTTATCCCTGTCAATTCTCCAGTCTTTGACAAATGACCCTTAGCCCTCTGTCAATAATGGCCCACCTAAATGTGCTTAAATGGGCCAGGGCACACCAATGTTATGGCTGTTCATCCCATTTAAATTGCTTTCCACCTTACATAATTACAGAAACAAGGTATGAGAGGGTAGTTCAAGCACAGACACAGTGTAATGTACGTGTAGAGATGAAGGCAGAGATGCATACGGTGTCAGGTCATGTTATTTAAGCATATAGAGGCATAAATGAGACAGTGAATAAACCCTCATGATAATTGAGAAAAAACAGAGGCGCAAGAAGGTGACACCAGCCATTAACCTTATATCAGGCCTTTTTGTAAATCAATGTCACTCACATTTAATAACAAGTATAATCAAAGGAATTATGCAAATTTAATTTGATGCCTCCTGCATTATGCAAATCTCAGCTAAATATAATGAGTCCTGACACTTGACCAGCGCAGTATACAAAATGGGTGGTTGTCATCGCTATTACTGACAGAATTTGATATAATATTATATATATATATATATATATATATATATATATATATATATATATATATATATATATATATATATATATATATATATATATATATATATATATATATATATATATATTCAATAATTGTTTTCCACTTTGCAGAGTCACTGATCTGTACTCTTGTTTCTCGTCAACTGAATTTAGTCACTATTATGACTACATTTAGATTGCTACTATTCTATTTTCGAGCAACGCTGAATGTTATTAAAAGGTCTTTGTGTAAATCTGTCGAGCATTTTCATGTGATAATGTGCCTGTAATGGACCAAGCGCACTGACATACACAAATGAAAACAAACATCAAATGTCTGCAGCAGAAACATTTTTATTTATTTTTTTCTCTTTGTGCTGTATTAGTGACCAACATGAACGACTCTGACAACAACCCCACAGACACAGGGTTACAAGTGGTTCATAATAACAAGGGGACTCCTCGCATCAGGCGCAGTCAGCTGGTTCGCTACAACCAAATGTTACGGAGTAAAACAGCATGTCATGCTGCCATTTGACACGGTGAAATAAAATTAGATGAGATCCGTTTCAAAGTGCAGCAAGTGCAGCAAGTGCAGCGGCTGGCCTGTTCCAGCATGTAATCTGCAATACAAAAGTACCAAACAAGAGGAGGCATACTTAGGCGCCAAGAGTGACACACTTACAGCATTATCCCGTTGCCTGCTTCTGAGGGATGTTGCTGCAAATTTGATTTTATATGATGTGGAAATCAGTATCCGGTGAAACAGCCAGTTACTGGATTGCTGCTTTCATGTTTAGTGGCTCACTGATATTTACGCTCAGTCTGAGATATTTTGCAATATCATAAAAAAAAAAAAAAGTAAGATGTTTGTGAATGGTGAGCCAATAAGAAAGCAGAAACATATACATAGCAAGATTCATTTATACTGTATTTTAAGTCAATAAACAGATGAAAAAAACTGACAATGAAACTAACAAACATTTGGATTCATGGAAATTTTTAAAAAAAAAGAGACGAGGGGATCATAATTTTTCATATGTATCTATATATCTATATATATCTATATATATCTATATATATCTATATATATATATATATATATATATATATATATATATATATATATATATATATATATTTGGATTCCATTCTTTTGGACTCTTGGCTGAATAACAGATCAAGGTCATGTGATCATGAGACTTAGGAACAGACTAAGAAGAAATAAATATCACATAGTTCTAACAAGAACTAGTTTAAAACCCATAAATCACAAGGCATTTCTTATTTTTCTGAACCAGAAAGCACGCTTCGCTTGTGTCAGTGTTTTCTCCAAGACCCCATACAGCAGGATTTGTGTAGGCGCAAATGGGGTGTGTTACTAAGGAGTCCTTTAGTGTGCACCATTCTAGGAGTAAAATGAGCTTCGATTTGTCCCAGAGGTAGCCCATCAAGAGGTGGGGAGGTTAGTTGGTCGTCACGGCCATCTAGACCCTGGCCTGTGAAAGCCTGCCAGAATCAATGCTAATTATGCTGCCATCTGCGAGGTTCCTGAGCTAGCTTGACACCTGTTCACTTCCAGGTGACATACGAAAACTTCCATCAAGCCAGGAAACAAGAGAATAACACAGAGGAAGAGGGGAATGATTGGTACGAGTATTGACAGCGGTGATTGTTAGTGGATAACCAACCGCAGAAGGGATACGTGTCATACCTAAATCTGGCAGTGACTTGTAAAACCTTCGTGTGTAAATCAAGTCATTCATTGCTACCTGGAACAGAACGTGATCTACTATGTTCTCTGTGTTTCAGGAAAGCTTCAAACTCGCTGAAAATGCCTGATTGACCCTTCCACTCTGTCAGCAGTCGTTCTCTCTTGGAATCTCAGCTCACCTACAGTATGTGTGTGATAAATGTCCCGAGGCCATAGTAACACTGTCCCTTTCCAGATAATTTATCAAGCAGAGACAATCAGTCAGAGGGCTTGATTAATATTTTCTGGGGGATCTTTTAGGCTTTAGAGGCCACATTAGGTAGACTGTTTGCAAGAAGAAACCGATAAACTAGATTTGGCTGTTTGCTCACTGAGACCAGGGGCCTGTCAATTCTTTGCCCCTTGAAAGAGATCTGCCATTAAGGTGACATGAGAAACAAATGAGGCCAATTTCTCCTCCAATGTCCCATCTGATATGTCAATAAAGGCCCAGGAGCTTCAGGATGCTCCGAGATAGATTTTTCCTTGCAGCTAGACAATCAGTGAAATACATCTAACTTTCCTTTGATAGGCGAATCAATCAGACAAAACCAATGGACTAGTGTTAAGTAGCAACTCCACATCTGGTTTCAGACAAATATATGAACCAGGTTTACTTTTGAAGTCTTATAGGATAAGCCAAGCAATGCATTGGAATGATGGACCAAGACATCAACAACTCTCATGCAGTGATGGTTACAGCAACAAAGGATTTCCACATCAGGCTGGAGTTGTAATTGTAGGAGGTTGATAAGAAATTTAGTATATTAAAGCTGCCTTCAGGTGGATTACACAGCTGAGTGATATTAAGAGGCTGAATAATTGCTTGATTCAGCAATTGGGTGGTCTAATCAGAGCAGAAAGAGCTTCTTTATTAAGATGACCAGCTGTCAGCAGTAGACTTCAATATTTCAGTCTCTGCAGATAAAAAAAAAAAAATCTGGTAAAGGCAAATAATAAATCTTTAATGTTAGCTGGAAATAAAAGCTATACTTAAAAAAGCTACCGTGGCTGCAAAAGGAAAGTAAAAATCAGGGCGCATAGTGACGTAGATAAATATTTTACCCAGGCTCAGTCAAGGACTGACAAACAGAAATTAAAATAGATCACAATTGGAAACAACATTACAGGCCCACATGTGGTTGTGATACTTATATACAGAATTATAGCCTCATCTGCTGAGCTGCAGCATCGATACACATTCATTACGCATGCAGCTCATAAAGTCAAATGTTTTTCAATAAATATCATGGGAACGAGGCTCGAGATACTTCACATTCAAAGACTTACAATGGCAGCATATGTTGAGGTGGATTGAGTCCTCAGGCTCCAATCTGGCTTTCTCTCCCTCGGACTTACAAGATAAATTACGTGGGCTATTTTTCCATTATGTTAATCAAAACACTCGCCATATGCATTACTATTATTAGACTGGTAGCAGAAGACATCCAGTTTTCAATGTGAAACTGTGGAACTGAGCCTTAATTGATATCAAACACAGTTTCAGGATAGTCAAAGATAATTCAACAGCTGGCTTTGTTTATATCTCTTGTTAACACGTTATATATGTTTTATGGGGTGTCAGTTGAAGTTGTTTCATGTTACAGCTGCAGCCTATTTGCAAGGATGTTGCAACGTGTAATGAAAAGAATAATTGACGAATAAGGTAATGCAACTGGATTTTTTTCCTTTTTTTTTTTTGTTTTTGTTTTGCAATACCAACACAATAACCGTTACACTTGCTTTTCTGGAACCATTTGTGTGCTTTTGCTGTGAATGGAGGATGTGGTTTATGTGACTTTAAGTAAAACAAACAAAACAAGTTCCACAGTTCTGGCACTTGAAAGGGGCTGAGGATGTCTCTCAGCCTACCTGAGCCGTGCTAATTGATTCTGAGATACATATAAAGTCTCAAGCACCATCTTAAATTCCAAGGTTGCACTTACAACCTGCTGGGCGTCCTTGACTGGAGCCAGACACAGGTCTAGAGGGGGCCGTTTGAACAACAATGTCATTGTTATGGCCTTTGTCATCTCAATTAGCGGGCGGGTGCTAAAACACAGAGCTCTAAATGGTGGCATCAGTGTTAACCTGGGACACAACACACTGCCCATAAACCCCAGCACTTATGCCTACTGCTGACCACGCTGTTTGTCTCTCATTACCTTCAGGCTGCAAAACGGGGCCCAGAGGTTACACTAAAGACCCATTCTTTCACAAAGATATTGCAAGCGCTCTGTTGTCGTGGGATGCATGTATGAAATGAAACATTTACATTTTCTCTTTTTTGAGCTGGGTGGTTCAGTGAGCATCTGAAAAGACAGAAAGTCAGTTTATCATTAAGAGTGTGTTCCTGCCATGAGAAGCAGTGGCTGATTAAATTAGACCCATTTTAAGGTCAATGTATTTCTTTAATCAGTTGTCCCTTTTGATCATCTCTAGGAAGAGTGCTCCTCAAACTCTGTCCTTGGTAATTGGTCCTTTTTACTGGCTCACTGTCTGTACTCATATGCTCATGGTGTAATGTTTCCAGCATTTTCAGCACAGGCAGAGCACATAATGCTGTGCATGTTTAACAGTCATTTCCATAAGTAAGTGCAATTTCTGTACAGTTTGTTCCTGTGTAATGAAGTGAAATCTTGTTTGTATTCCCTCTATTTCACAAGGAAACCCACTCAAGCAGCTACACAGGAATTAAAGCAGCTAAAAATTAAAAAACCGGCACTATCTTTAACTGAATGTCACACTATTAGGAAATAAAATCAATTGCTTGCATATTAAGTAGTTCTGTCTTTTTTTTTTTTCTTTTGTTATTTCTGATTTTATTTTTGGCAAGACTTATTTTTTTCTTCATCCCCTTCATTGATATTGTCTGAGTGTATAAGTGACCTTAACAAGAAAAAATGCAAATGACATGCGAGAGAAAATGGCTAACATTTATTTATCCTCGCTGTTCTCTTGTCTTGTTGGTGTCATTAGAACAGTTCGCTGCGTCCCATTCTCTCCCATTATCTCTGCTATCAACGCAGCACAGCAAGATTCCAGCAGGGCTATAAATACTTCCCCTGGACCACATACGGCTAGCACATCATCTCCCAGACACAGCTTAATGATGGAAAAAAAAAATCTAATGTCTTTTTGCCCTCTTTCTTCTTCACATTCTCCGAACACCACGGAAAAGGGAGCTAGGCAGGTTGCAGAAGTTACACATACATTTCACTCAGATAAAAACAAAAACAAAACAAAAAAATACATCTGCTCCTAAGCGTCGGGAACGTCTAAGAAGGTGTGAGAGGAATGATAGATGCCTGTCTTGATCAACCACCGGCACGTGTTTTTGTCGATTGCACCAGGGTCACTGACTGGCTCCGCAAATCCATTAGAGCGGCAATGCAAAAAGGACACTTTATCTGAATTCATTATAAATGGATCTATATCTTATGTTTAGGGCCAAGGACACGATTTGTATCACAATGCAAATATCTATCATTAAGTGTTGACAGTTCATTTTTCCCAGCAAAGAAAGAAAAATGTTTTTTCGTAACGGCATTCTTTTTGTACTGCTCCTTTCCCGATGTTGCACCATTGAGTAGTTGAAGCTGATTTGTTGTCCAAATTGAATGGTTTGTCATAATTTTGCAGGGGGAAAGTATCCGAAATCACGATTTGCATATATTGTAACATTACAGGTAAAGACTATGATAAATGCCCAACTTATTACTAGTAATTCAAACATGTAATGGAATGTACTGCTTGTTTACAAAAACAAAATCCAGTTTTTGTCTTGTTTTACCTGAAGACACATTGTTTTAACAGCAGTAAAATATTAAAGTCAAGTAAAGCTCCTCTTTGCTACTTTTGTGTGAAATTCACAGTAAGCCTGTCCCAAACCTTTCTTCATACAAAGTCACACACCATCACACCCCTGCACTTTGTCCAATGCAGAAAGTTGCATTGCTGAGCACACAGCTTGGCATGTCAGTCAACGAGCAAAGGGAGCATCCCGTTGTGTTGCTATCTAAATAATGGCTATAAAGCGTAGCTAACGGTGTCCTCTGAAACGTGCTCAGGTGGAAAGAACTAGACAAACAGAGACAGCCACTGCAGTGCTCCATGACACAAAGGACAAAGTAAGGGCCTCATTTCCTCCCTTTAATCACTGTTTACATCCAGCCCAGATCTGATGGCCGGTGAGGAAGACATATATCAATCAGCTAAAGTAACCCAGCTGAGGAGGACAAAACTGGAGGCTCCAGCTTGACACGGGCTTTACATTCAACTTGAAACTCTGTTTTCTCCTATGTCCTCTCAACTCTTTTTGCTCTCTCTGTCCCTCTAATGCCAGTAAAGAAACTACATCTAGTCAAAGAGGTAAATGGTGGCAGAAAGGCATCTAACTCTGCAAGCGTCTCCTACCTCAGCAGAAACATTTATCATAGGAGTCAATGTCAACTTTTACTGGGGTGGGTTATTTGCATTTTTGCATGAATTAATTCTCAGGTGCCCAGCGCCTACAGAGCCAGGGCATAAACTGCCTCACAGGAATTGTAGGGCTGTTTTCACTCTATATCTTAATGGCTAGCTTTTCACAAAAATAAAAAAATTAAAAAAATTAAAATGCTGAAGCAGAGCAGGCAAAGCAAACTCTGCACACCTTGCACGTTACTTGCTTCAATCCACAGCTGTTTACAAGGTCACAGCGTGGCCATAATGACTGAATGAATACACGAAACGCAGCTCCATGTGTGAGGAGCAGAACTCCAGGTTGGACGTTGCGGCTGAGTGGATTAATTATCTTTGCGGTCATTCTTGAGATGAAAGCAACAGATCTAAGGCACAACAGAAGTAGTCTACAAGGGCCGCAAAGCCGGAGGGCACAGCAGGAAACATCCGGTAGGTGCCAAGCTGCAGGATTTGAAGGCTGGACACATGGGCCAGGACTATTAAAGACTTTTCACACTGTTTCTGCTAAGTCATACTCTCAAGACATTTACATCAGTGACACTTGTTCGTTTTAAAGACTTTTTAGCACATTTCTCTGCACACATTTTGTAACACCTGAGTTCTAGCAGATAAAATACTCCTCGGACCTGACCCCTCAGAGGGCCATAGATCGTGCTTGCTTGGTCATTGATTGACCCCCCCCCCTCCACCCAAGAGATGAAGCCTAATCATTCTCTCAGCTGTTCCTGCGTTCACGTGGCTCAATCCATTTACATTTAAGCACAGCTCTGCTCGGCCTAATTAGTTCCATGGCTCCATTAGTCTACATTGTGGTCAATACATTCATCACTTTGCATGTTAGTTAAAAGACCATTTCTCTGACCCTGTCACTGTTCTTTGTCTATTACTGCTTTTCTTTTCCTTTAGAAACGAAGGGGATTATGGGTAGTTTATTAACAACAGGATAACTCACAGCAAACCTGGTCTCTCACAGATACTGAATTGTGCACCTGATGAACTTTGAAACTTATTTGATTTACACATAACATGCAAAAAAAAAAAAAAATAGGCTTTATATGCCGGGCATCTGAGAGACAAAATAAGGAGCAAACGAGAAAGCAAAAGTAGAGGAATAATATGAAAGACAGAGAGGGGTGGCAATGATCCCAGAGTGACTTGGCTCACCCACTCACACAGTATGGTCCACTGGCTCCAAACTTGCTGAGGTCTAAAACTCATATTACACCTCAAAAAAGGCAGGCAAGCAAGACACGATGAGACATTATCATGTTTGATGTACAGCTCAGATACTCTTAGGGTGCTCTTTGCTATTTGGACTCAAGCAGCTCCTCTGATATCGAGGAAACAATCAGTCTAAGATGACAAGATTTATTTAGAAAACAGTGTTGGTACTCTAACATGCAAGGGTTTAAGTTTTAGTCAGTTTGTTGTTGTTTTCTAAATTAATATACCAAGGCTGAGATATAACAGGGAAATGCAAAGTGCAGAATACTGGACAGGTTTCCTTTTATATACTCTGTATCTGAGTAGCACTCCCATTTCCTAGGTTGATTATATCCCACTTGTATTCACTTTACCATTGCCAGGTCACCACCACTTTATGTCTGCTATCTGCTGAAGACAAGTGCAGCAAGTATACCTCTTAGGATGATTCAATGTCTGGTACAGTCCCTGAAAGCGGAACTCATTTCCAGGCCAGGAGTCCCAGCAGGGAGACATGAAGCAATCTCGGGCCCCGCGTGCCCTCCCACCGTACCCACTGCCCTCTCACTGCCACATCCTTCCCTTTTATCTGGAATCTATTTTCCTGCTCTCCACCCCCACCCTGTAAGGTAACTCCATCTCAAATTTTACATCTCCTCTCCCCCTCTCTCCTCCTTTCTCCTCTCTCTGTATATGCTTTCCTCTTCTAGTGATGGATGAGTTACACTCTGGGGTGTCTCAGCTTGTCCATCATGCCTTGCGATTAGGAATTAAAAATTTCAGAGGTTTCACAAGAGCCTCCTCTTTTATTTTTTTTTTCCAACCTACCCCAAAATCACCACCCATTCAACCACGCCTGCGCTGCCATTTTCACCCCCACCTTAACTAAAGACCTCGTCCCCGCCATCAGCACGCATACCCATGCAGCCTAACATGATATCCCCTGTTCAGATTCACAAAACACCTACATTCATCTAAGTGGGGGAAAAAACATAATTTATTTCGTACTTCCCAGATAATTTACTTTTTTCTCTCCTTTCTACAGGAATTCTCCATTTCCCTATAAAATGAAAATTCATCTAGAATTACATCTTATGTCATCATTATGTTTATTAAGCGTGGATGATGTATATGAACAGCGCTGGCTTGCCGCTGAGTGCTTAATGATGCATAAGATTAAGCCGAGGCTCTCAGCTGCGCTGTGACTCCCCTCTGGTACCCACACTGCCGAGGCATGCTGGGAGTACAAGCTCCAAACGGCCATCAGGTGAAAGGAACTAACATCTCTCTTTTTGTCTGTGTGAATGAGACTGGTTGTGTGTGTGCTATGTTTTGTGCACACAGGTAAACAGGAGACTTTTTTTTTTTCCTCGCACATGTACAAGCTGAAAAGGAATGCTGCACTATCACTGTGCTTTATTGCATCTGTCCGACTAAATTAGAAATAACTTGCTTTCCCTCTGCTCACTCTGGTCTGATCATGCCTATTTCACTCATTCATAGTTTTCTCTTCTCTACTCTTAAATCCATCCCTCTTATCCTTCTCTCTACATCCTTCCTCCCTTCATTTCTCTTCTCTCTTTCTCTCAGCCATGCTGCTGTTTTGCCGCAGCAGTCTATGACAAAAACATTATCCTTCTGCTGCTAAACAATCCAATAAACCTACCCACAGGGAGCAAGTTAACCTCTTGTCTGTTCGACTGATGCCTTCAAGACCACGTGATGGCTGCCACAGTAAATTCAAATCATTAGTCTCCTTGCCCCCCATCAGAGAGAAAAACTTCTATTAGTAATGGAGACCTCGTAAGAGACCCTCCCCAGAAAGCGCTGCCTTCCCAATTCCCAGTGGAGAAATCTCGTGCAAAAAACTAATTCTACTTTTAATAATCTGTCATCAGGACCAGAGGCAGTCATAAATTATGTGGGGAGCATGTGCAGGAGCGAGCCACAAGAGGGAAATCAGGGTAGAAAACCAGAGCCCGAGTTCGAAAAACTTTCTTGGAAATAAATAATAACTTACAAACAGGATTAGTTGTTAAGTCACAGCTGAGCGCATAGTTAAGCTATTCCAATCAGCCAATGCAGATGAAGAATTTATAGGTAGAGCTCATCATTTGTTTTCCTGCTCTCCTCCCTCTTTTTATATGCATGCCACCTTTTCTCATTCCTGTCTCCTTCAAGCTTATTATATTCAGTGCCTGTTGTCACACCCTGGGCTGGTTTTATCATTAACTCCTTATGTGCCAATGTGCCTTATGTGTTTTAAGGTGACAGACTTTTTTTGTTCAACGAATTTACAAATTCCAGATGATGATGGAGAAAGGACTGCGTAGCTTGTATTGAAAAAACAAATTCAAACACACACTAGTGCCTTCTTACCTTCTAGAGGAATATAGACCCAGAGCCTAATTGAACACTAGAACAAAGGAAATAATCAAGGCAGCAATATGGTGAGACAGAAAGACACATTTGAAACATGACCATGGTGCTTTGCAAGACTGTGAGAGAAAAATGCTATTAGCCGCAAGGGTCTGCTCTTTGTTCCTGTGTCAATATCTCTGTAAACTATCGACATGCATCATAATCGTTCCTTTCTATCAAGTGCAGACTAAAGAACAATCTCCATTAGGTGACAGCGCCTCGGCAGGTTGATAAATGCTCCTTGACGAAAGGGAAGGAATTGCGTAAAATAAAGAGGCATGTTCCAACAAGTCTTGTCAAAATGCTATTGATTTAATCATCTGCAGAAATACACATTCTTGGTTAGTGTAGCGTGCAGCAGAGATGGCAGGAGCAGCAGAAGCTGAGATACGCTTTACAGTTGTTGACGCGGAGACGCTCTCCCTCATTGGCTTTACAGGTGATAAAACACAGGGAGCTGCGTTCTAATTTTTTTCCCTTCTATCCCTCTTTCCCTCTTCAATCACAAGTTATTCTTAGAAAGTGTCAACAAATCTCCCTTCTGTTTTTATTTAGGGGTAACAAGTATAACTTAATGTAAGTGGGCGAGGCTATATGGAACGTACTACTGTGGCCAGCCTTCTCCTTGGCCTCTCAGCAGAATACAGAGGCGATAGATAACAATAGTCCTCCATCATCTAGACACACCGGTGGTACTCCAGTAGCTGAAGTGAGGTGGCCAGAGGTCTGGGTGTGTTTATTTAACATCAGGGTGTTTTAGAGTGTCTCTCACCTTGGGACAAATGCATCCCCCTCTCCCCCTCTCTTCTGGCACCCTCAGCGTAAACACAGAGGCACAAAACTAAAGGTTCCATTGCTCTGAAGAACAAGTTCATCAAGCCCGTGGGTGGGTTCATGCCTGAAGTCTGAAAGCAGCGGACAGCCTCTGTAAAAACACGGACCAATTTCTGTATAAATAATAACACTATCGCCATCAGACAGTCACTTACCAAGTCACATGTGACGTGACTTAAAAATCAAGCTTCAAATCAAATCCCCACATGCCGTCAGCGGCACCAGAAGCAGTTGTTTTCTTACAACTGTAATCATTTAGAAGGTTAAAGGAGGTGTTATTATCTCTGCACAGCCCATCTGAGCAGTGATGAGGTGAACACAAATAATGTGCGTCCCCTGCAGAAGGAAGATGTGTGGCTGCGGCCGCTGGGGGTTGGAGACAATCCCACAGTGACCCGACCTTGACATGTCTGAGTGAAACGGTGGTAGAGGCTAATACCTCATCATATCGAGTTTGACTTTGGGCTCACTGTGTAGGCACCATAAAACAAAGGATAACACTGTGGACAAACAGTCATAAAGTATGGATAATTAACATAGCAAACCCAACAAAAAAAACCCAAAAAACATTGCATTGGAATCATTAAGCTTAGGAACTAAAGAGAAACCCAGCCTTTGATTAAGCCAATATTAAAAACCATATGCAAGTGTTTTATAATTGCTATAAATATGAAATGATACAAGATACATTTTGTTAATAATCTTTTAAAACTGCGCAACATTTCTAGCAGTGTCCTTTAAGTAAACAAAATGAGAAACAAGAATGAGACTGAGAAAGTCAGATTTTATGACATTAAAGCTCATGATTATCAGGACTGTTCTCATTCGACAGTTAAACAGTGTCACTGAATCATATTTGACTGCTTCATAAAATGTCCACAATACAAGAAAAAATAAATGAAATGTCCACTCCTCTAAAATCTGTTTATAACTCATCATATCAAGGCAAGACGAAAGCTCCAGACATTATTCAGTCCAGGAGGACAAGTGGAGAGGTGAGGGAGACACCTCATGTGAGCGCAGACCTTTTATATATTACCTCCTGCTCCAAAGTAAGGACAAAGCGAATGAAGATGACTATCCTGTCACAAGAACAAAACAGATGAACCAGTCAGACCTGACTGAACTGTTCAGTTACTCCAGCCTGGGCCTCATACAGCACACTGCAGCCCACCAACCAATTTTGATATATTTTTGTTCAAATAGCCATTTGGATAAAGGATGTAAACCCATGCCTGGTGGCTGCTTACAAAGTGTGTAAAATAAACATCAAAGTTTGTTTTATTTGTTTGCTTGTATTGTTGTTGATATATTTTAGTCACATGACCTCGACAGAAGGTTGGTTTTAAGTTGTTAAAAAGATTTCCCATATTCTGAATGATAATTAAAACTTATCATCAAGGATTGATTTCCATAAATGAAATTCTTCCATTTCTGCATTTTGCATGCAGCATGTTGTTAGTTCAGTCTTGACGCCCTCTTAACTGAGATTTATATACCTTTTACGTCCAAGCAGTTTTCGTGCACTTTGCACATTGATGCATGGAGAATCAGATGTATGTTTAGCGAATATATTTCTGAGTAGGGAAATACGACAAAACAACAAAGACTAAAAACTAAGGCAATTATGGTTTTAAGAAACAGTAAACTCTTTTAAAGTCCAAGCACTTTTGCAACTTCCCAATACACAAATATGAGTTTTCAAGGAGCTCCAGAACAGACAGAAAATGTATATAATTTATGTTATCTGAGTTATCTGTGAACTAATTTCAATAACTGGAAACTGTTTGCACAACAGTTTTTGTACAATTACATATAAACAAAATGCTAAAACTGCAGAATAATATATATAATGGATTTTACAAAATGTGATACCAAGCTATCAGATGAATTTAACATGACTGCAATAAAGACAAAATCAGGTATTTAAAATAACAATAAGATCATTATAATTAAAAAAAATAATAACAATACTCTAATTTGTCAATAAACTTGTGATTTTTGTAAATATTGTGCAGACAAGCAACAAAAGTCTACAAAAAAAAAAGAAAAATAAAGGACATGTGACAAGTAGGGTGCATCGTTTATGACGTGGCCTCAAAATGAGTTAATATTCATACTGAATGGGTATAAGATGAATGCATCATTTGGAGTTCTCCATTCATCTAACAGTTAAGGCAATCTCAATCTTTAAGTCGATAATGAAGATGTGTGTGGTATCAAGTAGTCAAGGTAATTAATAGGAATGTCAGCGACACTGTATTAATAGCGTCTCACATAGCATCAATTTAGTATAAATTGTCGTTTTGACAAGGCACTTTAATTAAAACTATCACACCAGAATTAAAAGGACCGTGCTTGTAATTTTTGGAGACTATCAAATAATGTTACCATCTGGTATTTTTTGCATGCCTTCTCCCCGCTAATTATAAGTGATACTCTAAAGTTTAGAGGCACTTAGGCAGATGCGATGATCACCACCATACTGTCACCGCGATAACCACAGGTCGTTACATTACACATAGTCAAGATACAGTATCATGACTGACTGTTTCATGATGACACATCAATGTAAATGAGAGAAAAACACTCTGGCCACTGATAATATTATAAAGTAATTTTATTTATATTGTTTATCATATAAAAATTCTAGGTTTTTTTTAAGCCACAAGGTCAAGTGATGCTTGAGGTCAAATGTAATACTCTTCAGTCTTCAGGGCATCAAGATGTAGCTCTGGAATCAGTCTTCCTGGCCACTTTCCCAGCCCAGGAGGGACCCCAGTTTGGACTCTCACTCCTGCTTCTTCAGGACTGAAACAGCACTCCTCTGAAGCAAACTCGGTCTCTACAGGAAATGTTTCTTCTTATTTACGCTAATGCCATGACCGTGTTCCTCGAGAGAGCACGAGAACGCTCGATGTCAGCGTGTCCAACAGTTAGTACAGACGTCGTACAAAATAACACGGCTCACCGGCAGAAACCATGACTGTCACTGACAATGATCACAGAGTAGCGGCTAAGTGAAAGTTTGAGGATTTTGTGCACATAATGAGCAATAGTCAACATGAGTTACTTTTTAATTGAAATGCGTTATTAACACTCTATTTTCATGGGAGTTATTTCACTCCAAAAAATCAGCTCTGCCAAGTTGTTAA
The DNA here is from genome assembly GCA_014839995.1 of Xenentodon cancila. Lineage (NCBI taxonomy): Eukaryota > Metazoa > Chordata > Actinopteri > Beloniformes > Belonidae > Xenentodon > Xenentodon cancila. The sequence goes on from CM026218.1 coordinate 11,214,403, forward strand.
AGATGTAGCACTTCAGCGATTATCCAGAATGTTTGGGGTGGGGCATCCAAAAAAGCAGATTTTGTGTTTGACTGCTATGTAAGCTGCTTACTAGAGCGGCAGCTCCGACTCTCCAGTGGGGAGCGACACTTCTCACTTCAGCTGAATTCATTTGCCTAATCTACTCTGCACCTTCAACTTTGAGAAGCATAAGAATATTCCTCAGCGTTTTGTTACCTAATTGCAGTTGGAAAGACATTTGTGTACAAAAGTTTTGCTTTTTGAATAATTGATTTGGGAGGTTTTGTGATTATCTTGAGGCAGGTTCAGAGCGCAACATGGTTTGATGGTGGACTTCAAACAATTCTTTAGTCGCGGGCCAAATATTGTTGCGACACACGAATCCGTTGGCCCCCTTTTCCGTCTGAAGCTGAGACGAAGCAGCATCAGTGTTTATTTTCTAGGTCACGTATAGATGCAGTTTCATTGCAAGATTTTACAAGATAGTCCCTCTTTTGTAGAGGGGGCAAAAAAATGTAAGAGATGTGTTCACAAACAGAGAACGTATTAGAGAAAGCATTAAATAATCTGAAGGATTGTTGATGATTTAATCATATATAGTGCTGTACAGAGACATACATGTGGAAGGAGCAAATTAGGTGCCAAATTAAATTAAATAAAAACTCCCCGTGACCCTGCAAAGGATAAAGCCAGTAAAGAAAATTGATGGATGGATGGAAAATAAAAACTTGATGTACAACTCACAAAAGCAAGTTCAAACTGCTTTCACATTATTGAGTGAATACAAAAGCTTTTGTGTTAATTTTTCTGCTCGCGCCTGTTAAAATGCCAATATCTATGACACTGCAGCCTCACTTAGAGGTATCAAGCACTTTGCTCTGCACAAAAAAAGTCACCTGTAAATGAAATGCACAAGGATAGAGTGGATCCTTTGGATCATTGCGTCTGCAGCGTCTTGTGAACTGGATGCCACTGTCCCTACTTGAAAACGATAGTTTTGTTTGTTTAATTAGCACGGAATCAGATATTTAACACTTATAGTTTAAATATGTTTGTGCATCTCAGGCAAACACTTAAGCATAAGCTTGGGAAAAGTGAAAAAGAGATGTAAATTACTGTATTTTTAACTTTCTTTTACCTTATAGTAGTCATATTTATAAGGGTATATGTTCCTTGAACACCGTGCCACCAAACTTTCAGTGGCTTCAGAGGTGCTGCATTGATGTAACCAATGCATTGAACATATTTTTCACAATATGTTGACATAAAGCTAAACCACTGAATGAGCTATCATAAATCAGTTGAGAGTGATGGAATCAGTAAATTAATGAGTGCAGTGGTTATTTGCAACAAATGAGAGCGTACAGCCTGACCTCTTTGCTGACTTGTGTTTTCAGTCAGTCTTCCTGGTTACTGTGCGTCATGCTTTGTTTCACCTGACGTGCAATTATTTTTTCCATTAAATACACAACATGTATTTCACTTAGTTTTTCTGAATGAAATTTCAATCAAAGGCCATTACACTCTTCAGACAGGAAAAAGTTTAGAAAAATAACAAGACGCAATGGAAAAGAAAATAATGCTCTGTCAACGGAGATGGAAAACACAAAAATAATCATTTGCGAGAAGCAGGTGATGCATATGTTAAAGTGTCAAGAAGCAGCGGAGAAATTAATAGCTTTCTGCCATAAGCATTCTCTGATAAATATGATTACATTTGCATACTTCATTTTACTCTTGATCTGCTGTCTTGGTGATTCTTGTGAGTCTTGTACGCCTGCTCCAAAATAAAAGTCATTTTCATTACTGCTCAAACATGAAACAAGTACATGGTTCTTGTTAGGGATTTCCCTGCTGCTCATGCACTGACAAAATCAAAGTACAAAAAGCAGAAAATATCTCAGTAAGTGCTTGTACAAGAATTCTAGGTGAAGAGTAAAACAAATGGTTCGTTTACATTTAGTTCACATAGACGTTTGCGTTGCAAACACTGCAATGTGAATAATGTGTAAATCAATGATTTGAGGAGACGGTTGCAGGGTGTCTAGGAAGTGTTTTGTGCCTCATTAACTTATCAATAAGACCATCTGACATTGTCTTCTATTTCCCCTGATGGGGAAGGCTGTCCAGTCCAGTGTAGTGGCCTCAAATCAGTCCCAACATCCAGACATCACAAAAAAAGAATCTGCTCCTGAAGACCTTGATAACATGGTCCAGACTTTCCTCACAATTACGAGGTCCATTTGCACTCACCCCAATCCCGGTGAAGGTTGTAAATCATGTTTAAGATACCAAAGTGTAAAGCTCCTGATGGTTTTCAATCATTGTTAAGATACTTAAGAAAGGCAGCGCTCTGGTCACATTTATGCCATAAGTCACTGAACATACAGATTGCCCATGTACCTTGACTTTGGTTCAAAACGTGTTAAAATAGGTCTATAGAAAACAGTTGCAAAACTATTTGATGGTATAATTTGTAACTTGTAAAGTATAACTGATCATTTGTGGAAACTGATCTTCAAAATTGTTAATATTTTATGCCTTTGTCATGGATCAGGATTGACACATACTGTGTATTCATGGTCTTTGTTTGGTGAATCTCTGGGTGACAGTATTTGCACTTTTCCCCTGCTGTTTTCCAGTTCAGGATTCCAATTAACCTGTGCAAAGCGTGACGCCAATCACAGGACGTTGTATCGACAACAGGCATGAAAAGAATAATGCTGTTAGGATGATGTAGCATACTGTGGAGGGGGGGGGGAGCTCCTCCCTCACGGGTGACAGAGAAGTTTGCTCCAGTCATTTATCAAGTCTTCTCTGGCCACCGAGGGGCTGGCAACTCCCAGGGCCGCCTGCTGCTTGGGGGGCCAGCGCGCAATATGTGCATTTTAGGCCTCGGGTGGGCTGGCAAAAACTGCTGATGTGCTCATTGCTGCTAAGTTTGATGGATTTGTTGTTGTCATTTGCTTTGGTTCTCTTCCCCGCAACAAAACAAAGAGAATCATTAACTCTTTTGTGCCGCGTGGAACTTTTATGGGTTAGGAATAATGCAACACGAGATGGGGTACAGATGGGGTCAGCTGGAGTGTTCTGCCACAGAAGCCTTCCAAAATGGGGCGTTGAACATGCATGGATGAGCCTCCATAGAGAGCTGATTACAGAATGATTTAGTGACCTGTGGTATCCTCTTTTCTTTTTCAAGCTCCCATCACTGGGCTCATTTCAGCCGCAAGAGTAAAACTGGCAGTGCTCACCACTTATATTTACAGCCATTCTCTGTTTAGCACCTCATGTGACGTCCTGGCCGGGCTCAAGTCTGAGCCATTACTGTGCATCACTGTTTAGAGGCTTGCAGTGTTCACTAATGCAGGCTGGCACAGGTTTGCTCCACCATTTAGGGCTGCAGCTACAACTTTAGTAAAGATAAACACGAGCATTTAAAGTACTCAGTGGTGGAAGTAATGAAATAGAAAAACTGTATTCTGTAAAAAAAAAAAAAAAAAAAAGACTAAACAATCTGAGCAGGAACTTGATCAACAGAAATGTGGTTTAAGACTGATAAAATGCTGCTCTTCTATGCTGTAATATGACATTATTATCTGTATTATTATTTCGGATTCTTCCTCACTTAGAGCAAGTATGATGATGATTTGTACTAATATGCTATATACATATATGTATATATGTATTATGAAAGAACATTTTGAGATTTGCATGGACGCATGTTTTAGTTAATAGTTTCTTAAAATATGCCAAACAAGTGTAAATTAGGCTGCACGTAACTGTGAGGTTAGACTGTAAGATGTCTTTTTTTGTATTAATTATCTGTTGAGGAATGTTTGGGCGGATCAAAAACACTAATTCTCTTCATAGCAGAGTACAAATTCAAGCCCACCAATAACACAATAAACTTTGTGTATCTGGATTTCAAAATTAGTAGATTTTTAGCTACCTAATTTAATTGCAGAGGAAGGATGACACAAGGAAGAACCATGTAAATGTTTTGAAAACTAAGTTGAAACACAATTCAACCAATCAGATTTACTCTTACAGGATCCAACAGCCAAGTCAGCAATCTAGTAATGGACTGAGTGTGCAGGTAGTTTATTTAGTGAAAAGCCAACACGACCAAAGGGAAGTTAGAGGGCTGCATAGCTACTCTGTAAATCGTGGTTACATGGGTACCTACAGTCAGATTGTTTTTCTTGCTTAGACGTAATGACAGACGGTTGAAAACCCCTACCCACTTCCATTTCATATTTCACCAAGTAATTTCAAGAAATGTCTTTGGAGACAGCTGGGTTTAACAGACACTACGCTGAAGCAGTTTAACATAGACTAATTGACTCTCTCCAATGCCCTCTACGATCAGGAGCATCTCAACTGCAGGACCTGCACAGCTGAGATATTAAACATGTGACATGTTTCCATGTAGCTTAGTTCACAGCTAGAATATCACCATAACATTAAATATCTACAGAGTGTTTGTGATCCTACATATAAACTAATCTATGTTTGCCCTGCTAATGTTTTACATCTGAGCTGGTCTGAGGTAAGTGAATTAATAAAGCGAATGTTTTAGAACATTGTTCAATATCTTTTGATTTGCTGATTTTTTTCAAGCATTCACCTTTTCCTATAATGCAAAAAGCTTAGAACACACATTATTTTTATTTTCTAGTGCATGCCAACATTAAAGTTGTACTTCTGCAAAGATGTAAATATCGCAAAAAATAAATGTACTATTAAGGTATTTCCAAGAGGACTACCCAACATATTGCACTGAAAAAAAAAAAAAAATAGCGCTTAAATTCTTATCAAAAGCAATTGTTTTGCACAAAACACAAGACAGCTCAACACTATGAAAATCTGACATTTTCCAAAACACAGTGGATAAATCAACCAGTTCAAGCTAACTGCTTTCCATTTGTAACATGAAATAAATGGTAACTAATGACAGCACGCATGTGATTGAAAGAACGTCGCCATGCAGTTTTGAAACATCAAGGTGAAAGACTTATTTCCTCAAGGGGAGAGTTGAAGATCAAGACAAATCCTCTTCAATTTTTCTCTGTCAAGTCATCACAGTCTGAACCAAAATACAAATTGAGATTGTAGCAACGTGCTGCGACAGTTTGCTGTTGACTGCAAGGGTTACAAGGGTGATTGAGTATGTGTTTGACCGCCCGAGGCCGAGGGCTAACAGTACTGTTACACAGACAAGGTCGTCTCAGAGAGAGAGTAGCCTCAGCACATAATCCCAGGGTTCCTGACTACTACAAACACAGACAGGCCACAAAATTGATTAAGGTGAAAGAACAATCTTTGGGGAATAAGATCATCAAGACAAATGGAAGACTATGGCTTTGGCAAAGAAGGGTTGACAATATTTCATTCTCCTCGTGTGTGGATACTGAAATAGTCATAGGTTCTCACTTTTGATACTAAGGCAACGCTCATTAAAATAATATTTATTTGGTTTTGATGATGATTTTTACCTAACGAAGGCTCAGTGGTCGTGAGATCATCCAAGAGAAATTACTAAAATATACAGTAATAATTCATAAACACTGACCAAAGACGCAAGCAAACCTTGATATGTTCCCCTTCTGCTCATCAATAACCTAAAGGAGGAAAGTTATTTCCCATATAAAACTAATCTTTCCTTTTTATTGTATTTTAATGAAACAGACTTCGTTGTAAGGCAGTAATTCATTCCATTTGTTATGTTTGGACAACTCATTAACATTATCATCTATTATCATTAGACTGAAACTTTAAGATTCTTCTCCCTTGAGATGCAGTGCATTCCTTTTCTTCAGTTTGCATTAAAACAAATGTGGGCTTGCTGATGCATTAGATTAATGTGCTCACTCACTGCCTGCTGCAGAGCTTCGTGCCAGCTTCAAAAGCCACAAATGTCTCAGGGTTTGAGCATCACCAGAACATGGTTTTGCTCCATATTTGTGTATTGGTGTGTTCTTTTTTATCCACTCTGACAATTTTATATATATATATATATATATATATATATATAGACAAGCTGAAACAAGCAGCCCACATTTACATACACCACATGACACATTCCCATATTCTGTATATGTGTGTATGTGTGTGTGTATGTTTATCTAACAGCTAATGTAATTATGCACATGTCAAACATTAGCAGCACTGACTTCATGTAACATTTACTAAATTATAATGCTAATGACTTATTTAGACTTCCAGATCAAATTCAAACTTCCTAATTCTTGTTGAGCTTGCTACACCACATCAAGCCCATTACTAATTACAAAGTTAGCTTTTTTTTTCCTGAATAAATAAAGCTGATTAATTAGCAAGTCAAAAAAAAAAAGAAGAAGAAGTGAAGATGATGTATGTAGTATAAATCACTGTCATAAAAACTTACTGGAACGTTTCATTTGCATTGGCTGACTTCTGGATTAGATGCATCCAAACTTCACAAATTTGATGGAAAATAAATAATGTGTAAGGTGAAAGGTTTCACTGGAAAACTGTGAAAAGTAAGTAAAAAAATGTAAAGCTCTTGGAGGCTTAAATGGATCTAAGCGATACATTTATGGCTTCTTTTACAATTAAATACCTGACTTATAGAAAATAGTTTGGTCATTGGTCAGGAAACGTGTGCAGTTTCCACTGTCTGCACTCGCTGGATAAATAAATTGCGTATAGGCTAAATGGTAAGACATATTAATATTAATGTTTGAAAATATTTCACTGCTTTGCTCATGACCACAAGCATAGAAATGTTCTAAATGTTGTTTTTTTCCCCCCAAATGTTACTGCCAATATTTGATGTTTTAGGCATTACAGAAGCAGGATTAATATGTCTCATATGTTTTATATGACTCTTCCAGGGTTGCCCTTTACAGGTTTTATGATATTGGCTTCACTTCTTAAACCCAGAGATTTCACTCACTATCTATAATCAGATTATAAGTATTCTTCATCTTTATACCTAATTCTTTTCTAAAATTCACTCAAGGCAGTCACATGTCCTCCATAGTGCCAGCTGCACAGTTTGAATTTGTAGGAAAAAAACCTTCAATATCCCAGCAATAACATTGAGGTTGTCTTTTAACATCTAAAGGACATTTTAGATTACATTGTTAATATATGCTCATATTAGGATGTAGAACTGTTACTATTATCTATGATCATGTAACCAGAAAAATAATTATCTTACTGAAAATACTTTGTCAGAAAAAAATTAATTAGTCACAAAACAACTTCATTATAGCAGAGTAAATAGAAAATTTTTTCGGCTTAAACGTGCTCTAGCATTGTGGTGCTGATGTCATCTTTCCCAGTCCATAACGTTTGTAAACTATCATAGTTTCGTTAGCACTGGCTAAAATGTAATTTCTGTAGCTTCACTATTTGTGATGTTTGTGCTGTTTCTACATATATGTTTGTAACATCAGCTGTGTCAAAGTCATGTATAGTGTGTAGGTCTACACTTTATATTTAACCTGAAAATAATGCAAAGAGATTTCTCAATGTGTGCTTGTGAAATGTCATCAGCAGACAGCCAAAGTATTGCTTCAACTCTCTAGGGTTAGCGTTCTTCATATTTGTAGTTGGTTTATCGGGATGGAGCTTATTATAAAACTGACACGTGACATTACAGAATTAACCCAACACACTATGAAACCATGATTTCCACTGATTGCAATAACTTTTGACTCTTACGTCTACTGAGATTTATTTTGTTTAGCACAACACTAACATACAATTACAAGGACCCTCTGCTTAAAGACAAATCCTTATCACAATCTCACTTTTGCACTCTTGCTCCTCTAAATGCTTGAATGTCAGAACAGAAAACTATCCGGTTTCTCTTGATGGATAATCATCACAGAAATATCAGAGAGTCGCGTTTTGTAGTTCTCCATGACATCCATTGCAAGACGCAGTCTTCCTGTGCAGCAAGATCATACTACAATTGATATGTAGGTAATTGATAATCCCTGTGTGAGTAATGTTGTCAATTTGGGACCTAAATCCTATTTTGGTGGCCATCTGGGTTCACTTAATTGCCCCCTTGAGAGTAGAGGTTATAGACAGTAATCATTCAGAAGTCATTTAGCTTTACAGATGTTTAGGTCTTATCTGATTTGCTGTTAAAATGTTGACATGATGCCCACAAATTTTCCTCAACCAATTTGTTAACTGGCAAACATTGTCTGTTACTAAACGTGCTGTACTTCTCCTGCCCTCTGATTTCTCTGAGAATGTTATTAGGATCGATAGATAACATGTTTACATACTGACAATATCACAGTCATAAGACAGTGGAAGCGACGTACGTCGGCATGCCGGGTTTGTGGGGAAATAGGGTGATTTGTTCACCGGTATAAATACGGTGAGGTTTGTAAAAGGCGTTTGGGGTGGGTGTTGGGTAAGCAGAACTTCCCAGGCTCTTCCTCCATGCAAATTAGAGGTGTGATCTGTGTGACAAATTTTAGACTTACACAGGCTTGTCAAACAAGCAGTGTCTGTGCACGTCACTCACTTATTGCTGAGGCACTCTGTCAAATTGATTATCCAGTCAACTAATTCCCAGTCTATGTTTAGCTAAAGTATGATAGACTCATTGTGTCCCATGGGTGCAATTCTCATTTGTGTGTCTGTCTGTGTGAGTGAGTATTTATGTGAAAGAGACTAACTAATCAACAAACTGGGCCAGAAGCAGAATATTAAGCGATCTGGGGCAGTTGTGGGTGTGCTTTTGGGGCCCATCATAGCCAAATCTAGAAATGTAACATCTGATAGACAATAGCTGTATAGCAGAGTGATTATAGAGAGGTTGTTATAGAGCTTCATCTACAGCTGATCATGCTATAAAACAGGACATTTCCCCACATAAACACAGTTAAATAGACAATTCAGCGAAATTTATCATGATGCTGAATTTTGTATGCATTTTTACTGCAACATTATCATATTATTGACTAATTTTAATTCACATGCTCATAGTACTGAAGATTTAACTTTTGATTTAGATTCACAGTTACACTGTCTGAAAATCAGAGAACATTATGATTTCAAGATTTGAACTTGAAAGTCGGCATCAATGTCGCTGACAGCATTTTGCCAAGCCGTCATGGCCAATCATATCTAGCCTAGACTGTCTGTGTTTGTGTTTCTGCAGTGTATAATGATCCTGGTGAATAAACAATGCATTCAAAATATGATTTCCTTTCCTTTACTTTTTTTTCTGTTGGCCTTTAATTTGGAAACTGCAACTAATGAACAGTCCTGAAAGATGCATATCTCCAAAAAGACAGGAGTTTAAGAGCTGACCCACAGTTTTTTTATGCTTTTGTTTTATGAAGTGACTGAAGTGCATTTTATAAGATGTTGCACCTTCTCTTTTATTAGTTTCTTGCATTCATACAAATTCTGTGTGTGTTCTGAATGTGTGATCATATAATAATAATTCACATTTTCTCTCTCATTTTTTTCTGCTTTAATTTTTTTCATATGTTGCTAAATATGTTACTAAAATAATAATAATGTCTTTTTTTTGAGTAAAATTATTTGCTTTTGCTCTTGTTTTATGGTTTGATTCGGTTTTGTAACTCAGGAAAGCTTAATTATTCAATAATAACTTATCTTTATTATATTGAAATATTGGTGCCTAAATCCTAAGAAAGCAACTAGGACTTTCTGAGCATTGAAATAATCATTTTAAAAGCACATAGATTATATTTTTAAAAGATTTTATTTTTCATGCAATGCATGTGCTTGTAAGTAGTATTTTTCTGTGTGGAAAGGTCTGTTACTTGCTCATGATTTATAAACAGATATTACCATTTAATACCATACTTTGCAGTTTGCACTAGTGTGGTACAAACCCAAACAGAAATATTTGCAGCATTAGTCACATTTATTTTCATATACTTTGCTTATTTTTTTTTATCTCCCAAACCAACATGTTTCATAAAAACGAATAACAAGCACATGAAAGACATTAATGGCAGGTGGGGGCCACACCACAATTTATATTTTTATGCAATTTTCTCATTGTCAAATCTTTATTGGTGTACTGTTTTTGAAATTACTTTATCACTCCATGCATACAACCATGAAACCAAATGATCATATTTTCATATTATTATTGATTTTAGAAATTCCATATTTCTAGACAAACGTGATTGCTATCATTGTTTGCTGATTTTGATTCACTTTTCTAAAAGCATTTCGAAATATTTGTTTTCACCAAAATAATATCATTTTACAGTTTTGTGCAGTAACACTAGATTCTGAATGGATTTTGTGAAACTTTTGATTTACTTTATGACCATCTAACTACATCTCCCTTATTATCTTGTTGTGTTTTGCTTGAACCACAACCTCACAGACTCATGCTTAACTGGTCAGCTCAGCTCCAAAGAAAAGCACAGTTCAATACCAGTTGGTCACACAAGCAAACCTTCTTTATTTCCTATTGGGGCAGAAATATCTTTATTACGTTATCTAGTGTGTCTGGCCAAGCAGAGTCCTTGGAGAGGAGAGCAGCGGGTGAGAGAGGTCATGTAGAACCAGGCAGAGACACCGGCATGACACTGTGACGTGTTAAGATCCCCTCCACTGAACTGTGCCTTGCACAACAACATGAAACAAGGAAATGAGCCACAAACGTTTTTTTTCTTTTCTTGTTTTTTTTCTTAACCCTCCAGCCACTCAAACATTTTCACACATGTACAAACAACACAGTACAGACGAGGATACAACAACGGCAAACACAATATCATCATCTAGACTTGGATTTCGGCTTTAGTGATAAATGGCATGTTTTGACAAGATAAGAGGAAATATGATTTCATCGGTTTTGGAGGGTTAATATTGTTCAACTTACAGCAGTGCTTTGGCCATGTGTTCATCTTGTTTAGTGCACTCAACTGACAAGACATCACTGAAAGGGAATTATGTGTCCTCCTGTGGGTCTTCTCACTAAATGAAAGCCATTGCCCCTATTAGATGAAGGTTAATAGTCATTTGGTGAAGAAAACAGCTGATTTTATGTCTGATCCTGAAGCGAAACACAACCAAGCAAATGTTGTGCATTTCATGAGACCCCATTCATGTTCGTGGAACCCCTAAATATTTTAATTTTGACCATGTGAAAAGATGTGTTGTTCATTTTGTCTCTCCCCTGCAGGCAAGAATCAATGACATTTGAAATAATTGTTGTTACAGGAGTAATCTCTGGAGGGAGAATGGGGCAAAACTGTAGAGAAGATTTGAGTAAATTACTGTGTCAGCTTCTATTTATTTGCGACTGGATAGCTAGAGGCAGCACTTCAAGATAGCCATTAGGAGTCAGGGCAATAAAGACAGAGCGTGTAGCCATTGTCGAAAAGTTAGCGTGTAATGCAGCAAGTTATCATCAAAGTGCTCCCTGTGGAGAGCGTAGGGCGCACACTGGGGAGAGTACATGTGAGGAGAACCAATTATAGACCCTCAAATCTCTCTTTCTCAGAGGGAGAGGTCATAAATAGATGGCTATAGTTGTGTACACGCGCTGTATATCTCTCCATATGGAGGCTCCTTTCTATGTGCATCATTAAAGGTACCAGCCATCCTTAAACTGAGGGTGTGTGCTATACATCTGAGGAGTATAGTAAAAGGCTAAGAGCTTGAAAATAATCCCTTACGAACTTTTGAAAAGAAACATTATAAGAGACAAAGCGAAGACGATACAATCCATTTTGGGTATTTTTCTGAAACGATGAAGATCTTGTGCAGTTACAATGACAATTGAGCTAGATGAGTATTCCTTCAGCAATCAAATAAAAACGAACGGTTCTGGAAAAAGATGCATCTAAACGTATTTTTCTGCATTAATGCTGCCATCACAAAAGTTAAAATGAAAGCGTACTGGTAAAACTCCATTAACCCTGGTTAGTTCTTAATGGCTTTGTCCAGAGCAAAGGGCACCTGTTTCTTCCAAAAGATTTGAAATACTGTCAATGATACATGTTTCTAATTTGCCATCACTCTTCTTTTTTTTTTTTTTTTTTTGCACAGTAATTGTTTTTTATTAAAATTCCTCCAGTTTCCTTACATTTTTTAAAACCCTTTTTTTTATAATATTCTGCAGATATGGTTCTGTGAAAGGGAAGGTTTACAGCAAAATGGTTAATCTTTGATGAAGTATTTACATCTTAAAGGGACTGACACTGCATCAGCGTTCCTGCCAATCGATCTCCATGCAGCAACAGAACAGACCTCTTCAAAAATACATACTCCATCTCCAGATGCTTGTAGAAACTGGATGAAGTTGTTCTGGTGGGTTTTTCTTTTCTTTTATTATGTTGCCTGTCTGTTATTCCTGAGTTTTGGCAGCATACTAACAACTTGTCCCCTCTCTCGGTCAAAATCAGACAAAGGCCCTGCATGGCACTACAACTAGTAAGTTAGGCACAGGCAGCATGTTTATCCATTAGGTCGAAGCAGCAAAACTGTTAGGCTAAGTTTAGGAAAAGATTATTGTTAGGAATAAATGTTAATGAGCACGGTGGTTAATGAGAGGGACATAAAATGCTTCCCTGTCCCTACTTTCCAGATCGAAATCTAATGTTAAATCTTCCTCCTTGTGGCAGTATATTTTGCTTTTAGATGGAGCTCACTCTGACATCTATGTATTAATCATGCTGCACAATGCATGTGTTTCACACCTCAGACCATTCACTGCGTGTCTTTCATTTTGCAAGTCAATAAGAGCTGACAAATTTGATTTTCTCCACAGCTGCTTTTGAAAATGCTGCATCAAAGAAAACTGTGAAAGTAAAATAAACCTAAAGAATGTGGACTAGTAAAATACACGTCTTAAATTGTAATCATAACATTCCCTTTGATTAACGTTTAATTGTTTATATAAAAGTTGTAGAAGCTTGTTGTAGTAGTCACTTCGAATATTCATCATGCAACTGTTGTACAGTCATTTTAAGGCACATAGTCTCCGAACATAACTATATCTCATGGGATAGCCTGATTGAAATGCAAATTTAAAGAACAATATGAAAGTACACAATTAGCCGCAAACTAAATCACACAGAGCGGCTTCAAATAACAAGCAAGCATGAACAAGTTAATCCCTTTTACACAGTGAAAAATCTGACCTGTTTAACTGCAGTTCTGAAGATATTAACAAAAGTAATGGTGAAACAATGAATATGTAAGAAAGTCATTATCCACAGAAGACACCTTTAATCCCCAGCCACTCAAATATGGTATGATAACCAGTGGGGGCAGTGACTTTCAAATCTGGGATTTAAGGGTGGAGGGGGGGAAGGATCAAACAATGAACAGGAAGTGGAGTTGAAAAGGGAGGCTGCATTAATTAGATGATGGCGATGGGCTACAACAGTGAAGACAAGGCACGGAGAAAAGGGATTGAAACTGTTTGTAGGGTCTGCCAAACAAATGGTCCAGGTCCCTAAGGGAAAGAGATTATTATGGGCTCTGTGTCTGTCAAACATGTGAACACAATACAAGAAAAGGAAGGGAGGTGGGGATGGTGGGGGCCCGAGGCAGTGCTGCAGCCTGTGAGGGCCCACGAGGAAACCGGGCTCTCCGCAGCAACACCAGCCCTGCCAAAGAATGTCTGTAATCCGCAGACTGACTGAGGTGATCCTGTGGCTCTCCCTGGCGATGCAGTAGGCTTCCCTATTGTCAGCAACGCTCAAAGAGGGGAGAGAGGAGGGGGCGGCAGCGCGGCACTGGGGAGGTGATGTCCTTTTTCAGCCTTGCCTTATGAGAGCTCCCTGCCATTGTGTGAAAATTACAATTGCACTTTTCTGATCTTTTGTCCAGTCCTGTTGACAGTGGTTATTGACTAAGCGGTTGGACATGGAAAGGATATGACCCCCACCTTCACCCTCCCTCACTCCTTTTTTTTCATCTTTGGGAGCCTCTATGAACAAGAGAAGAAGCAGGTTTGAGGTTTACATTTAGCATTAGCCTTAAAAAGGGTTTTGAGGAGGCTTATGCGAAAGAGGAAGCCCAGGAACAGTGGAGGCTCCGGCTCCGACAAAGACAGTAGAAGATACAATGAGCAAGAGAGAAAGTTGGAAAAAAGAAGAAGAGAAAGCAGAAAGAACAGACTTTTCCCCCTTCTCCTCCCGTCAAACAGATGCTGAGGCAGATGGTGGTGAATTAGCAGAAAATGGGCAAAAAAAGAAATGAGACAGTATATTATAGGTCCAGGGAGGACGGACATGAAGAAATAAAGATTAAAATGCCACTGCAGAGGGGAGAAAATCTCACCCAGGGGCTGTGGGAGGTTTGAGGTGTCATCTTGGAAACATAATGTACAGCAGCTTTGGTGATGAGCGATATGCTCTGGGCCTTGAGTTGCAAAAGACCAATCACATGGCTGGAGCAGGACATCATGTTTCTCAGCGGGATTCAGTGGATGAAAAACTTCTTATTAGTTTATTGATGGTCTTGAATTAAACTGGAATATTCACATAGTTCTAGATTTAACATACAATTGCTTATAATGAAACATTTAAGCAAGAATGCAAAACTTACTGTTAATATTGATGTGATATTAAATCCACCTATTCAGCTCTAAAAGAGTAAAAAATGCACACACATCTTCATTAATTACTCTGACATTAATCTTAAATGAAAGAATGAGAATAAAAAATATGTGTAATTCCTATAACCTGTTTTTGGCCTTGTACGGAAGTCTATAAATCTATAAATAGAAAGCATTCCCCAGCTATTTCTGCAGAGTTTCCATTAGTTTGAGAGATTGACATACAATAAAAATAGCAAAAGAGCAGACTGGGTTAAGACTACACAACATTACAACCAGTAATTCTGGCTGCCTTTTAGATTTATCTGTTGCAGGCTGAGGGAAAGCACACACTTTGTCTTCAGACATGAAAACAGCATCTCAAGTGTTACAATTCCAGAGGGGGCAAAGTGGAATTGCTGTTTTTACATTTCTGTACCATTTTTGCCCATAAGGAATATGGATAACAAATGAAATATTCAGCCACATTGTCTGATTTATCTCTTTTATTATCTGCAAATATCACCCCAGCAATTTAAAGAATAGCTCGCTTCATTCTGGGTCTTTTCGCTGGGGGCTTGACAACCTATCAACTTTATACTGCATAAACAGGTCAGGATTGTATGAGCATTCCTATGTGTGAGGTTTTGAGCTTGCAGAATTTCTAAATAGAAACAGAGAAAAGGGGGGGAAAAAAAAGAAAAGGGAAAAAAGAAAGGATCCTCAAGGGGTTTCTACAGAGCCTCCTTGCCCAGGAAATGATAAATTTGCACGCTGTCCATTTTTGAAACAGGGGAACAAAATGTTATTAATTTCAAACCAAGTGGAGACGTCCATATCACAATTTCTCAGACTGTAAGTAATATGACTCTCCTGCAGAAGCTGATTGACACTGGCACTTCAGCCTGCCTTTTTGTGCAGGTGTTTTGGACCATACCTATGCTCCAGTTTGTCTTGAAGAAATCAAATAATATAATAACCTTTACTAGTTGTCCTTTAAAAAGCCTTTGACTTCACAAATAGATATTGATAACTGGCCACAGGCAATTAATAGCCCACATTTAGACTTTAAGAAATATAGGATTTTATTAAGGAATGTTTGATGAACCAAAGCTGTTATAACACTTAAAGCTACTTTTAGCCAGTTACGCTTAAAAGATTAATTAGAAAGTAATTCATATTGATAGGATGGTTAATTTATTCGCTTGTTAATCATCAGTAAGGTAATGGTTATTTATTAATCAATAAATACACATTATTTTAAATTTATTATAGATTTCTTTCTTTTTTTTTTTGTCTTGTTTTGTTTTGTTTTTCTAAATAATAAGTTAAAACTAGACACCCACAACAGATCCACCAAAGGTGATTGGTTCCTATTAAGCCATCACAGTTCAGCTGGTATCATCTTAGTTAATTAATTATTTAAAACTGAAGAGAAAAACTATGTAATTTATGACTATTTGCTCAGACGTTTTGGTATGATGCAGTAAAAGATAGTGTCATAAACCATTTTCATCATATTTGAAATAGAGTAGACAAAATAAATTAATCAATAAAAATAAAAACAATAGACAAACATACATTTCATTTAAATTTAATTTAACTACACATAATACATTCATACTTTTTAAAACACAGAAAACACAGCCAGTCTCAATTTAACATCATTCATTCATTCATTCATTCATTCATTCATTCATTCATTCATTCATTCATTCATTCATTCATTCATTCTTTGATCTACCTATAAATGTTTTTATAATTGCTTTGCATAGATCGAGTTACTGTATTTTAGTGACATATAATATAGTATGAGTGCTACAAAAGGGAGAGTTAATATGTTAACCCTTAAATCCTTTTAACGGATGAGTTAATACAGTATAATAAGCCCGATCTTTGAAATAATGCACAAAAATTAATTTAATTTATTTTATTAAGACTTTAAATAAACCCCCCCTTTTAAAATCTCTTCTATTTATCTTTTTGTAAGATAGTTAATTTCATATTTGACAGGAACTCGTGGCAATAGTATACACGTGTTTAACTTTCAGTGAAACAAGATTTCACCCCTACACTTTTTTTCTGAGATAGTTATTGCTAAATGAAAATTCACAAAGGCAATATTTAGCACATGGTTCTCTGGGCTGACCTGTTTCTAGCAGCAGACCTTCCTTGTTTGTGATGGTTGCTAGACAACAGGAGCTTTGTTCATGTTTATTGGTGTTTCAGATGCAGCAAAGCTGCATGTGCATTCAAAGGTCGTGCACAAAAGAAACCATTCAACAGTCAGAATTAGGAGCAGTTGCTTCTGCCACTTTGAAGTATGAAACGGATGGGCACATATGGATAGACAGCCCAGTTTGTCTGAGTGTGTCTCTGTTGTGTCAAAATGACTTGGTCTGAATACAACAGAGACCAACAACTAAGACTAACACACGGCTTGTGGTTGCTTGGTCTTCATTTTGTAGCGTTGTCCAGTGAGTTTGACATTGATAAGGTTTCTGATTGTCCTGTTTGTCATGTTAAATACCAGGAGATGCACCAAGCACAAGAGCAGAAGTATTACTTATTTTTCAAGCCAAGTAGTCATGCATGAGTTACAGGGACTTTGGCTTAATCTGCCTTTGTTTTTGTTGATTTCAATCCCCCGGTTTTGTATAGTATATTATAAGTATATTGTGTTTGTCCATGTGTCAATTTTGTGCAGGTGTTCACTGCTGTAACAACTGCTGTCAGTAATTAGAGGCATTCAGAATCCTTCTTCCTATAATTATTGGACATATAAATAATTTGGTAGGAATATTTTATTTTTTCTGAATAATGGCAAAGCCATTGAAATCTGTCCTTGTATAACTAGTGATACGAGTGTTTCTTTCCTTTTATACACTAACCAGCCTCTTTATTATGTACTCTTACAATACCTAATAAAGTAGCTAGTGAGTATATGTAGGATGTGGACGAGAAAACAGGATGGAGGAGGACCAAGGACAGTGTGGAAAACTTAAAGAAGCCTAAAGAGAGGAAAAGAAAGAGACCATAAGAGCAGGACAGAAGGTTGACACAGGAGAAGATGCTTATTGCAATAGTCATATCAAAACCATTGATCCCCGAGACCTCTAAAATCCCTTCTCCGCTCCTGTAATGACAAAATAAAAGACACACCACTTTGCCTTTGCAAGCCTAAATAAAATAGTTTCATTGTTGTTGACCAAGACCAAGAGAAAGTTACAGGAGTGTGATCACCCTTGTGATAAATACAATGCAGTCAGTAAAGCATGTATCATAAATAAGGCTGAGAGGAGAGGGTCTGCCCTATGACCTTGAAAGATGTACTCTGCTGCAGGTCTCTGTTCCTTCCAGGTAGTCAGCTCTGTCCCTCCTTTCTGCATTTCCAAACGCAACGTATGGCTAAAGATAGTTATTCCACCTTGAACCGATCTCCATCACCTCCCCCGAGAGCACAAGTCCCTCCTGTGAAATCTCACATGGTATAGCATTTCTCACATCCTAAAAGGGGAATAGAATGGCGGGGGCAGAATATTCAGCAAGCTTCACTTTAAATCAAGATAAAAGACTGAAATGGAAAATTATATATAAGGAACAAACCCCCGGATAGCCCAGAGCTCCTAATGGAAACACATGGCTGAAGGCTGAGGCGTTGTCAGCAGCCAACACTGTGACATTCCTTTTTGATAATCTGGCCTGCCATAAAATTAGAATAGCAAATACCTCTTGACAAAGATGCATGTCCCTCCTCCATTGTGCCATCATAAAAAAAAGAAGAAGAAGGGGAAAAAAAAAAAACTCCAGTAGTGACTCCGAGTGCCACCTAACTTCAATTTAAATTTACAGCGCTACGCAAAGAGAAGTGATATGCACTCAAAAATTTTAATAACCTATTAAGTTACGACTTCAATTTCGTTTTATGAATATTTTCCTTGGGGAGCACAGCCATCACCAGAGAAAGATCGAAATTTAAAAAAGATAAATAGTGCCATTAATCTGCAACATTTCTCTTCCATTATCCCTGAAAATGAGGAGTTATTTTTGCTCAGATCCTCACGTAATTAGCTTCTTACACTTGATTCACTAGCCAGAAAATGACCATGTTCAGAAAATTAAAAATTTGTCATTAAGTGGAATTTAACATAATATCATTTATCTTTATATATTCCTTAGCTGACAAGCGGCAGCCTTGGATGTTGATCAGGCTTTTGTGATGCAGGACTTTGCAGTCCGTTTATGTGTGTTGGGTTACCAGGTGAATATTGGTGATTTTAACTGCTTTCACTTGGAATATTTATCCTACTAATGGTGCTGTCATTTGAAATAGGGAGTTGCCATTTGTGCTGAAAGGAGTATGAAAATGAAACACCATGTATATTGTTGAACTCTATTATGAAGACAGATGTTAACATTTACTTATGTGTCCAATTTGAACTGAAAAGGTAAGCTTAACTTTTTTCCATTTCTTTTTTTTTTGTGTGTGTGTGTGTGTGTGTGTTAAAAATACGTTGTTTTTTTATTTTTTAAATATTGAACTTGGCATTATGAAATAATAACATTTATATAAATCTAATTAATTTTAGGCACGAATTGAAAGCAGATTTTTTGGAAATAAATTTGAAATGAATTTGATTTGAAGGTGATTGCAAAAAAAAAAAAAAAAAGTCCAAATATTAGGAGGTAGGTGTCCTGAACGTCTAAATTCAAGTTGTCAAAGACAACCTGCTTTTGTATCAAATTTATCTATGGTAGTTGAAATCCTTTAACAAAGCATGCCAACTGTTACCTTGGAAAAACACACACCTAGGGGCTTGCACTGTTTTACTTTATTTCCTCAAAAACGTGAGTTACTCTTTCTTGAAAATGAAACCTAACTATTGAATACAATGGGCCAAACATCAATAAATAAATAATACTACGAATTCAACTGAAGAAACAGCTCAGCAAATAGCAGCCCTAAAACCATGAAGGATTTACTGGAACTTAAACTTTCATTATCACTCCACAACTTAATGTTCAGTTTAAATGCAGGCAATGGAAATAAATTATTTAAAAATACCAGGGAAGGTCCAATGACGATGTTTTATAAATGATGTAATCAATGACTGAAACATACAGACACAGATTTAAATGGGAGGTTCAGTTCTGTGTTGCTGTGTGTGGTTCTGTCATTTACTTAGTTCAACACAAAACATGTTGGTCATCATCTCACAGCACAGCAGGCTATCCATTAAGATCTAATTGATCATCAAAAGGAATGGAAGGAAGAAATGGAGTTGATAATGGTGAGAAAAACCATTTTGTCTCACTCCCATTACAGAGTAACAACATTCTTGTTTAGTTATTATTCTCCTGTGACTATGAAAACATGAAGTGAGGGGCCACATGCTGCACTTTTCTATTGAAAAACTTCCACGTCTCATAACAGACCTGGGAAATTTTGTAAACCTTTAGCTGCCTGTAGATAAAGCTATTGAGCAATTTGTCCAGTAAAAAGTATATAACATACGGTAAACATCAAAACATTTAAAAATCTTGACAAGAAAACATGTAAGACTTGTAATCACCTTCCATTACATCTCACAGACTCTTGTACCAAAGCTGAATTGCTTTGCCCTGTACATGATGCTACAATACTAAACCAAATTAAGGGAGCCTCGACATCAAGTGGTTAATGCAAGTTCTCGTCACCCATGCCTGCTCCCCTAAAGCAAAAGCACATTACTGCTGGTTTTCAAACTAATAAACTCATTTCATAATAAAATGTGCAGCTGGCCCCATAATAAATCATTAAGGGAGTACTTATTCCCCTGATACAGTATCGAGGCATTGACCCCATTCAAGTGCTTGCAACAAATATTTGGAGTTACAAGTTGGAGTTGATTAATTTCAGAAGACATAGGAAGTCTATAGGAATTAGATTATGAATGTCTGCCTTTAGTAGAGAAAATACAAAAAAAAAGATATTATAAATAAAGAAGTTCAGATTTTTAAGCACAGTGTAATACACCTTTAAGTAAAATCTGTATTTAATGGTGCTGAGCTTCAGCATCTATTTGACCTTGAAAGACTTGAAAATCAAATTTAGCGTAAGGAAAAAACAAGTCTAAATAATTTGTTTTAGATTGTTTAGTGTCAGTTACCTAAAATATTTAAGTTTTGTGTTAAATCTGCAAAGTTTTTGAAGCTAGCATTTTATTTTCCTAAGCAAAACCAGATCGTTTTGAGGCCTAGACCTAACCAAGTTGTTTCAGTGACTAAATATGTGGGTGAGCATGTTGTAAAATCTGACAAATGTTAAAAAAAAAGTTGTTTCTAGAAATGTAAAATGACAGTATTTGTCAGGGGATTTTTTTAAATAGAAAAAAATGGTTTCTCATGATAACAATTTATCAAAACAAAACAAAACAAATTACCATACCAGAATGAAGTGAATTCCTTTTGCTGCTGATTTCAGAAAGCTTTCTTGGTACCAAAAGGTTCACGAGTTTGTCTTAGCCTTCTAATAAGTAGTGAATGATCTAATAAATTAAACAATCCAAACAACAACCTGTAAATGTGTTTTTTTGCGTTTTTCTTTGTAAACAAGTAGTTTCAAAAGCTGAATGACACTTTAGAATTTCATTTTGTTCTTTTCAAGATTGGTTTAAAGTTTTTTTCAGTCTCATGTATATTTCCATCATCATGTTTGGAATTTATAAGTAAAAGAAAATAATTTTTTTGTGTTTATTGCTGCTGTCCAACAACAGTGTATTAAAGCTGACGTATTAAGTGTGGAAGTGAGAATACCAGTTGACACATTTCGGAAAACTGAGAACATGGTGGCAGTCAATGCCTTCCCGGTGAAAAAAATAAAAAATAAAGCTCCACCAGACTGTATAATATCCATTTTTCATGATTTCTCCACCTAAAACAAAACCAAGCAACCTTACACGCAAGTCGCACACCCATTCAGCGCTGTGGGGTTCAAACCAATCTTTCTTTGTCTCCATGTAGCCAGTCTCTCTACTTCAACCTGCAGCAGCCATCAAACCCATTAATCCATCCGCCAAACATGACTATGACTGATCTGACCACCAAACAATCAATTTTTATCTCTCTCACCCTCTCTTCTGGTGTAGATGTACAAAATATCATGAAATGGTATCAGCGGTAGTTCCAGCACGGTGAAATAATAGAGTAATAAGGTAATCAACACTTGACCTTGGAGGATGGCTAATTCATCTATCCATCTGTCTCAATTTTTAGCTCTAAAATGAACACAGAAGACAACCTGTAAATTTCATTCACTGTCAGATGACAATTCCATTTTTTTTTCTTTTTTTTTTTTTAGGTAAGGTCACACATTCTGTGAATTGGTCAACAAGCATGACAACAATGAAGACTAAGCAGTTTGTTAAAAAACACATCTAAAAGATCTCAAGCATCTAGAAGTTCAGAAAATTATATATATATATATATATATATATATATATATATGTATATATATATATATATATATATATAAATCAAATACAAATCAAAAAGGACAATAATGGATCAGAAATTGTAAAAATGAATACAATTCCAAGATTTTAAAACATACATGCCGTCATAATTCTTCCTGTACATGAAACTGTCCCTAAATTTATATTTGAAATTTTAAATAATAATGTAAACGTATTAGGGTGTTGAAGAGGAGACTTTCACAACAAGCCTCAGTTTAAAATCCATCTTATACTGTATAACGTTCTGTCACTTGTCTTCTTTTCTGTCCATTACGATTTGGTTTTTAACAGTTAGGGTTACATGTTACAAATTCCTTGGTTGGACTCGGAATTAAATGACTCGACAAAATGAAGGAAATTGGTTAAGTATTGAAATAAAAAACAATATTCAGTTGGGATTTGTCTTTACATCATGTGAATACTGGCAAATAAAACACTACTACTATCTCTCCATTTACATGCCTCTTTCTTTTCTGACGCTTATAGGTTGTGGTTAAATTTCACATATGATGAAGTATAAACATTGCTTAAGTTTTAAGTCTTTTACAGGGAAGCTTTCTCCAGTTGATATGAATGAGGTGCCCTGCTTCATCTGCAATGGGACGAAACCATCTTTGGCTCTGCCTGCTGCTCAACGTTGAATCACTCAAGGCTGAAACTGTTGTCAGCTTCAAAGTGCTGGTGAACACCAGTTAGAGGCACTTGTGGCTTGTCAGTTTCAGTTGGTCTTCATCAGTAGGGGTTTTTACATCTGACAGAAGCCTCGGTATCTAGGTTGAGCCTTGGTTGCCTATTTCTCAGCTGGGGGCAGAGGCTTTTATACGCTTTTCTGTGAAAGCCCTTTATGAAAGCCGTACATGTACATTTGTTCAAACTATAAGGGATATTTAATGGTAAAGGCTAATCTGTCTGTGATGTCTATACAATATACTTCAAGGCAAAATCTTAAACCAATAAAACAGTATGACGACTTTGCATAGCAATGCAAATCCCCCGGGAAAGAATTTAACTGGGCATAGACCATTGCTGTGACTTTGATACAACTCTGTCGAATGCTGGGCTCACAGCAGCCCTGCAGATAAAACAGCTCATAGTGAGCCATGCGATAATGCAAAGCAGGCCATCTGATAGCAGCGAGCAGAAGGTACGGAAGAGGCATGTGTCTGGGAGAGGCAGCCGAGGAGCATTTGTCAGGAGACAGTGACAAAAGGGGGGTTGAAGGGGCCTTGCTCGATGCTATTCAGAGACAATTTGTAAGCCCGGCTGTTGAAGCCAGGCCAAAGACTTGCGAACAGCTGGAGCCCTGCCGTGATTGATAAATGTGGGCTTCCAAGAACTTCATTTTGATATGAATGAAGACAAAAGCATGACAACATTCTGTGAGTGTTTAATATTACCATCATTAAGTGGCAACAGTGGACAAACGCCCTGTCCTCAGCTGGGGATACACAACGCCAAAAGGGAGGTCAGAACCCCATAGTAATTAACATTTTTATGGCAAAATACCCTTTTTGTAGTGGATTGTAATTAATTCAGGTTTCAAGCTAATTAAAAGAACATTTTATTGTGATACAAAGGTTTAGATTAGAGGAAGGAAGAAATGCCAAGCTTTTACAACTGTAACAGCCTTACTTTTAGTCAGCATTTACTTAAATGTATCCAAATCGACACGATAGCAACTAAACCTTTAACAGATTTAGTTCTCTCTTTTTTTTTTTTTTTATATTTCCAAACAACATTGTTAGAGCGTGGCCTCCCTAATTTAATTCCACTGTAGGACATTTGTCATGCTAATCATGTAATAACCAAATTTCAGCATGTATTGACAGCAAACCATGAAAAGAGTTTCGCTGCTTCTCTGTCACAGGCTTTTGCAGATGTTGTGACCCATGTTCATATGGGTCAGTGAAAGCGCCAGTGACCAGCCATAATCTGTTCACTTACTGGGTTCACTGACTTTTAAACCTCTTTATTAACAGCTGATGTATATTACATTACACTGGCCTTTTTGGATACTATGAAATATGAATGTCTATATATATATATATATATATATATATATATATATATATATATATATATATATATATATACATATATATATATATATATACATATATATATATATATATATATATATATATATATATATATATATATATATATATGGCTGTGACTAAAGCCCATAAAAATTGGGAATTGTTCAATTCTAATTTAAGATTCCATTTCAGACACCCCTCACTGTGACAAAGGAGAGCATCCAGCCAATAATACAGTCAAGAATTTGCTGCCAGGATTCACGATGAATGAGTAAATATTGATGAAGTTGAAAAACTCCACCGGGTCCTGGTTTCTACATCACTCCACTGGAGGATGGGTTTGGGGGGGGGCTCTGGGTTTCCATGGAGAGAGGCACCTTTCTCAGTATTCAGAATCCTAGTGTTCTGTGCCGGGTCTCAAAAGGAGATCAATCTCACTTTGAAGCAATGGGGGCTTCATTTGTTTGTGAAGGATATGAGGTGCTGCCTAAATGACTATGCCAATTCTTCAAAACCCACTTACAGTTGACACTCGGTGGCTCTGAATTCATTGTTTTCAGAGCTCAAGTTCCCAGACACATGACTGAACCCACCTCACTTCTGAAAGGCTTTTGTCACAATAAAAGGTTTAGACAGTTGGCAGTCACATTTGTAATTCAACTGAACCCTAACACAGGACATATAAGATATGGGAACTATAAAAAATCACTGAACAGGGAGTAAAATGAAATTTAGTGAAGTGGAAAACAGCTAAGAGCAGTAAACATGTGAAATTTTAATATTCAGACTTCATTTCTAATGTGGACCTGGAGAGATGGGACAAATATACTTATTAAAGCACACAATAATAATTACACTGTAGAGGATCATTTTAGGTCATTTAACTTTTTGTCTCGTCTTTCTTTTCGGTTCATCCTGTTTTTGGCCCATCATAATTTATCCGTTAATGCATGCAGTTGTTCCTTTACTTCATCAGGAGTATAGATACACCCAATGCAACGCAATATAAGTAGAAGTCCTGCATTAAAAATATTTGAACAAAGTCAAATGACACAAATGTCGAAAAAGAAACATGGCAATAGAGCAGCTCACTGCTCACTAGTGAAACTAGTTGATGGGTTAAAAGCAGAGGTCCAATTTCGGTGTGCATCGTACATACGTGGTGTGCACGATGTCCACACTGACAAGAATGGCAATGAAAATGAAAAATGAAAATAAATCCATGGGGTTGTAAAATGATTAAATTGAAAAGTAAAATAATTTTTTCTAACCTTATCGATGAGATAAGACAAGACTGTTTTTAAAATTTGGAATTTTGTGTTTTATTTTATTTTATTTTATTATCTTATTTGATTCTATTTATTGAGAGGTTAAATCATTTTAGACCATATAGGGAAAATATCCATGTTTTTTACACTTTACAAAAATCAGGAAATGTGATCCTAGTTCACTGCTTTTTCTAAGATGTGGGATATGGGAAAGGCTGGAAACCACTGATTTAATATTGTCGCTTCATAATAAAAGCTCGTTACCTCAACCACTGTGTAAAATCTTCCCCCAAACTGTGTGACTGAAATGTTTTGTCAAGTACAAGAATCATACCTCGAAGAATTGTACAATATTGCTATATTTAGTTTGCTATGTTAGATAAAATTACTGTATTAATGTATTTGGGGCTTTATTAAAAAAAATTCCTATACATTTTGTTTAATGTTCACGTTTTGATGTCTGTTTCTAATGATAAGAATAGCCCTTTTATTCCTGAAGAGGCAGGGGGGGGGGGGGGTTAATTTATCTTAATTAAACCCATTATGATGTTTATTTTGGGTAAAATCGAAAGCGTCAGCCCTTTCGGATAAATGTGTCACTATTTTAAATCCGCCATGTGGATGTGAACATAAATGAGAACTTCCCGAGTCCCTGCGCACTGAGCCGTTCTTCTCCCAGTTTTAGCAGTGCAATGGCCCATGCGGATCCCTCACAGTGTGTTTAGAAGAGGACCCTCCATGTCTGCTCAGCTGTGCCTGGTTTACCAACACTATTGATTGCAGGTGATGTTCTGGACAGAGTCCATCTGACCTCTGTAGGGGCTTAAATACATCATTGTCCAGAGAAGGACCTCCCGAGACTCCGGTTATATTGTGTGTGCAGCACTGCACTTCACTCCCAGACACACTGACGAAGTGGCAACACACACACACACACACACACACACACACACACACACACACACACACACACACACACACACAAAGTCAACAGAACACATGGATAAGCATTTTACCTTTCACTGCTCTGCAAAATCTAAAAATACTGCAGGGGAAAAATAAGTACTGCATTTTGGCTGATGGTCTTTTCCCAAATGAAACGGTTCTGACATGTGTTTACTTTCAACTGGACTCGGAAAATAGGCTAAGAAATGTCCAGTTGGTGAGTTGGACTGTTTCCTTTTCCTTGTCGTTATAGGATCTGTTCTTCATTATTGCCTTGCTATGGGTTCTAATTGGTGTTATTAATCAGCAATCATGTTAACACTCTCCTTAATCTGTATGGCATGCTTTTGTTCCATACACACCTCTGAGCCATTGATGGAAATCCAGCGAGACACAGGTTTACCTGCCATGAAAGTACCTCAACCAGCAGTCATCAGCACAATGCAGGGAGAGAGGGGGGAAGTACAGTTTAAATTAATTAACATCAGACCTCTTGTAGCACTTAATTTCTGTAAACAAACGGTCTAATATGTGGTAATTAATTAAATATGCCAAGATTCCTCTCTATTCAGGCTGATCTTTCATGCTGTTGTTACTTTTAAAGGGTTGATCTCAGGACGGGAGGCAGCTGAAAATGTTTTAGTAGAGTTGTGAGGTTTGATGGAGTCTTCTTCTCAGAGTAGCTCATGACCGTATGAATAATTTATATTTCTGTGTTGGAAATTTGTGTATTTTGAAAATTGACCTTTTTTTTTTTGCAAACCAGATGTGGGGATACATGAAATAAAGAGTTGGCAGTACTAGCCACGCCTATGGTGTAGGCTGCATTCGTACAGAAATATAATTATGAAGGAACTAACATGTATGCCAGCATACAAATTTACATCTCTCTCTGTATCTCTGTTTGTATGGAAATGTGCCAAAAGAGGTAACTTAATACAAACTTTAAACATTATTAGAGTAAAAATAAAATACATCAATTCAACTTATTCACAATATTGATGCCAAAAAACTATTTAATTAAACTTAATTTTTTATTAATTTTAGTCATGATTTCATAATTATTATTATTATATTTTTTTCTTAATCATTATCTGATAAAAGATCCAAAAACAGTAACCCACACCTTGTCAACAGAATGTCCTATAAGTTTGTAAATATGTCATGAATGCATTTATTTTTTTTATTTGAATTGAAAATTGAAGCATGATTCGGTGATTTATGTTCCAAGACTTGACGTAATTCATGTTTACAGAATAAATGAATTCATTAATAAAATAAGCGGTGTGTTCCTGGACGGCAGAGGTTGTCTACGTTAGGTTTCGTTCGGTTTCGTGTGTTTGCGGACACTGCCTGCATGCTGGAGGCAACAATGCCACCTGGTTAGGTTTAAACATTTAGACAACTTTCAGGCTCGTGTTCAAAGGCACCAGACATTCAATTTTACTACATCTGCAACTAACATAAAAACCAAAATACGTGTAAAATATTTCATGTACATGTACATTGTATTTGAATCAGTATTGTTTATCAATTCATTTCTAACTTAGATTTGTTTCACAAACAGGGCACCACTTTTTGTTTTTCCTGATTTCCATTTCATATCTGCACCCATCACACGCACAGCTCTGCATGAGAGCCGCTCATGGGTGATGATTTTTGAATTGATTTGCCATTCTCACAAACGAAGGGCACAAAAGGCTGAGCAATCAGTCCAAGGCTGGCTGCCTTTGGCCCAGAGAGAGGGGAGATACTAGTGAGTGCAGGGCAAGCATGGCTGATCTGAATCATGAAGAATAATGTTTAGTCTGGCACATGATTAGGGATGTTAATTTTTTGGGAGGGGGGGGGTGGGGGCAAAGGAGGCTGGCACTTGGTGATGTCACTTTGGCTATTTGAACGATCTGGCAGGGCCAACGCTGGCGAAACGCTGCTCAATTTGCCAGGGCTCCTGCTCCATTTGCCTGTTAATGAGCACTGTTGCTGGAGGTACCCATGTGTACCATGTCATCAGCCTAGCAGGCAGCACCTTCACCTGACGCTCTGACCACAGAGGAAAATGGCAGCCGCTGTGACAGATGTTTTTCACAGTCGCGGGGAGAGAGCCATGGGAGACCTGTACAGTCAGAGGGCCTGGATATATTGATGGCAACAACTGCTACAACATGTGTCTGCCTCAGTGTAAATGCAGCTCGCACTGGAAACATGGACTCAGCTTTTTTTTTTTTTTTTTTTGCTTTTTTTTTTCCAATACAACATGAAAAATGACAAGAGAGTCCCTCTGTGTGATGAAATGAATACACATTGAAAGGGTCTTTCAGCATCACAGCCTGAACTCATTACATCACAATATGACACGTTAACTTTGACAAAGAAAAAGAAAACAACATACAGACAATTTAGGTTGTTTTCTGCTATGTTTAGTGTGTCACTGACTCTGGGAACAACTGTCATGTTAAAAAGAAAGTACACCTTATAGTGCCTTCGAGATTTTACATATTAGGACATGATTAAAAGATTTAAAAAAAAATACATCATCTGGTCCTTACAGGTCTTTAAATTAAATGCATAAATTATGTTGATAGAACGTCAGGTGAACAAAAATACATATTACACTGTACATCCTATGATTCAGTGGTAAATACCACATTTAGCAGCAATAACTTGTAGTAATAGTTGTTTTTTTTTGCATGATGGTAGCAGTCTCTCACATCATTGGAAGGAGTTTTGGCCCATACTTGTATAGAACTTACTTCCTCTAAATTGGCAGACATTTACTTATATACAGCTCTTTTAGGTTCCTGCAACATCTTTTCTTCCAGGTCTGGAGTTTGACCAGAGCATTGCAACACAATTCTTGTCTGTCTTGGCCACTCTGTCGTGGATTTATAGATGTGCTTGGAGTCATTGTCCTGTTGCTTTGTGTAATTATGGCCAGGCTTTAGCTATCAGACAGATGGCTGCACACCTGACTCTGTCGAGTACTTTAGTATACAGAGTAGTTCACAGTCTAATTAATAAGTGCAAGGTGAACAGGTCCTGTGGATGTATAATAAACCTAAATCATCACCGCTCCACCACCATGCTTGAAATGTACAATGATGTGTTTGTGATTTTACATTTTTGTGACTTTACATCCAAAGAACATTGTTTTACAAGTCCACTTTTTTTTTTTCAGAATGAATGTGTTACTTGATGTGAATTCATTTAAATGTAAGTGCATTTCAAAAATGTAGAGGTGTGGCCTCTTACATCAAAATAAGGTACAGTGAGGATCCTCACCTTCACCTTTTACATGTCTTATGTGTTGTTGACTGTAGGCAAAAATACCTTTTTGGTTTTACTTAAATACTTAATACTTAACAGATTCATTATTTAAAAAAAAGGGGAATTAAAAAAAAACATATGTATACATGATATATATATATATTATATTAATTATATATATATATATATATATATATATATATATATATATATATATATATATATATATATATATATATATATATATATATATATATAATTCTATTCAACAAAGGTTTGTTTCTGTCATCGATTCATCCTCCTGTTTTTGGTAGCTGTCACTGAAGGCAACCACTAGTTTTCATTTATTTCCATATGGCATGAATATCAATTGCCAGACCATCAAAAGTTGCTTAAGTCATGTAATCAATCACTGTGAACTCTGTCAAGTCTGATATAATGCAATGGAAATTTGGAAAAGACAAGAAACCAACACCTGCCTGCTTGGAGGCTGAATCAAGAACCAAAATACCTCCAGCTGAAATCTGTTGAGAAAAAAAAAACACTTTTGATGTCTAACAAACTATAGGTTACACACCACAAAAATCGGTTAATAATATAACTAAGGATTGGGGATGATATATATGTTAAGGTAAATACATTTATTATCACAGAAGAGATTCATCCTGACAAGGTTTTTTTTTTATTTTTTAACTAAGAATAAATGTAAAATAACTGAGTAATATTTCTATCCCTAATTATGTATAATCTGTGTGGGGGAAAAAATAGGTAAACTGTGAGGATTCAAATTTGAATATTGTTCAGATTGTCTCTTAAGTAAAATTTGCATATAGTGCATCCATGTGTTGTATAACTACTGTATATATGCACAGTCCATCATTAAACAGATCCACAAGAGAGACGGGTAACCAGACCAAATTTTTAATGACAAAACTGCTGATGTGAGATAAGTATAAATACAGTGTAATTCAGCAAGGTTTCACGCCTGGTTAAACATGTGCATCTTTTGGCGGCCCACTAACTGATACTACTTCAGTGCAATATTTCAGAGAACATCAACATCTCGCTGAAATTAACTCTGATGTGTGAGTAGACCGGGGTCCGGCGCTCTAAGCTGTCTTGTGATTATATCGAGATAGATAGAGCAAGTTATGCAAGAAAACTCCCCACAGTCTACAAGCTGTCCTGGCAGATTTAAATACACATCTGAGAAAAAATGGCAGAATCGCTCTCTAATGTTTGCACTTCTGGAAAATAGGTAATAGATGCAACGCCCCAAGAGTGTTTTTGGAGGCAGTTGGTTTTTCCTGCTAAATCGTTGGTTGATATACAGATGTAAATATGCTGCTTAGAAGCACCCTCCTCCTCCATCCCGCCCTCCCTCTTTTCTTCCATCTGGCAGACAATAGTTTAAAATTCTTAATCCATGAGCAACCATTGAACATTAGTGAATTGCAAATTACAGATGTTTTACTGTCTCTCCCCCTTCTTTTTTTCTTGTTTTGATCTGTGCATCCCACTGTCACTCAGTGTCGCATGCGCATCCCTCGCTTCTCTGCATTCATTAGACACCCTGTGCCATCATGGCACCATATGACACTGTCATCATTTGGTAATTAAACCTTTGCTCGTTTAAATATGAAAAGCTGGCAAGGGTGTGATCATAAACAATGTTGCGCAAACCAGATTTCCCAGACTAAATGAGAATTCGAGGAACATCATGCCAATTTTTTTTTTTCTGTCTTCACTTGGAGCAAAGCAAAACTGAAAGACAAATGTGGGAAAAGTTGTGCTTCTGCCAGACATACTACTGTGACTGATTACAATTCATGTATACAGATAAGGAGAGAACCAGGTTTAAAAAAAAAAGCAAATAAGTGAATAAATAAATAAAAATTTTAGGGTCATAGTCACAGCTCTCCTCTTTCAAAAGCCAAACTAAATAATGTGCATGATATAGGATGCACGATGGATTTTTAAATTCCACCCTCAAATGACAAATAAAGGGCATAACCTCAGTGTTGCACTGCTCTATCCTATAAACACAGTTATGTGCTTGATCATGTTGGACCACCAGACAATAAAAATCCCCTCTGTGCCTGAGGACAAGCATCTCCCTGACTCTCATCTACATTCACAGAGGTCTTCATCGCTGAAGATTTAGCAAAATGGCTGTGAAGAGGAGGAATGCCCGCACCATTACAAGCCAAACTGCAGGCTTTTTATTACGGCCTAACAATCTTCCTCAGAGCCGTCCTTTAGCGCACCTCCAAGCTCGGAGCCAAAGAGAAAGTATGTGGGAGGAGGCCATTCAGTCACATTATGGCTTTCCATAGATCAAGGTCACAATTTTCATGATCATTACACCACTGAAGGTGACAGGAAGCATTTACAGAAGTGATCAGCAGCTTATGTGGGAGCTGCTCATCCGTAGATTTCTAGGGAGAGGAATATATGTGAATACACAGCCCCACACACACCCACACACACATAAACTAATCAGCGAATCACACTGTGCAGCCGACGTTCCTCATATAATCACAAGATCATTGCATTGAGAAAAATCTGGCAAGGACAAAGACACAAAAACATGGGTGAAAATAATGATGATAATAATAATAATAATAATAATAAATCAACCATTTTTTGATTTGAAACCCTGAAACCAGGGGTGACTGCTACATTATGCATTCACACGTCATAGACTAACACATGTCAGCAGCCCACAGGACAGAAGCTCTGTTTCCCATATTGCTGACGTGTGATTGGAAGCTGTTGGGTGTCTGGTTGGGGTAAAGACAGCTGGCGGGACACCTCAGAGTAGCCTCAGGCTGGTCTCTGCTGCACACACACTCACACACAGACTGTTCCACTGAAGGATCCTGCGTCTTCCCAAGAAATGAACCCAGGGCCTTATGGGAGGGTTGGCTCATGTGTGCTGCCTTTATCCACTGACAGACGGGCTTCTGTGCAGCTCTCTCGGTTGTTGCAGATACCAGGGAGAGTGTCGTGTATTTATTGTAAAATATAAAAGGAGAAGAGACTGTGAGAAAGCCACAACTGAATATAAGTGACAATATAATTAAACATGTTTGGGGAAGTAAAAATGTGAAAAAATAAATAAATACAATTAAATACAATATTCCTGACCTCAACATCCTGATGCTTTTCCTATCCACACTTTAAGTTACAACCAGAGGGGCGCACATTTAACTAGTCATGTGGAAAGTTTGATGAGGAAGGGAAGGGATTTAGCCCTTGTTCCCAGTAGTGAATGCAACATGGAGAATACTTTTGAAAATGACAAGATACACTCCTATTTTTAATCCGACACTGCGGGGCACATTTAACAGCTACGTGCAAATCTGCATAATGAATGAAGAGCTGGAACTTTATTCCCAAATTTAGTGATTCCATGCATGCTGGGAGATGTGAGGACAAAGTGAAACACTGTAGAAATTAATGTGATTTTTGCAGCAGATTTTAAATGAATAATAATAACAATTATATGAATAATAAAGTTTTGTTTTAATAGAATGAGGTCTTTCTTTCATGTTTAAATGCAAATGTGATGTTAATTTCTCTTAATGATTTGTTGTACCTGAGGCATGGGAAACCTCACAAGCTCAGGTGTCTGACTGCTTTTGTGCTCAGGGTATAAAAAGTAATTTAACAAAGTGTTTTCTAATCAGGGCAATGTAACCTGATTTCCATTGCATTTTGATCTTTAATCCAACACAAAACCACCCCAACCACAGTGTGTGTGTAATTGTGTGTTAAGTGTTGCGCAATGAAGGAAAAGAGCATCGGCTGAACAAGTAACATAAAAAAAACCCTGCAGAAAACAGAGTTTCATTAGAGAAATACAGACATAAATGTGGATGGCCATGAGGAGTTTTTACAGTTACAGTGCAGACAGTCTGAGAGCAGCAGAAAGTTACCCCTGTGTGGGTTTTATCATCTGAAATACGACCTGGCAGCTGTAAACTTTCGCATTGACTTTTACGTCTGTTCTTAATTTTTGACGATTTGTCATCAGAGGTTGATCTGAGCTGACACATTCATGCAAAGCTGCAATAAGGCTGGAAATATAAGCCACAGGTTGGCGTTAAATATTTATTTTACAGCCTGCAGATACAAAAAGAAAAGTTAAAGAGTATTTAATTTATCAAACAAGTAAATACACTCTCTTAATTGTGGATTTGCATCTCACAGAACTCAAAGACAATTACATTTTTAAATTTTTGTCAGTCTGCTATAGATGCAGCAGATTTTCTATATGCAGGGTTAAAGAGTAGTTTTCCAATATGCACTATATGAATTTATTTAATTATGAAAGCTGTTTGGTTGCATTAATGGAATATTATTGGTTCTTGCTTGTATGCAATATTACAATTGGAATTAAAATGTGCGTAAATCTGGAGGGTTATGTGAGATTTCTTTAGATATTTTAAATATTGCTCAGAAATACAGGTCATTATTAAAATGGTCAAAAGAATTCTTAATTTTTCGTTAAGAGGAGCAGGAGACCAACAAATGTGTGTAGGGTGGACTTAATTGGCACCATTATGGGGATATAATTAATTTATATATCAGAAATATTTATTTATAGTCTGCAATGCTGATTTGAGTGGAAATGCTCATACAGACTGCATACAGAGTCTAGCTTTATATATGTGTGTGTGTGTGTGTGTGTGTGTGTGTGTGTGTGTGTGTGTGTGTGTGTGTGTGTGTGTGTGTGTGTGTGTGTGTGTGTGTGTGTATTACAATAATAACAATGATAATGACGATGTTATTAATGTTACTGCATGATGTTCTTCAATATAATAAAGTGCAATACAAATTAAACTAAAAGTAATGAGTGACAACAGTATACAGCGAGCTCTATTTTTACGTTCAAACGGCGAAATCAATGCAAAATAGTTGTAATGATCCAATTAATTATGGACACAATTAAAAGCAAGTGCAAAATCAATCTTTCACGGTATCAAGGAGGGAACTGAGCTGATGCTCCATCTGTTCAGCAACACCCAGCCCGGAGTTTAGTGTGCCCGCAGGAGCCCGCGGGACACGGTGAACTAATCCAACATACAGTTCGGGTTGGATGGATCTTTATCATGAAGGAGAAGAAATGTGAGGAGGGTGAGGCTGAACTTCTGAAATCTTCTTCTGGTTGTAAGGCCATAATAGTACTATTACTATTACTAATTTGTACATGTTTCCTGGACAAATACCAGACGTTTGGTGTGCATTCGCCACAATTAACTCGAAATTTGAATAAATAAATGAACACACTATATTACTAAGTTTTATTTAATTATTTGTTTAAACATGCAGAAAATACTCTTAGTAATTTTTTTTTTTAACAGATGCCCAGCTTAGAGAAGGCATAAAGACTCCGGAATGTATCTAAATCAGCTTACATTTCCTGACAGGCTTCTCCTCTAAGTCCAGATTGATATTGAACTCTCTCCTCTGCGGGGAAGCTCGCATCGATTGGTGACGTCGGACTAACGCGACACAATCAGCCAGCAGCCTGCGCAGGAAAGGCAAGAAGGGAGGAAGCTGATGTGACAGAGGAAAACGAGATGAAAAAAACAACTTCTTCAGCACCTTTCAGACGCCGTGATCTTCCCCTACTCAGCTCCCTGGAAGTGTGAGCTGATGTTCGGCGGGTGGAGCTGCTGGACCATCGGCGTTCCTTCTTCCCTCTCCTCCTCCTTCTCCTCCTCCTCCATGCCACCTCTCTTCTCTCCCCTGCACAGGCCATTAGGAAGCGGGGCAAAAGATAAATTGCTCTCTGTCAATACATTACACCTCTCCTAATGGGTGCACGCAGGCTCCAAAAACATTTTTGCAAACTCTTGACATAGCTGCATGGTATTAAACGTTGCATCACGAGTCTGGGGATGTGGCTTTCATTGCTTATAACTTTTTTTTTTTTTTCTGAAACTGCAGTGCAACATATATAACTTCACTAGTCGGGTGTCTAAGCATTAATTCAATTCATTAATGTGTCCTGTTGTTCAACTTTATCCTGAATGGCCTTTGCGGAGCTCTCTAACCCGCGTTGTCGCTCTTGAATAGAGCGGCCTCTTCCCAAAGAGCGCACACGTCATCTACAGCACACGTGCTACTCAAACGCAAGCCAAACAAAAGTAGGCACACAAAAACTGGGTATTCATTTGTGATACAGGAAAAAAACAAAAAACGTGTCTCCCTCTTTCTCCTTCTGCTTAATTTTTGAATTCGCGTCGGGGACGGGTGGAGGGTCAAACGTCGGGGCGCAGAAAGGCATAGAAGGGAGAGGGAGGAAAGGGGGGGGGGTAGTAAACTGAGGGAGTGGGCGACGAAGGAAAACTGAGGGAGTGGGCGACGAAGGTGATGGTGGTGGTGGTGGGGGTCTTATAGGAGGAGGAGGGGGAGGAGGGGGGGGGGGGGGTGTAGCTTTAAGGGAAATGTGCAGCCGGGTGTGAAATTACAGCCTATAGTGCTACATATTGTACCAGAAGCTCTCTCCAAAAACGGTAACAAAAAAGAGAAATCATCCCCTAACCTGACCAGGAGGCTGCGCGCGAGATGCTGCCGAGTGCCCCGAGGAGATGCACCCCCCCATCGACCCCACCATACCCAGAACCGACCCTAAATATCACGAAATACCTTCCGAGCTCGTTATTATGATTGTTGTCATTTATTTATTTACTTGTTTATGTGTGTATTTGTAAAAGGTATAGATGTAGTTTTCGCATTTTATTCTTTATTAATTATTCCCCCTTTCCTTTATTTTCCTTTTAAAAACTCGGTTCCATTTTTTGGCATTGTTGAGTTAATTACTATATTTCTTTTATATAAAAGAGATTCTGTAAAGATTTATTGAAATTGTGATTATTATATGAAAAAAGTGTTTATGTCACAAATGTCTGCAAACTAAAGAAGATTAAAGGCGAAACTCATATGAAACCTTTTCAGCCAGGAACTAGATGGTTTCATTCTGCAGGTGCAAGACATCACCTAAAAGTATCTTTCTGCCTCGAGATAATTTTCCTTAAAAATATTTCAACCCCTGAGTTTTCAAGTGCGTCCAAACTTTTACTTTTTTGAACTTTTACAGCCGCACTCCCATTTGAGAAACTATGGAGCGCCATCTACAGAAACCGCGCGGCACTGATGTGCGCAGCACCTTCACCTCCTACCATCCACCGCTGAGCTCCCAGTTTGCACCAGTTCAATCATAGCAGCATCAGCTGCGTTTAATAAAGGTCAATACATCTGCATTTAACCTACATAACCGTTCTCAGCGTTTTCTTTTATCAAATTAGAGCAAGAAATAAGATCTGGAGCAAACGATGTTGGGCCTATATTTGCGCTGGTAGGCCGAGATTGAGCTAAATTATGAAAAAAAATACAATTAAAACGTAATGATTGAATAAAAAGACGAAATTTAAGGAAGAATCGAGATTTAAAAGTGGGCTTTAAAGGACACTGGTCTTCTCCAATCCCATAAACATGCTGTTAGCCCATTAAAATTTCAGAAACAAAAAAAAATGTCATTCAAAATAGAAAATAAACATATTATTCAAAGCTGTTATAATGTGTAATAAACTCATATTGTTAACTCAGACTGTGTTCTTTATTTATCTTCTCCCTTTCTTGCCCCTGGCGTGTCAGACCCAGAGACCTCCTTATTTGGACCCCCATGTTTTCTTTTTCTTTTTTTTTTCGCGATGGCGAATCACAAAGTGTTGGCATCTATTGCCTTTGTCTGACAACTCATCCATATAGCCTAAGCAAAAGGGGGGTCTGCAGAGGGGAGGGTGGGGGGAGGAGGGGAGAGTTGCAGCTTTTAGAACCACAGACACAGACAGAGGCTTCATTCCCGGCTCCAAAGATCCAGCCCGACGCATCCAAGAAACCCGCCGTGTGCGTGCATGTCTCTCTCCCCGCCGGTTTTGACGCGTGAATCAAGGCCAACCAGGACTGAGGAGATAGTACCAGGCTCTGCAAATTGGAACATTCATATTCTTTTATTTTTATCTTCTTTTTTTTTAACGCTGGCATCT
Source organism: Xenentodon cancila (assembly GCA_014839995.1). NCBI lineage: Eukaryota > Metazoa > Chordata > Actinopteri > Beloniformes > Belonidae > Xenentodon > Xenentodon cancila. The sequence goes on from CM026218.1 coordinate 11,252,029, forward strand.
TGTGAGAATTATCTCTGGTCACCTCCGCAGGTTTTGAAAACATACCGATAAACTGAGCGCATACAGGTCGCGTTCCTGAAACGATCCTCCGGTCATGCTGTGCACCTGCCAGACCTCCTCTGCCGGTACGGACTGCTGAAGAAAAGCGGGGCAACTTTGGAGGGGAAGAAGTTGCCATCAGATCGGCTGCTGAAGCGGGGGTGGAGGGGCAAACTAAGTCCCTCCATCGAGTAGAATCACCTTTTTTTTCTTCACAATTTCACCCCTTGATAGGAAGGCGAAACGGCGACTTCAGTTGATTATCTGTCTTTCCTTTGCTATCCAATGGATATTCACTGCAAAGCAGACCCCTTCACAGCTATGCACCGTAAGTAGCACAACCCGAGTTTCTTGGCCACTGCAGCTTTCGCGTGCATGCGGATAAATAATAAGGAGAAAACATTTTATCACTGCCCATTTCAGCACGGCTCTCTGCGGAGACGAGCAGTTTTAAATGCATATGCATGTAAAAATACAAGCAGACGGTTACACACAGACATGTGGACTGATAGAGACCTAATACTTAAAAATTGTCATAATTCATTAAAAAAAAATATCCTACGTGTAAATTTCTACTTTGCAAAATACTCTTAAAAGATCTTTTTTCTTAACACATTGCACGCGTGCAGAAATTAAACTTGTAAACAAAGACCATGCTTTAGCAGGTGCTCTCTAATTTACACGTGTACCACCATGCAGCTTCCCGCGCACAGTGTGTGCGCCTGTGTACGTGTATACCTGTGTCCGTGTGTGTGTTTAGGCCTAATAAGTAAAGACACATTAGTTACACATCCATTATTCAAATTACCCACCCAACAGCAGACAACATAAGTCCCATACAGTGGGCTTTACTTTTTTTTGTGGTGAATGTGTATCAATAATTGATTACCGTTTCGTTTACTAAATAATATGTAATATAAGGAATCAAAGCCCAATAAATTATTTAACACAAAAGGAAAATGAAGGAGCTGGTAATTTAATAGCCAACTTGAACCGTGGAGCTGCTATGGAGAAGATATTACAGGTGTGGGCATGTGAAAAAACCCAAAAGTGCTCAATTGTCTTATTAAGTCACATTCGAAAAGAATATTTCAGGAAAGAAATGTCTGCCATACTTTTGCATTAGTCTAGGTAGGATTTGATGGGAAAATTGGAGCACAAGTTGTTTCATTTTTAATGTGTATAATCCTAAATATAAATGCATTTGCAAATGTATAAAATTTTTGAATTGTGACTGTAAATTAAGCATTTACTCTTTTAAACATTATGATAAATGAATTTAGGAATTCATTTCTAAACAATAGACTAATTTTGAAGACAAATTTTTATATTTTAGAATAAGAAAGCACAAAACCAGTACTGTGCACAAGACCAACAGTTAATAGGACTAATTTCCATCCATTGTTTTATGTTTGTTAATTGACCATATTTTCAAAAAGCTTGGATATGCATCTATATGGCTGCTTGCTTGGTGTGTGCTTGTGTTGTTTTATATATTATCCTGTATTACTTTCTCTTGAATCACAGCATCTCTAGTCTAGTTTGATTCTATAATTATTAAAGAAAAAAAAAGAAATTATTGAAAACTTATTAAAGATGAAAACTGATGCTTGACTAAACATTTTTATTTAGTTACGGTGTGTTTTATATGAAATACATAACCTTGATGTAAGTGACAACTTTTTCAAAAAACGTAGGAATTCATATATATTTTCTTAAGCGTAAATAGGTCAAAAGTGCTAGAGCCTTCTTAAATATAAACTCATATAAATCCACCTGTTTAAAGGAGACAGGTATGGACCTGATCGCTGTTCATTATTTTCTATGATGTCCCCCTCCCCTCCCTTCTTCGTTTTACAACTCATAAAGAAACCCACCTGCAATTTTCTCTCTTACGACCTTATGTAATGTTACGTCTGCGTGTGTTTTCTGCTGTTGTATCCCACGTAGGGCACGGAGGTGTGAACCAGCTCGGCGGGGTGTTTGTGAACGGCAGACCCCTCCCGGACGTGGTGAGGCAGCGGATAGTGGAGCTGGCCCACCAGGGCGTCCGGCCCTGTGACATTTCCAGACAACTGCGGGTCAGCCACGGCTGCGTCAGCAAGATCCTGGGAAGGTGGGTCCAGACTCTCCGGCCAAGGTAGACTCTGCAAAACAAAAAACACAGAGGCATAAACTATAGCGGTGATTATCAGATTTTGTTTAGCTTGAATTCTTTTTTTTTTTTATTAGTTAATGATATATTTATCATCCTAAAAATTTTTTGTGCGTTACTTTGAGAAAACAGAAGCGCTAGAAAAGTTTATTTCCGTTTCCTGTGTGCGCAATTTCGCACTAACACGATTAGCTAAGGAACAAAAGTCTTCATTCACGCATTTTTTTCTGCATTTCACTGTATTATTATGAGCTGTATTGTTTGTGCGGATGCGCCACAAATATTTAAAGACAATAATCCTACACCTAACTGACACTTTCTAGGTAAAGAAAAAGTGGTTCATCAACTTGTGCGGGTTTTTTCCGCCGATATTTGTAATTAATATTTGAGAGTATTTTTTTGCAGATACTACGAGACTGGTAGCATCAAACCAGGTGTGATTGGTGGGTCTAAACCCAAAGTGGCCACCCCAAAAGTGGTGGAAAAAATCGCTGACTACAAGAGACAAAATCCGACCATGTTTGCCTGGGAGATCAGAGACAGGCTGCTGGCTGAGGGCATATGCGACAACGACACTGTCCCCAGCGTCTCATCCATTAACAGGTAAGGAACATGTAAGGATATATATATATATATATATATATATATATAATGTGTGTTCTTTCTGTTTTTGTACATGTACTGCTGTTGAAACATTGTAATGAAGAGGGCCGAAACGTGCGTAAATTGAAAACGGTTTAACTCCGCCGCCATATCTGTGCCACAAGCGCGCCGCCACCCACAGCAGAATGTTGTTTGAGCAACTTTGTGCTGGCCGGCGCGCCGTGGCTGCCTGCGGTCTCAGAGGTGCAATTCAATCTTTCAGAGCGAACTCCCTCAACAATCAGCAGTACATCCAGACTGAGTGAATCTGTCGAGATGAAAACCGATCAATATTCGGTGACCAGATCCCGTGGCGCTATAAAGCAGGCCAATTTTCTTTAGCACATTTAATCTGCTGGAGTTGCTGCACAGACACAGCAATGCTGGCTGTTTTAACCACTATAAGATGTTGCTTATCCTAAAACTGGAATAAGGTAGTAAATTATGTGATAGATTATGACGTAATTCCATGCAAATTCCTGTTGATATCGCTGTGTATGCAATATTAAATATTGATTTAAGATGTAGTGGGTACATTTTAAATTTGATATATATATATATATATATATATATATATATATATATATATATATATATATATATATATATATATGATTTCATGTCAAATGATTTCTGCTTTTAATTCAGACACATCAGAAATATTTACTTTTCTTAAAAAGAACAAAAACAAACTCTCTGAGAGATCCCTACTCCCACTCATCCCCTCATCCCACCACCAGCAGCACCACCAGAGATCCCTGGTGATGAACTTTGGTTAAGAGGCACTGTTCCATAGAGCCAGCATCAGCATTACATTTTAATGAGCTGATGGGAGAGTGTGGACAGCTCCACACAAGACATCTTTTAAATAGAGAAAAGGCTGAAGAAAATTCATTTCATGCTTCGTGGCTGCTTAAAAAGCCCCATTTAAGGAGGCTCAGACACATGTATGTGATAAATTCAAAATGTACATTAATATCATTAAAAGAGCCCAATAAAGTTTTTCAATTCCAATTAAAGCTAGCTATTGGGAGGAAGGCTGGGGGGGGTAGTCCTTATGTGTCTTTGTTTATGTGGAAAATTGAATTGTGAACAAAAAGAGCTGTAATTCTATCAGTCAAATATGAGAGCTTTGAATTTCTATTATGGTTGAAAGCTGAATATCTTCCCCCTTTTTAGTGAATGAAATGAAAGATTTCATTGTCTTGCTCTGTAATCCAGTCCCAGAAAAATACACGCTACACACACACACACGCACGCACGCACACACACACGCACACACACATTGGAGCAGTCATACAAAGGAGATACAAGCATTTGTTTAGCTCAAGGTAATTTGTTTTTAATACATTTTCTTATTAAATGTAAGTATTTCTAACAGAATTGAAAGAGATTACCTGAAAATATCCACAGGAATTAATCGTCAGCACACTATAACTATCAAGTTATCCTAAAATTAAAATAAATAATACTAAATCACTAGAAACAGGTTTTCAGTCCAGATGCTTAAACGAGGCTGAACATAGAAGAATAAAAAAATTAAAAAAAAACAAAAAAGACATTGGAGCCAAAGTCTTTCCACTTGGATGCTTCTGACTGAGGCCAGTTGTGGGTTTCTGTGGCAGACAGTCTGTCCTCAGGACTGTTGACAAAAGAGGATGCTTGATTTAAACACCTCTCCCCCTGCATGTATTATTAAATGCTACAGAGATAGTGTTGTTCTGCACACTGGGCCACCACAACCAACACTTTTATATATATATATATATATATATATATATATATATATATATATATATATATATATATATATATATATATATATATATATATATATATATATATATATATATATATATATATATGTATATATATATATATATACACACACACACACATAAGGTCCTCGTTGGTGCTCAATATTATTGATTCAGAAGTAAAGCAATTTTAATATCTCTTCAGGGGATTTTCAGAAACAGCCAGGTCATTAATTCATTCACCCAAATTGCTTATTCAATATGAAGAACATGGATACCAAATAAAGTCTTTGAATTTATGTTGCACACACAAGTCAAAGGGTCGAATAACTGTTATGGGGGAAAGTGAAAAAAATTAAAACATCAATATGTGCTCTCTGGGAAGGCATGTTGTTAGGTGGCTTTGCCTCCAAGGGGAGTTTTGTTTGCTTTTTTATTTGTGACAATGTCAGATTTATTTCTTTGGTGCCTTCTGGCTCCCACAGTAACATCAATATCTAAAAAAAAACAAAACAAAAAAAAAACAAACTATGTGCTTCTGGATGATAGAATCTCCACATCCTGAAATATGGAGGACAAAAGAGAAAAATTTCAAGCTAAAAGGCTGCGTGGTCCTCAGCAGATCTCTCTTAAGTAGCTCCCGTGGCATGTACGATGAATAGTTTTAAAGTTTACAAATTATTGTGACAGGTCCCTTTCCCCCCCAGGTGTCATTCAGATTAAAGGAATCTAATGCTGGCGTAAGCTTGTGCAAGGCAATAAGGAACTATTGCTTTCCTGTCACATATAATTTATAGCTTTCTATTTGCATCTGTTTGCCCGTGTGACTAATCCCCAACTTTTTCTCCCTGAGCCTGGATCAATACAACCTCATCCACACTGGCACATGGGGGCTACTGGTTTTGTTTGATCTGGGAAGCAAAGGGCTGCTACAGGGCTGCGATCATGCCCTGCAAGACCTCCTCCGCAGTGGGGGTGGGGGGTGGGGGGTGCAGCTGATTAGTTTGGACCAGGTAGAGTAGGTGAAGCTGATCATTGAGGTGAATTGATGTGATTTCATGCTTTGTTTGCAAGATCACTCAGACCAAAAGTGCAATGAAGACTTTTCTTCCAGACCTCACCTTTAAGGTGGAACCACTGACCAGATCCCTGCTTGTGTATATAAGTTGGATTTGATATCTTAATCCCACAGCATCTGCACAGTTCCTGTTGTGATATTCAAATTAGGCGGAGCAGCGTGGAGATCTTCAACGAGTAGAACTGATCTTAGAGGAGCAATAGTGACAGCTGCTTTTTCTTTGTTCCTCAGGATTATCAGAACAAAAGTCCAGCAGCCTTTTCATCCATCTCCTGACGGGACATCACTGTCAACACCAGGCCATACAATTGGTAAAACATCACAGAGTCAACCGATATGAATGATTGCATTAATCGCAACTTATGAGATAGTTGTTGAGTTGGTTTTTTTTTTCCTCTGTTTTTTCTTTCAGTACCAAGCACAACATCTCCACCTGTAACCAGCGCCTCCAACGACCCTGCGGGATCCTACTCCATCAATGGGATTCTCGGTATTCCACGATCCAATGGTGAAAAGAGGAAAAGAGATGACGGTAAGAGAGTTTTTTTTTTTTTTGTTTGTTTTTTTTAAGGAATAAAAGTAGGGTATAAAATCTAAAAGACTAAAAGAAAGTGGATTATTGTGCCGCTTTATAGTTGTTTTTTTTTATTTTATTTTATATTTTGCCGAACTTGCAATTGCAGCGTTAAAGCCTGCTTCAGTTCCACTAGATGACCCTTATAAAACACCTAAGTCTGAACTCTGTTACACTGCTGTGTCAACCTGTCAACGAGTCTTTTGATTTGAAGACACGACCTCCGCTGTTGTCTCCTGCAATTAATCTTTATGGAAGTGATTAAAGGGCTTTAGATAATTACATGTCAAGATGATGTAGCCAACCACCCAGGTCAGTCAAGAAAGAGGATATAGCTCTGTGGAGAGCTTTTCCTTTTTTCCCTCCGCATCAAAAGTGGCTCCATTTCTGCTGCTGTTAGTAGATATAAGGAGGCCTGAGGCGATATAGATTATTGGTTCTGTAAGCAATACGCTCCCTTAATGTCACTACATAAGAAGCTGATGAGAATAGCTAAACAGATGCATTCACGTTACAAGGCGTGAATGGCTGTGGAGGGATGGAGTCGCTGCTGAAAAGGAGCAGTTATCTCAAACAGGGTGGGGAATGAGTGCCTTATTTCTGCAGTTCTCCAGAATGAGAGCTAATCAGAACACGGCAGCAGTTTACATAGCGTCCTCTTTGTTCTGGTGTTCGTTGGGGAAGCACAGGGGTTTGTGGGATATTGAGTGGAATTGATGTTTTATGTGCGTGCGGGGAGGGAGGGATGACTAATGACCTGTCAGAGGTAGATTTCCTGGCAAAGATATAAAAACCAGCATGACGTGGACATGGCAAATGACATAATCAAGTCTTTCCCTGTAAGAGATGCAATCGTGGGAGCATAATGCAAACGTCTGGTATTTTCCAGGGTTCATTTTCCGTCATTCTAGGACCTCTCATATTAACCAGGGTGTAATGTCTAGTCACTGAATGATAAAATGCACACATTTCTATGCAGATTGCTACTGAAGGGCACAGAGGTATTAAAGGTTATGGAGAGGAATAAGGTATATGCGTGCGTGAGAAGGAGAGCTGGCCCGTTTTGTGGAGGTCTTCTAGGTGACAGCGCCATGTTTCTATGGCTATTCAGTCTCAAATGATTCCCCTGATGTGCTGCCATCCTTGTGATTTAGGTGCTCGGCCAGCATTACGATGAAAGAGGAGAAAGCTGTGTGTGTAAGTGTGTGTGCACTGGGGTGTGTTTGCGTCAGAGTAGGGCTTGTACTGAGTGTGACAGGGGAGCTTTGGTTCTTATATACTCTCTCTGCTACCTGCTGATGCCCACCTGGAACCACTGGGTCACGGATACTTTATCTTTCCCAAACATAAACCTCGGGTCTTGGCCACACACAAACACGCAAACGCACACACGGCTGCTGAAACAATGTCTTGCCTCGAGCTACAGTTTGTAAGAATACTATATTGCTTTGGCTGTTACCCTGTAGACAGGATTGTCCCGCTGCTGTCTTCTCTTACCAAACTGAAAAGCTGAATTTAAGCATTTTGCTGCTGATAAGTGGAACGTTCCAGTGACACAGCATTTTCAGGAGGCGTACAGCAGTCATTAGAAGCAAGTATCATCGCAAAAATAATTACTAGTTTCAAGTTTGTATCTCCAGTCAATCATTAGTTGTGGTGTATGAAGCCATTATTTCTATCTCCTATTCTTTTTGTAAAAATCCTCACAGCGTGGTAATAATTTCTTAAACAGGATCTTTTCTTTGCATCTACTCAAATGGTTTATGTAATATTTTCAATTAAAAGGCCAAGAGCTATAGCACTTATATATATATACATATTTATTTTATAACTGGTCTTTTTTTAATGAATTATATCAAGGAAGAGCAAAGAAAAAAACATTTTCCTATTCATATAGGATTTTTGCATTTGGGGGAAAAGACGTGCACTGCTGTTACATCGTCTTGTTGCTTTTTTTTTATTCTGTTTCAGTGATGCCTTGTTTGCTATTCAGACATGTTTTGCTTCACTCAGAAGGCCAGAGTCTATAGTCAGTTAATGCCTGGATTAAATTTCCTCACAGCACAGTAGCTTTCCTGAGCCCTATTTAAGTTGGTAAGCCTCATGATTATTATGGCACAAGCAGTCATTATCTAGGGCTGGAAACATGAACAAAAATGAGGGAAGGAAAGGAGGGGAAGAATTCACGAGGGGAGGCTGACTGCAATGTAAGTCCCGGTGAAATGGACTGGCTGTGCGGCCCAGGGTATTTGTTTTAGGCTCTGGCTGCGGCTCTCTGACAAGCAGTCAGACAGCTCCTGAGTCCTGAGTTTCCAAGTCAGCAGTGCCCTTAAAAAAAAAAAGAGCCCCCCACCCCCCCACCATTACAAGAGGGATGTAGAGATAATGTAGTGTGACACACGTTATGTACACTGGGTCTTGGAAAGAGGAGTTTCAGGGACACAGGTGTCATAAGAGCCATTAATCTGCTATTGTCACATGTTATTGCAAATTAAAAGTAGCATGTTACACTTGGCAGCCATTGTTGCAGACAGGCAGAGTCCGGAAGCACAGACGAGACCTCTGGAGACAGTGTCTTTGGTGACCACGGCTGTCTGTGCGTCTTACAAATTGACGTATATTAGAATTTGCAATTCTGTAGAGAAAAGCTATTACCTCACATATTAAGATCCAAGAAGCCAGCGACCCACTTCACCCCTGCTGCTGCCCACCACCCCCACTACTTTTAACTCTGTGGGCCTCAGAAAAGACGAAAGGTGGGCTTAAGCTGTTTTTTTTTTTTATTCTAAGAAAAATAAAAACATCATTTGAATATTTAAGTAAAAAGGTACGTCGTGTGAAACAACTCAATCGATTCAAACACAAAGCATATAGATCTGTTAAGGACATGAAGATGTGGTCCTTCAAAAGTTGTTTCACAAAATGCACAATCAGATCAGGAGATAATTCATCACGTTCTGAGCATATCCTTGCGATTTTTGGAGCTTTCTGTTATGATTTATGACAGTAACGGCAGGAGAGAAGTGTCATGATAAGATGATCATTGTAAATTTCAAAAGCCAACAACAATAGCCAGTGGCAGTCGAAATGGATGTGATTCTGTGCTTCGGTAGTTGTTGAATTAATTATTTCTCATCTCTGAGCGTCATGAGGACTTAAGCGATGCGTGTGGATGGAGATGAGTGATGGAGCAGGCCGCCGCAACACCCTGCTCTGTGCATCAGCATCTGCTATGGGTGCAGAGGAGGAAACAACACGAGAGCACAGCAGAATGTCAGCATCAAAAGGCAGCTATCCTTATTAAATTAATAAAGCCTTTTAAACGTCGGAAAGACAGCGCAAATTAAAGACTAACAGCACTCTCAGTCTTTGAAGTAATAACCAAGTTTGCAGGTTTAAGGCACTTATGGACCAAGCATAGTCAATTACTTTCAAAGGATTAATTTATATCTTACATGTATAGAAAAGAGAATAAAATTTGCATTTTCTTTTTAATTTATTGATAATTAAAAATAGTTTTAAACTAATGTGCTACCAATCTACTGAACAATTTATTGCCCAGTACTGATAAACACTAGCAGACCTTTGGTGGTGCAGAACAAACATTTTCCATTCCAGAGACAAAATTACATTAATGTTTACATAATCAAAACATTCAATTAGAAAACCAAAATGCAGCTGAGTTCATCCAAATTGATGCAAATGAGTTTTAATTTGATTCCATTTAGCAACGAATTGAATCAGGCAGGAAATTATAGAGGTGAATTATTGTGAAATATATTGCAGTATGTTAAGGGAACAGGTATTTACTCCATATTGTATGAGGATAAATTATTTAAACAAAAACTAGAATGAGTGGGAATGAAGGCAGAGGAGAGAGAGAAAGTGTGTGTTTCCCGAGGGAGACACTCATGACCTTAAGGTGCCAGCTCAACTCCCTGCACCTCAAACAATAACTCAGAATCTGAATTTTCACTGCATGACAGAGTTTCAACTTTTATTCTGAAATGTCTCCCTTCCTTTACTTGAGACAGGCTTTTAGAGAAAAGCGCTACTCAGTCTGCTCCTCATTTGTGATTATTGTTCTGTTTTCGTTTGGAGGGCAGTCACTCTGGCTCATTGCTGTCCTCAGAGCTGTGTTGGCTGAAACCTCTTGCTGGGGGTCGTGACCTGTAGGTGCCAATCCCGCAGAGAGGAGTCTGCTTAACATAGCTGGTTATCTGATCTGATAGATCCTGCGCCCTCGTTACCAGAGTGTTAATACAGACTGATGTCAAGATGAATACACTCAGTGCCAGCGATGATCAATAAATGACCACAGAGCGGGGCAGGCATGTAACACACACACCCGCAAAGCCATTGTGGTCAAAAATGGTTATCATGGCTCCATGATGGGCTGATTTGGGAATGTCCAAATAATGGTTTTGGTTTTCAGTAGGGATGCTTCCTGTACACTGAACACCACTTAAAAAAAGCCATCCGATTTAAATATTTATTTTTAACATTAAATACCTGTGATATCATAATCAGAAATGTAAGTAAAGGCTGCAAGAGTTGAGATTCGAAAACTCAGCTATACTGCTATTATCTAATAAGGATTCAATATAAATGAAAGTAATTAATATCCTAATTTTTCTTTCTGTCTTGACCACTAGACATCCTTCTAGCCCTGCTTGACCCCTTGAGTTCAAACCTTTTTTTTTTTAGAGAATAAGCTCATGTTAACGGTGATGAAACAACTGTGGCTGCGGTTCAAACGTATTGACTTCAACAGTTGATATGAAACAGGAAAAATCAAAAACTTGTTTAAGTCTGACATTCTGATGTACAAGAATCATCTTTCTTCACATCCACAAGCAGCCTTTGTGACTCAAACACTAAAAAATAGTATTTTATGGACACAATGATGCTGCTGTACTCATTACAAGGCCAGTCTTGGAACTATTTAAGAAGGAATAAACTTGATGCATGCTTGAGGAATCGTAAGCACACAGCTTCATAAATTCTCTAAATGATGCCAGATTAATCATCAAGCGCTGCTTATATGTCAGCAGCGAGGAGGGCATATGGGACTGTCCTCAGCTTGAGGGAGGAAGAGTGCGTGGGTTGACCCAGGATGGTTTGACTTGTGTGTGGGAAGTGTATTCCACTGTGGTGAATGACAAATATGGCGTGGGTGGGTATCGATCAAATGTTGTGGCAGAGGCTAGCTGATGGAAGGTAATTAATGACTCTATCAGCTTTAGTAGAAAAAAAGAGAACAATTGAGTTTGATGAAGTGGCACACAGTGACAGCAGGAGAAGGTGAGGAGTATTTGTGTGGCTGTGCAGAAAACGTGTTGAATGCTTATTTGACTGCGTCAAACTGTCGCCACACGAAAAGTCAAAGCTGTTGGTTAGCAGCTGTGTTATGCTCTTATAAGAGTAAATAAACAATTAGCTAAAAATGCATCGCTTCATCACGGTTTGTGTGTTAAATAGTCTGTATGTCTGCTGTTGGACGGATTAAACCGATGAGTGCTGTTAAGCTCAACCTAACTGTCTGCTAGCTGTGTTTTTAGATTAAACGTGCAGATATGCTCACTGCATGGTCAAACAACTGAAAGAAAGGTGTGGAGGTTTTTTGTTGTTGTTGTTTTTTTTGTCAAAATAAGCTTAATAGTTATTTGCAATGTGGTAGTTAACATTGGATGTTAGATTCCTTTGTGTCATTGTGCACATGATACAACAAAACATCATTCACACATCACGCCCATACTACAAATAAATTAGAAGAAGATACAAATATCAAAAGATAAGAAACAAAGTAGATAAGTGTTTAATATTCTATGTATTCTGTATGCATTCCTCCAAAATCCGCAGGACTTATTGAACGTTTTAAAACACTGGAGAAGCAAATGATGCTTCAAAAGTGACCAGAAGTAGGAGTCACACAACTATGTCAGAGATTTTGTAAGTTCACATATCAATGAATTGATTCCTGTATAAGATTTTTGCACTGGGGCAAGCTAAAATGAGACATCAACAACCAAACCCCAACAATTTAACTTCTGGATTGATGCCAATGTGGAAATAAAAGAAGCTGCAGTTCCGCTAGGGACTGACCTCAAAGGCAAGTCAATCTCCATTGACTCCCATGTCCAAAGACATTTACAACGTGTTTCAAAAGAAATGTTTGGTCTCTTTAGCTAAATTTCACATCCATGATAATTGTTTGGGGAGTGATGTTTTTCATCACCATATCACGTAAAATTAGATAAAGCAATAAATGTATGTATAATTAGGAACGTAGACCTTTGATTGGCAGCTGACTTAGCCAATGGCTGGTTTCCACTCGGGCTGGGTTGACAAGTGGAAACTTTGATTGACATAAGGTGGGCGTGCTCCAGCCAGCATCCTTGGCCCAATCATCCTGCCCATTTACAACGTGGCGCCACACAATATGAGGAAAATGAGACTTTAAAACCACTCTCCAGAAAACCTATGGGAGCTGTCATGGGAGCTGGGACGTCATAGTCTATGGTAACACCACACAGCCGTTGGAAAAATGACCTTCACTTTAGTCTTCTTCCTGTTTAGAACAAGTCAATTTGTAAAATGTAAAACTCTGCCATCACGTGCATGTAATAACTACACTTAGGATTGTTTTTTAACCCAAAAGAGCATTATCTCCTTGTCCTACAATGATGCCTTGGACAGGAAATTAAAGGGAAAAAAAATGAAATACAAATTTAAAACAATGCCATGCAAAATGCTGAGACTGCGCATTTCTGTAGTTTCAAGAAAAGTGAAAGAAGCTGACAAGATTGTATATCACATGTATTTGTCATTACAAGAACGTAATATACTATAAATTAAAAATGTCGTCAATGTTGCGCTTATGCAAAGGTTATCTGTGGTTAAAATCTTTTCAGTTGCAGATTGTTATAAATGTTTATCAGGGCCATTTTTTTGTATGAGCGCGTGCATGCAGATATCAGTGATTTCTAGAAAAATAAAACATCATTTTAGAAATGTTGAATTATACCATATCTACTCACGATTTAAAAACACAGGACATGGCAGCATGATGGAGGTGTTTTAGGTGAATAAAGAATGAGATATTAAAAAAAAAAAAGAAGCAGATTTTACTTCAGTTAATTGCAGACTATGTTGTTCCATGATGCAGTACATCACCCGCTTTCCTCCTTTACTCCTGCTGCCAGACAGGTTTGTCTGGGTGGTAAATGAAGACCATTGCAGGGCACTGAAGCTGTGATGTGGTCACTCTTCTACTGTGGACAGTTTGAACATTTTTCATGACTCTGCCATTTAAATGCTTCACAAGTGCCGCCTCATACTTTCGCTCAGTGTGGGGTAGCCTTTTGGAATAATTTGTATCTACTTCAAAATGAATATAATCAATGGAAAACGCTGATATTGACCACAAATTTCTAATGCACCTTATGAGCTCACGTGGACGTGTACATCTTACCTGTATCTGTGCAGTTAAAATAAGTAATAGTTACATATGCGTCAGCAGACTCATAACCTCCTTATTCTGCCGCTCTCAGCACAAGTCATACATACTTGCACTTGCTCACACACACATGCCCCACACACACACACACACATGCCCCACACACACACACGCACACACACACACACAAACTCCTCACATTCTCTTTTATAGCTTCTTCGGCTATGGAGAGTTGAGTTCATCCTCTGGCCTTAGCCTGTGAAAAAAGGTCAAGCAGCAGAATAGAATGGCAATAACCCTCCCAAATGGTACTATCACACAGACATGATTGATCAATTGAATTCCATGGCAGAGAAAAATGTGGGATTAAGTAGAGTATTATACGCACAATGAGTTGAGGCATGATGTTCATTTCAAGTTCATTTCAGCTCCCTCTTGCCACCAGATCAGGCAATCAATAGCGGGCCTTGCATATCATATATCACTACTCTCCCAGTGAAGGGAGAACATAATCTGCCACAAATTTAGAATGACAGATTTGTAAGGGAGCTGAAGCTTTCTGGGGTCCAGGGAGGAGACCTACGGACACAGTCACTGCAGCAAAGAAAGGTAGAAGGGGCTGGCAGAGAGGGACTGTGTAGGGAAGGAGGGGAGGGGGGATGTGTAAGGACGGTTTGGGAAGGTTTCAACGGTTTACACAAAGCAGGGAACACGAAGACATCCTCCTCCCAACCGTCCAGTAATCAGGTCAGGAGTCGGGAGAAAATTCCTGTTCCTGGAGAGCCGGATGATTGAACTAGACTGTACAATTTTATTCAGCCACCACTGCTGCCTCCAAATGGAACCTCATGCTCGAAGAGAATGAAAGCAGCATTGAATTGTGAAAGAGAAACTCTGCTTTAAGAAACAACATTTGATTTCAGTGAACATCGGTCTGTTTGTTTAGAATAAAAGAAGATAAAATAAAAAAGACTGGCTTTAACAAAATAGAAAATACTATAATGGGTGAGCTGCTGTTTTCATCAGTACACATACTTGCTACAAATATATCTTTGCAAGCAAGTGTAATCCATCAATTACCAGAGGGCTCTCAGATCATGATGCTGTTAATTCTGTGAGGGGATTAGCACAGTAGCCAGAGGCTCACATATCTATTAAGGTGAAGAAAAACCTGCACTCCATCCTTTTCTGTCCTCAGATCCCCCACAGAGGTGCTACACAATATACATGAGGAGAATATAAAGTGCATAGCTTGAAGTGAAGGCCAGCTTCCCGGGGTCAGTGTCTCGAATGTTGCTCTTTCTTCTTATAGATGGTTCAGATGGTTCTGGCCCAAACAGTGATTCTCAAGGTAGTGTGGAGAGTTTACGGAAACACCTGAGGGCAGATGCCTTCACCCAGCAGCAGCTGGAAGCGTTGGACCGGGTCTTTGAACGCCCCTCGTACCCTGATGTCTTCCCTACAACGGAGCATATCAAACCAGAACAGGTTAGTAGCGCCACAGCTTTTTACCTCTGATTTTATTTTCCTTTTTTTTTTTTTTAAACATCTAGGTTGTTCTATGTGTGTGAAATACTCGGACACATACACGGACACACACACACACACATCTATCACAAATATTCCCAAGCTATGCCCATAAACAAAAGATAAATAAACAAATGTCTGAGATGACTAAAGACTGGATTACAGTCCAACCATGCATAATGCTGCAGCCAGCACAAGGAAAACTCCCACACACTATTGATTTTGTGATGAAAAACACATTCCTTGCACCCTCTGTAATTGAGGATAACAGTAAAGCAACATGAAATTAATCAATATCCAGATTTTTCTTAATTCTTTTGCTGTTATTCAACTGCTGCTTCTGATCTTTTTTATGTTCTGCTTTCATCCACATCACTTTAAAGAACGACTCAGTCTTGAAAGTTGCATTTAGTGTATTGACATAGATGTATAGAATTACCTCCATTTAATCCAGGTTTGATATTGCCACCACAGTTGCCATCCATCCTCATTTCAAAAATTAAGAGGCATTTGGGAAACAGCCACCCCCCCACACCAAAACGACAGCCAGAAACCACTGCTTATTAAAACCTCTGGGCTTATTGCAATGGATAACCTTTATTTACTTTCATTATACTATTAAACAACAAGAGACTATTAATTTCTCCCACCAAACTACAAGCCAGACCCATAAAGCAAAAGCAGTCACCTAATTGAGTTCATTTTAATTTCTCTCCAATCGGGGCAAATTACGCAGGTGATAAATCAGTGGGACAGGCCTCACCTCCAGAAGAGGGCCTAATTTGCAGCTAATTACAAAACTGATTTCTACTGGAAGATCAATACCAAAACGAATTGGAAATGACTTGCAATCACAAAGACCGTCAGCAAGAGTATTAAAAGGCAGGGGGGGAAAGGGTTAGGCTGGATAAGGGGGAGAGTAAGTAAGGAAAAAAGAAAGGAGGCCAGAAACAGTCCAGAAAAATCAGCTTTAATTTACTGCCATATTAATCAGAGCTCTTGCTCTTTCATAGGTCCCTCATGTTTTTTTTTCCGTGTGTGTGTTTTTTTTCTCTCTTCTGGAAAATGTGGCCTTATTAGCCAGTGTCTGGGTTCTGTTGCGGGGCATTAAAAACCCATTCTGGAGATGCAAAACCCAATGGATTCACCCCTCCCACACTTCTGCCAGCCATTTGGTCATCCTTTTCAGACCTATCCTTTCAGTTTTCCCCCTCCTGCCCTTTATCTGCATGATAAAACGTCTGTTTGGCGTCTGAAGCCTGCGAGAATAGAGGAAAACATCCGACATTGTGCCAGTGAACAGTTGTAGCAGACAATTAGAGTTTATCTGTGATAGTGGCAGACAAGAGCAGGGTCACAGGCGTCCCCCTGTGAGAGTGCAGCCCACTGAGCCACTCACACTGGGTTATGGACAAACATTGTCAACACTCAGACTCTTGAAGTCTCATCCCATTAAAAAAAAAACTGCTAACATCTGCCATCAGCTTCCTTGTGAATAGTTACCAAAAAAAAAATATGACAATAAAAGAGGAAGTTTGGAATCAATTGTTTTTATACTGTGATTTTTTTTTTTTTAAATTAAGGTTCAGTTTATTCATACTAAAAAAAAGACATATTTTGCTTGTTATACTATAGTTTTTAGATATTTCCAGAAACTGTTACATTATTTGACACAATAGTTTTCCCTAATAGTACTTTTCAATACAGCAGCAAATCCTGGAAACTGTTAATTTTGTTTTTGTTTGGATTAAAAAAAAAAGGTATTGATTTGCACCAATGCACATCATATTATAGCATTTTATTACAGGCATTTTGGAGAATAAAAAGTGATCATATGAATTAAAATAAAAGGTATTTTGGTCCTGTTTTTGCCCAAAAAATTAAAAAATAAAACACAGCACATACCATTCAGTCTCTTAATGTTTGTTCTTTTATTGTGATTTAGGCGTACTAGCCCTTTAAGTCAATATCTGATCTGAATCCTGACTAGACGAAAACCCTCAAACAGGTCTAAGTTTAAGAAGGAAAAAAAAAAAAAAAGTATGACCTACAAGTGAGTCTATTCAGATATAAGAGGTGATGAAAATTAAAGGTGTTTAAGTCTCCAAAATAAAAGTAAAAAAAAAAAAAAAAGTGAATGGTGTTTCCCAAACAGGACCTCATGGTGTGTCTGTAACAAAGCAGAACTGCTTTCTCCCTTGGCTGATCAGGGGTAGGACTGCAGTCAAGCACAAAGGGCCAGCTGACGCCTTGGCTTTTCACTCATCTCAAAATCCCACTTCCTCTCAGACAATACCAAAATACATTCATGATATGGTTGAACTGCCACCCTGCAGCATCAGCGCACACACAATGCTCTCATACAAATTTATGCTCACACAAAACTGTGTGAAGAGCTTAATGGAGGAGGAGAAAGGAGGATTTCCATCTAGGTATTGTTTGGTTGTGTAATGATTCAACTGTCCTTTTCCCAGGCTAATGAGTACACGCTCCCTGCCCTGAATTCCAGCCTGGACGAAGTCAAGCCCAGTTTATCCTCTAGCGCCAACCCAGACCTGGGCCCCAGCGTGTCGCAAAGCTACCCTGTAGGTAAGATCAAGTGCCATACAGTACGCCTTTATGCTGCCAAGCCACAGCTTCAGCTGAGGGGGTTTAAGCAATGTCCATGAACAAATAACAAAGTCTGTGCTAAACATGCTTAAGACAAAATGAAATGTATGACAATAAACTTAAAAAAGAAAAAAAGTTAAGTGTGAAGACTTTTTTTAATCCCATTGCACTCTGAGCTGAAAAGGTGGTACAATGACATGATAAAAGCTTAGCAGCTCTCTTCTGTCTGTGTTTTTGCTGAGCAAGCAGGGCAATAAGAGAGATTGGGAGCTGCTCAGCCACCTTTGGACATGGACCTTTGGGTGTCAGGCAGCACATCAGAAATGTGAACATACATTAGAGCAAGGTCTCGGGGAGAAAAAAAAACGAGAAAAAAAAAAAAAAAAAAAAAGACCACCGCGCAGGACTGACTGCTCGTTGGCTGCTGCTGCATTGCTCCTGCAATTTGTCCGCCAGGAGACAGTTTGTATGTCTCAAAGCACGAGTAATGTGCCTTGGTAAATACGCTCTGGCATTTCTGCTGCCTAACTCTAACACCATGATCATTTATTTCGCCCTGCTAGCGCTCCCTCTCTCTGCTTCTCCCCTTCTGTCGTCTCCTCTCCTTGTCACAGTTAATGACTGCCTGGCTAATTGAAATATTGTTCCGTTGTTGCAGTGTTATTACCAAGAAGAAGGTTAAGTTTACTGAAAGTTTACGATGACTGTCGGGTGCCGGAGATTAATATACCAAGCTTTTATTAAAATTCATATAATTATGCAGCAGCCTTCAAAGGCAACGAGTCCTGCGTGGGGGGGGGGGGGGGGGGGGGGGGGAGAGACAGGGTGATTGAAAATTGCAGCAGCCCTCCTTCTCAAATGATAGCTGAGCAGTCTTATGAGAAAAGAAAGAGCTCTTTTCTCATTAATATGTGGGAGGTAGATTTCCCCTGTAAGGCAGGCCTCCAGAGAAGAAAGGTGTGTGTTTGTCCTTTGTGCACTGATGGCCCAGTAGAAAGCAGGCCTGGTTCTGCAGGCAGCTTTGTTTGCACCTGGGATATTTTAGATGGTCCCTGCAGAAAAGCTCTTCTTACTGCTTCACAGGTGCAAAGAGACATGTGGAAGCAGAACGATGGCCTCAGTGTGTTCCCCATGTGTGTCAACCTGTGTGTGTGTGTTTGTGTGTTTGCATATGGGAAGCACATGACCTGCTTTTGTATTAGCAAATAAGTTTATTCCATGCCCTTTTCCAGATCTCACAGGAGGCAGAGAAATAAAGTGAATGGAGGTCAAACTAATGGAACAAACACCATTCAGACTTCCACTTGGTAATTACTATTTGGTTAGTGGCTCTTCTGCTTGGTTTTCCCTCAGTGACTGCTTGTGTGGATAATAGGCGATATTCAGGTGTGTGGTCTCTCTAATGGCTGAGTATTACAGTTTACTTGCCAGCGATAAGCTTACCAGAGGAATTTTAAGCCATGCAAAAAGTAGTATGTTATCTGCAGCATTTAGGCTGAGATCCAATTTCAAATTAATTGTGCCTTTATGGGGGGAAAGAAGTGGAGATTAC
The DNA here is from genome assembly GCA_014839995.1 of Xenentodon cancila. NCBI lineage: Eukaryota > Metazoa > Chordata > Actinopteri > Beloniformes > Belonidae > Xenentodon > Xenentodon cancila. The sequence goes on from CM026218.1 coordinate 11,271,422, forward strand.
GTTCATCCTTAAAATATTTCTCGAAACGCCAATTAAAACTGCTGTAGCTATTGATCTTGTTGATTTTATGCCCTGGAATTAGCATAATCTATTAAATGAATTATTCATGAGGTGCTCATTGCCAGAGATCAGGATTCTCAGTGAACTGAAAGATTTGAGAGATAGAAATCTTTTGTGTCCTTTGCTTATCCTATTAAGGTTTAAAAGTACCTGCAGAGCAGGCTCAAATAAGAAAGGGATTTAAGAGCATTGTGCCCATCATCGAAATTCAGAGGCAAGAAGCTACTTCCATTAAAACTGTTTTTTTTTCTATCCTTCTCCTTCACATTAAAGCTGAATTACCCGCTAAATAGTCCCTCTTACCCCATAAAAACACCAAAGGGTTCCATGAATATGTCGAAAGGACAATTGCATATTGTGAGGTAATTTCTATTGTTGATATGGGAAGTAATTTCTTTGATGAATTCCCTTCATGAGATGGATTCCATCTCGAGAGCTTCTTATTCTTGTTCATTCAAACCGCTTAAAATTCTAATAGTGTGGGCTTCGGGTTGATCTGTGAATTGCAGAAGGAGGAGCTCAGAACTTTTTTGTGTGTGTGTGCATTTTGAGAGGTAAATGGAGAGATGGCTTCAGGGTGGCCAATGGTCCAGTATTTCAGAAGAGACTCTGCATTTCATGAAAGCCGTCAGAACCCACCTGTTTTGCTGATGGCGCATCAGACTGCAGAGCCATCTTCAGGTGCTGAGCAGATCCCCTTGAGCTTTCAGTGGGAGTTTAGCACATCTTCACTCAGCAAACTGAATACTATTTAAACACATTCCCTGCTGGGCTTGTTAATCGAGGCCTCGGAAGGCTTGAAGTCCCTGTGTCAGTGACACCTCTCCCCCTCAAGAACCAGCTTCCGTTCTCTTCTTTATCTTTTCTTGCTATAATTAAGAACAAAACATAGTCTCGGACATTAAACATTCAGCTAAGGTGAGGGTGAGAGCTCTCAGGATGAACTAGACAAAAAAGTACCAAGACCCACCTTTGTCCAGTAAGCAGCGAGCAGACAGCGAGCCTGCCCGGCCGTGTTGCGCGGCCCTGTGACTCCCCCCCCCCCCCCCCCACACATCTCCCCACAGGGGGAAACGCAGGCTCAGAAATTAATGCTCATTTCGTCTTCACAAAAGCAAACTAACCTTTGAGCACACATTTGATAATGAATGACTTTCAGCTGGCGTTTGGGGAATTAAAGCAATTTGGCTCTCCAAACATTCTTTACTTAGTTGTAATTAATTAGGGTGCTGAGATTTTTTAGCTGGTGATAAATTGCCACATTCTGCACATAGCCCAGAAAATGGAGGTCAAAGATTTTTGGTTGTTGTTGTAGCATACATGAAGGTGTCCCTGTCATGCTAAATTTAATACTCTTGCAAGCAAAAGAGTCATTCACAAATGACTTTGTTCGTGTGCCAAATAAAAAGAAGGTCACCCTGATTTTCTGCTGGTGTTTGAAGAAACTGAGCTGATGTCACTTCAGGAGCTGTGCGTGTATCTTGTCACATTATTTTTTTTTTTTCTTCTTCCAGAGGTAAATCATATTAAGACGCCTTACTTCATCGAGTCTCATTCAAATAATCGCGTCCTTTTCGAACCTCTAAGAGTCCTGTTTGCAGTCAGATAGTTCAACTTAAACCAGCTGCAAGGAAAACTGCATTCCCAGCTCAGCAGTGACTGCGGCGAGCCCCTTCTCAAATTAAGACAGAAATCAACAGGCGTTTGGAACAGCAAACTAAAAAAAAAAAAAAAAAAAAAAATCTTTGAATTGATTTTCGCAGGGGAGAGAAAAAGGGGGCAGAAGAAAATAGATAGCTTGATTTGCTGGCGTTCAATCTAAGGGGACTGTCAGAGGAAAGGAGACAATATAAAGAATCCCATCTTTTAATGAGAATCTGGACACACATCTCTGTTGTAAAAACAACAAAGGCTTGGAAGCAGCTAATGAGGCTATCATTGCTGTACAGAGAGTTCTCCGAGTCTGCCCCTCTTTGAAAGAGGGCTTTAAAGGGGACATAAAGCAACAGTCACAGCGCTGCTGGCAGTCACTGCCAAGTGAATGTACAAAAACAGGACTCAGCACCGGCTGTTATAGTGGCAACACTCAGCATGCACACTTATGAATGCATTTGTTATCTGTTCTCCATAGTCCTCAGTGGCATCTGCTTTTACAAATCTACACTGAATATTGAGCAGGAAACATAGCGAAGTGTGTGTCTTATTGATGCTACTTAAGGTCAGAATGAGGGCTGAAGTTTTCAATGAGGGTTAAGTTGAAAGTATTGATCCCACTATCTGATTCGCTGGATCAGTATCAAGGCTAATATTGATGAAGTGACCAGCCCAAATTAACTACAGTTTCCTAGTGATTCACTGATGCTATCATTTTTCGTGTGAGCATCAATTTTTAGTTTAGAAGCTAAGCATATTTATGACCTTAAGACTGTCAGTCCTATCAGAGAAACATACAAAAAAATACATCAGAAAAATACGTCCTAGAACTAGTGTATTATATCTGTAGAGTACATATCTTTCTTCATAGTTCAGCTATATTTAGGAATTCAATTATATGTTGCCTTGAGGCTGGACAATTAAAGAGCATCCACTTGGTCATTATGTGCTTCAGAAGTTAACGCAGAGATAAAAGTATTTACGTCTATTCAACATGCAAAACAGCTGTGGCTACTGCCATGACAACAAAGAAAAGATAGGGTCAGTGTTTGTGGAGACAGTTAGACAATAGTGACCAGTGTCCACACACACACACACACACACACACACACACACACACACACACACACGGGCACACTCATTCACAATGGCTTCGCCCCTGCCGGACCCCCCACTACAGTACTCCCACGGCTCCCTTTGACTTATGTGCACTGGCTTGTGGCTAACTAATTCTTATTATAAATGAAAGGTCCAGCGTGACCTCACTCTTCTCTGTAAAGCTCTTTAACTCGCAGCCCGCGAGTCACTGCGCTTTAACCAAAAGACACATTTCACCAGGCGATCATACAATGCAGCCATCAGCGCCGACAAAAGAGAACAGTTGTTCAACATGAGATGGAATCGTTTCTTCAGTTCAATTCACAATCACAAATGGAAATGTACCTTTTTTTTGGGGGGGGGGGGGTTGTATTTTACAGTAGAGTATTCACTTCTGTACACATATGTTTGTCTTTGCTGTAATATTTTACACTCCTATACACAATTTAGCAGCTTTGACAACTACTGGGCACGTCTGTGACAGCTCTTAGGACTCTGTAACAAAATAAGGTACTTTATAAGGATATGAAGTTATTTTCTGATAAAGATGTAACTTTAAAACAAAAGCATAATTTAAAAATGCTGGAGAAATGATTTTAAGTACCTGCATTGTCAGTAAGGTGCTTTTCACGGTGTAGCCATGTAGCAGGCCAGCAGGTCAGGGTGCAGCAATTTTTGAAAAGTCTGTTTGCTGATTGTACAGCTGTGCAACATATTTTACTAACAAATCACATGTTGTTTTTGTTTGCTAAACCTTAAGCTGCACAGTAAGCACTGTTGAAAGATGCATGGAGTTTATGTAAAGAATGAGTAAAATTAAAGAACTTTTGTCACTTCTGCTGTTTTGAGTTTTAAAAAACTAAAAGAAAATCATACAAAACCCACAAACAATCAGCTGTGAAGTAGTTATTCTTTCACGTGTATGCAGATTCTCTTCTGTCTGTCTTGATTTTCATGAAGGATGGCCTTGAGCCACCCAGAAAGGGAAATCTCCCTTGATCTCCCTCGAAGGCTGTGGGTATGCATAGACTTCCTTTTTTTAATCAATTTTATGTTACTAATAGTGGTGTCTCGCGTCTTTTTTAGAATATTATTTGAAATACATTTAACCTACTTTGGTCTTTGAGTAAGATGTTGCCTGTTGTTGTGTTGTACTTTGTACTGTACTTAATGCTGTACTCATCATAAGAGGGAATATTTTATCAAGAAAAAAAGGTTCGTTTGAGCCTGCATGCTGACAAACTCTTAAAACTCAGCAATATGGTATGCATTAAATAATTAGAGAGCAACAACAAAAGAAAAAACATTTTTTACATTGATGAATATTGAGAATTTCCTCCCAAGTCATGATTAACTTAGTGATTATTATTGCTTTTCTATGTGATTTAACAGCCTAAAGCTTACAGCATAGATAACTCTTGTCTTGTGGCGTTATGATGCATTTCAGCCGGTTCCTCATTAAGCTCCATTGGGAGATGAGTTTCCCTTTGAATCCAAGTGGTCCTCGCAGCTGACAATATAGCAGGGGCCTCTCTTTCCCCAGCCGCTGTGTAGATTGGGGTTCCGTGATGTGGTCCAAATGTCCCTGTGGCCAGCGAGGACAGCCCAACCGTCACTCTCAATTACAGGGCTGAATATCTGCAGCCAGACTGGTGACGCTGTGCAGAGGGGCCTGTGTGTTCTGCCTTTACGGCAGCTAGAGAGAAGAGAGAAGCCTTATGGGATACAGTAAAAGCTGCCATACGTAGGCAAGTCGGAACTGCTTAATGAGGAGACATTCACGCAAACAGAAATCAGTTGGCCCAAAGCAGCAGCTGTGGGTTTGTTTAGTTGAGCTGTTAAAGAGCCAGACTGATGCTTTTTTGGTGTTTAGTAACACATTTGTGTAACACAGTCTTAGAGAAATCTGAGTTTTTGTGCTGACTGACTTGAGGTGGTTGTGTTGAATTATGATTCTTTTTTTTCTTTTTTTATTACTGTACCAGTAGTAATTAAAAGTAGGTCAGATATGTGTCTTCTTTAGCTGCTACTATAATGATTTCTTTTAAATAAAACTCGTGTTTCAGGTATCTTTACCAGCCACATAATGTCACATGGTCATTGTAAAAAAAAACAAAAATGGATATAAAAAAAATGTGGTTTGTCGTCCACAGGTATTTTTTCTCACAATAATTTAATTTTTAAAAGAGAAAATTTCCTTCGTTCACTTACGTTCAAGATGAAAGAACTTCCATCCATATGGATATTTCATTCAAGTTCTTGTTACCTGATGCGGTTCCCAGTTTATAATAAAAATGCTTTAGTTTTACATACAATGAGATAATTGTTCACTTTTACCAGGTCACAAATTAAACTTAAACACCACCCCTGACAGGTCTTTTGGTGTGTTTTGGTTTGTGTCTGCAGGTCGGGATATGGCCAACACCACCCTACCTGGGTATCCCCCTCACGTTCCCCCCACAGGCCAGGGCAGCTATCCCACCTCCACACTCGCTGGAATGGTTCCTGGTGAGTCGGAAACAATGTCACTGTTTCATATTGTCATCAGGATCAGTTTAACATTGACCTTCAGATTAAGAGGCACTCTGGTGTTGTATGTGTATGATTGGATTAGCGTAGGTGAAAAAGTAATCAGAGACATACACTTCCCTCCTGATTCCCATTGTGCCTTGATGTTTGCTTGGATGTTCTCGATGGCCTTTAGAAACAGCAGCTTCTGCTCTCCGGAGCATATCCCGTTCCCCTCCTCTACTTAACCTGCAGTTCAGGTTCACAGCAAACAGTTAAAGGTCAAGAGGCATAGGCCTGGGAGCCCGGTAAATATTCAAATCGTTGTCTCTCTGTTACCTCCAGTAACAGGGCAAAGATTCAGTTTTGATGCTGGGTTCGCTACACCGCTCCAACTCCAGCGTCACAGCTTCAGTAAACCACGGGCTGTATTTTGCTTTGATGTGATTAAACCTCATGGATGAGGAAACCAGTCAAGTGTGTGCTGGGTTAGCATATCATTTACAAGTCATGCAGCCCATCACAGACGCTGGCCTTTTTTCTTTATTACAAAGGGCTGCCATAGCTAGTTTCAGTCACGTCTCAGTCACAGATTGCACATTCTTTGTTCGCATTTTTGTGACTGGTGGTCAGCAGCAAATATTAAAGTGACAGATTTCATCAAAACAGTGAAGAATTTTGTTTGTGTAATTTATGTCAATTGAGTCTGATTTATTTAAAAATTCTTATCAGGTGCTGTACTGTCTTGACTCTGATTCAAATTGTGTTTATTGTAAATACAGTTAAACTGCTAAAATTGCAACCTTATATTAGTGTTACTAATTTGAGAGCATTAAGATTTTGTTTGTATTTCCTCACACATTTCTGATAACAGGTGAGTTAATTTAACATCTTACGGTGGGAGAAATGGGAGCACCCAGTGGAGGTGCAGTCTGCATTTTCATTGGATCTTTGGGAATAAAACCACTTGCATGGAAAAAAAAAAAAAAAAAAAGTAAAACATTTATTTTATTTTCCATTTGTTGTTATGCAGCACAAAACAAAAGGTGAGAACCATTCTACACACAACCTCTAAGATTTAGTGACAGGAACAAAACACTGTTAAAGCAAAGTCGTTTCTCACCAGCCTCATATAAAATCTAGCCTTTATTGTCTCGTAAAAGGGAGAAACATGTTGAACCAACAGCAGTGCTCACTGACATGCTCCAAGTTACTTCCCCTGCCATGAAATTCAGTTGCAAGGAAGTGCAACAGTTCAGATGAGAGGGGTTTCAAATTGATGCTAAAATGTCCCCTAAGAAAGGTTGCAGGATTTATAGCAGCAAATCAAAAAATGCACGCATGAAACCGTTTATTACCACTCGGTATTTATTAGGCTGGCTTGGAATGTGGCAGAGGAAGAAGAAGGGATAGATATCCATAAATGGGACAGGGAAAGCCGCCTTCAGTGTCACATCCTGTATTGTTCAGTGTTGCATAACTTAAGTGAAATGAAAAAGAAATAAATTACTTGCTTGACTGGACACACATCGATGATTATCTTTTCCAGCTTCAAATTGCATCCTGTTTTGAATGACGAGAGATGACTGCATGTGAAGCGGTAATGGGTTGATGCATTGAAATGCTAATTGATTTGTTGTTTTGTTTGCAGGGAGTGAGTTTTCGGGGAACCCCTATAGTCATCCACAGTACACAACCTACAATGAAGCCTGGCGATTCAGCAACCCAGCATTACTAAGTGAGTAGATACATACACACACACACACACATATATATACATATATATATATATATATATATATATATACACACACAGTTGTGTCTCAAATAATCCCTCAGAAGAAGAATTCTTCCAGCCACAGTCATAGCACTACGTCAGGTTTATGATTGGCTGTTCCAATATACTTTCACCACAGGTTCCTCCTTTAGGGCCATTTGACAACACTTCTGACTTGAAGATGTGGTCCTAAACCGAACTAGCAGCTTCATTAATGTGTACAGCTTCTGTTGCCGGTCTAGTTCTCATACATTAAGTTTATCGAGACATTATCAGTGTTTTTAGCATTTCTTGTACATGACCTAAACACCTAAAATATAACAGTAAAGATTATCAGTAAATGTCTCTGTTTAACAAAAACTGTGCTCAGTACATGCTATTGGATTTAAACAGCTTTCAGTCCCTCACAATGTTTTTTTAATGTCTTTTTTATCTGAAGTACTGACTGAGTCAGAAAAATATTATAATATTTATAAAATAATATAACTGTAATGGTAAACAATCCTACATTGAGCGGTAGGAACATTCACAAAGAAGGATAGGACAGACTGTCAAACAAATGGTCAGAAGTGTTGCTTATCAATGATCAAAACATCATCTCACAATAATGACATTACATTTTTGTAAACTGCAGTAAAAGCTGTATTTGTTGTTTCAAATGGTTCATTCTTCTGTTAACTTTCAGGTTCCCCTTATTATTATAGTGCCGCATCGAGAGGCTCCGCCCCTCCCACTGCTGCCACTGCCTATGACCGTCACTAGTTACCATGGAAACCAAATCAACCTGCAGGACCATGGCCTCAGCCTCCACATTGCCCCGGTGTGAACAGCACGGTCCATTGGACACTGAGCAGCTGCACATAATATGTTCCTGGCTCATACAAAAAGAAACTTTTTTTGGGATTCAAGGCGACTGTTGTCCTCTCTCATTGCAGCGGTTTTTCTTTTTCTTTCTTTCTTTTTTCTTTCTTTGGACACTCAATGCCAAAAAAAAAAAAAAAAATAAAACATCTGCAAGACATCACCACTGACACTGGCAGACATTTCACTCATTTTGAAACTTGTGACTAATTTTGCTGGTTGGAAAAAAGTATGGAAAAAAAAAAAAAGAGCCAAGACAAAAGTATCTGGAATTTTTATTTCTCCTCCTGCTGTGTTACACTGTTATCCCATCGTGGATCAATACTTCACATTCCTTTTTTTGATGGCTCTCAGCAGGGACATTGTCCTGAGCTTGAAATGTAGCAGCAGCCCTTTTTTCCTTTTTTTTTCCTTTTTTCGATTTGTTTAATTCAAACGGCAACGCAGAGAGATCAGGGGAGATTAGCAGCAGCACGTGCAGGCTGTGACAGCTGTTTCTACCCATTTGAACAGTCTTCGACCAAACATCCAGCATGAATAAAATGTTCACTTTTGATGCCATGAGAAGATTAGGACATATTCCCTGTGATACACAATCAAGATGTAAAAATGAAAATGAAGTAAATAAAGAAACATCAGTTTGAGAATAGAGGGAGCCATGACTGTATAGCACCATGGCCTACTATTTGCAAGGTTTCAATAAACTAGTAAATATATTCTTAAAATAATTTTTTTATTTCGTTTTTATAATTCGTAATGACTAAACTGCAGACTGCTTGGCTAATGTTTTACTTTTTCTTCTTTGTCAGGATTCCAGATTTGATGAGACGAAACCTTTATATGTTGTTTTTTTGTCTTTGTTAATTTTGCACTATTTTGGTGGTTTGCATAACTGGAGCATTATTATGCAGAAAAAAGGATTTGCATATATGCTTTATCTCACAAAACTGACTGTAAGTCTAATTAGTCTCAATCTGAAAAGGCACTTACAGTTTTACAGTTAATCTTGTAATCCAAGGCCCATCATGTCACTGACTTGACGTGCACTATACTACTGAATGATCCCACAGCTTATACTTTGATTTAAGTTGATTAAGTCTTTGGCATTCATCCACAGAAAAGGATATGAGAGCCATCTCCAATTCAAACTTCTGTGATCATTTTTCTGATTTGTAAGCATCCAGATTCACTCTGATTTAATGATTCTGATGACTACGATGATATAAAAAAGCAGGGCGATAATTTCAGCTAAATGCCTTAAACATGTCCCCTCCTGACTTTAGCTCCCTTACATGTTTCAGGCCAATTCTTTCTTTGATTCAAGCTGGAATAATGGTTTCTTCATCTGTCAAGTGAATGTATTTATATTTGCCAAAGACTTAGTTCTTGTTCATGTTTATTTACAGGCTGCCGATATGGGTCATCAGAGCAGTATTATTATTAGGAAAAGCCCACATTGTTCACAAGGAAAACTATATGTTTGAATTCTATGCAGTGCAGAGATGGTCATCATATGCATATTCAGCTGCAAACCTAAAGGTAGGTGGAGTTTATTTAATGTTATGTTATGTTATGTTATTTGTAAATTGTTCATTTTGTAGAGGCATTTTTGTGTGTGATGTGAAGACACTTCTCTGTAAATACAATAAGGAAAAAATGTTCATGGGTATTATCACTTTCATTATGCTGGTATAACTTGTACAATAATAAAAGTGTCTGAAATCTTTTACGCAACATTGCCTGTTTGGTGTGTTTGACTGAAGCATTTAGCTCATTAAAAGAAAACAAGTCATCAAGATTTATGATAGGTTGTTAATCACAAGTTACGAATAAAGAAACCAATAATTGCTGCTTTTCTCTGTTTTACATCACTTTATTTTAACATTTTGGGATTAAAAAGAAACCTCTGGAAGTTCTCAACCTGCATATTTTCAACGTAAAAGACATTTTTCATCATTTTAACTAATACATTTATGAGTTCTTTAAAAACAAATAGTGGATATATTTAAATAAAACTTAAATATGACACATGTGGGATATCTGATAGGAAGCACATGAACTACGTTACTGTAATTAAAGATTATTTCTAATAAATAAATAAGTCCTCTGTAATTCTAGAAGCAATAATTTATTATAAATGCTGAACATTCTTAACATAAGAAATAACATTTTTGTCAAATTGTTTTAGGAAAAAAACAGCTCAATTACAATACATAGTGTAAAATAAATAGGTAAAAACAAAAAATACAGACCACAGCTGAAATTTAAAGAAACCACATTAAAAAAAACAGGAACTATTATTCTGAAGGTAGAAAATCAAAAAGGATGTCCTCTGAAGTAATTTCATATTTGTTGAACTTTCAGATCCAGAAGCTTAGTTGTTTCCCACTGCTTAAAAATATTCTTTAATTACTAATTCCAATACAAATCACTCGGAATAAGACTATTCGTATAACTAAGTGATTGAGACCAGAAATTCAACCCGTTATAATTTTACTAATAATAATAGAAATGTGTCTGTATGTATACAGTGCAGTGTGAAAAAGATCCCACAGTCACTTTGCAAAAGACACTATTCGGCTCAAAGTACCTTAAAAAATGATTTTATTGTTTAAAACTACGTCACAGTGCATGAATCACTCAGTTAGACTTTATACACTGTTTGTACAAGTTAAATAAAATGTTATGATGAAACAAGGCATCTACTAATTTGGCTTTAGCTGAAAAATTACTTTTTCTGTTAGTTTAACAAAAAAAAAAAAAAGAACAACAGTATTTTGCAATAAACTAAGATAGCTAACAAGACTATTATGATGTATACATATTTACTTTTCAGGTATAAATCACACACGAGAGAGACTACAGTGAGAATGCCTCTGAATGTTTTCTTCATGATTTGGATCACTGAGCAGCGCATAAAGTGTTTAACCTCGCCTCGCTTTGTAAAGCTGAATTAATTTTTCCAGCCGCGTGCCTGAATTCAATTTGTGCTAAGTTGCAGCGAGAGCTTTATGCATAGAATCCCTCTTAGAGCTGCTGTGACTTCTTTCTTCGCTCTATAATCCTTCCGCCACTGCTGCCTTGTATGACTTAGTTATATCATTATTGATTTACAGAAAGCGGACACTGTCCTGATTGGAGCTGTGTGATTTGCAAAGGATTTGGTCAGCGTAGGGACACACTAAGGCAGCATGTTCATTTGAAATTAGAAGTCAGCTAGGATGGGTCTGCATATTGTGACTCAAACATTTTGTGTCTTCTTTTTTTTTTTTTTTTGGCATACAGTTTTTCTGCCCACTGTTTATTTCATAGCTCCCCTGTGAAGCATCAAAACCTGATGTTCTGTCAGTCCCTAACTGTCGTATATGTTTGTCATTCACAGGCCCTTTCAGGGCGGGAGGAGGGGGAAAAAAAGGGGAGAGCTCAACTCTTTCCTCTTCGCAGCTGAGAATTCCCAGAAGCAGAATAATTCTATTTAGAGGGAAACTTTTTTTCACTTTCCTGTCTAAATTGGCATATCTGCCTCCCTTTTTGAAAGCAATAAACTGTGAACCTGGATGTATCTGTCAATCAAGCTCAAATTGACTCCGGCATGCCAGATGACAACAGCATCCTTTAGAATATAAATATATAAATATATATCTTGCTGTTCAAAAAAAATTGTGATGATGTGATTGGCTGTAATCAGCACCTGCCATGGTTTTACTCATCAAATATTTTGTTTGTGAAAGAAAAAGGAAGGACTTGTTTCTATGCAAATAAATTCAAGTTTAAGTGCATAAATCAATATGTCAAACTATGTATTGATCTTTAAAATTAATTTTAAAAATGTAAAAGTGAGATATTTATTCAGATGAAAACTAGACCAGCAATCAGCTTAATGCAAAGGTGCAGAAATCTTGATGGTTTTTCTCTTTCTCTACCTCTCTTTGACATTCATCTTACTTCTCATTTGATGAGCAGTCTTTTCCTTAATTTATCAACTCCTATCAACAGATTGAACATGAGGAAAGCAAATCCTCCCTAAAAACTCAAATATATATCTTTGTATTTATAGCAATAACATTTTAAACTTTTTCGCTGTTAATTTGTTATTTTGGAGAAGGAAATACTTTTTTTTTTTACATAAACGTTTACTGTACGGTTAAAATGTTGATTTTATAACAATGCATTTAAATCAACACATAATAGTGTCTGATGATTATTATATATGCATCACATCAGCACATACAATATATGTGCTGATGAATTATGCAATCATTAATCTTTAATACTGATTGCATTATTAAAGAATTAAGGATCTAATTTCAAAATAGCTTGTGAAATCTTGTAATGCAACGACTACATACACTAAACAAATTATTAAGTATAGTAGGTTTTAATGTGACATCTGTTAGTTACAAATTTTACCATTGCATTTTAGTTTAAAAATAGAAAATGCACGTCATTTGACAATTAACATCTTTCAAAACAAATTTTTACTCATACAGAGGAAGAAATCTTGATTTAATTTGAACTAAAAACAGTGGCATTTGTAATTTTGATTATTTTTAAGGAGGGTTTATTTTTTATAGACTATATATTGTTAAGTCTAATATTCCTAAAAATATTTGCGTCTGATGGTATTTTCTGATAAAGATGTCAAAAAAATCTTTTTAACATTTCCCCTGTTCAGCTTTCTGATCTGGACATTATTGTACATTTTGCCCTTTTCCCCCTCAGTCTTACCAAAGTTGCATAACTTAACAACTTTAATTGTACCTTGTACAGTAAGACGTTTTTTTTTTTTTTTTTTTAATTAACCTGTTCACCTGGAGGTGTCTCACTTGGTTGTGGTTCATAGGTAATAGTTTAAAAAAAACAGACAGAGAAGAAGCAGATTAAGCTCTACATGTGGTAGACTGTGAGTTAAATATAGTTTTGCCTGCAATTACAAACCCTTCAGGTCTCATAACAGTGAAGCTGATCGTGCAGAACTTCAAACCAGAAGGTTTGATCGAACTGCTGACCTTTTGAGCCGCTACACTCTAATGCATGCAGACCGAACACTCTTTCTGTGCGATTTGTACAGCGGCTCTATGAATATGCCCCAGCAACAGAATTATAATTTGGTTACTGGTGTGTCAAATGTACAATAAATCCTCAGGATGTTATCATTTGCGGTGACACCCGAAGAACACATCAGGGAGGGGGGAGGAGGGCTGTGGTGGAAAATATGAAAATGCATTTCACGTCTTCATATCTGAGGGTTGGTATGAATGGATCTGCTGCTTTATGTGCTGTATCTAATTGGATATGGCAATATATAATATGATTTCCAGTATCCATCAATTCCTGTGTTAGACCTGTTTGTATGGTCGTGTCAGAGGGGCAGCCTAGCTTGTTATGATGCCCGAGCAGCAATTATGAGGTAATTTTTTGACTCTTGCTGTGTGAGGCCATCCAGAGGATACTTGAGGGGAGGTTCTAATGAGTGAGCATTGATTGACTGGACATAATAAGTGCCTTGCATGACTAAAAGAGAATGTGGGAAAGTGGAAAAAAAAAAAAAAAGAGGGGTTGGGGTTCAGATGACAGCATATTTCCAAATGAAGCAAATCCCCAGCTAATAGATCTGTATAGGTGAGCACCACACCTCTGCCAAAACTGGGCTGGCTCAATCTCAATGCCAAACCTCATTTACCCTTCACCAGTAAATAATTACCCTAATGGCTATTGTGTGATACATGATGCAATTAAAGCCTAATACAATGCACCTTGCTTAGTGATCCTGTCAGGCACTGTAGCAGGCACTGGTGGTCCTGGGCTACCGGCTCTACCTGACTGGCCAGTAATGGGGATAGCCTCCAAAAGCAGACAGAAGAGCTCCCTAATCAGCTGGATCTGTCAGGCAGGCGTGTTTGTTTGCAACCAGGTGGGGGGTGGGTGCAGTTGGGAAATATTCAGAAGAAAAGTAAGGAAGGGAGGCTGAATTTGATGCACGCTTTTCCTGTTAGCAGGAGAGGGGATAATGGAAGCGGGTAGAGTAGAGGGCAGAGTTATCAACCCCCATCCTTTCCCCCCTGTAACCCCAGCTTCTCCTGTAGCTCCCCTCACCCTCCCTCCTCCCCCTCCACCACCACCACACTCCCAACACCCCAGTCACTGTCAGGCCAAACACATGATGAATTGCCCTGTCAACAGAATTCATTCAGGGACCAATTAATTCAGCAGAAATGAACTAGAGCCATCAGTCGCTGAAAAACTCGGAGCAAAGAGAGCAAAGTAGCTCTCCTCTGAAGAAAGAAAGACAGTGTGTGCGTGAGGAGGAGAGAGAAGGGGAGAATGAGGGAGAGGGTGCCAGGGGAGTGCAGTGGAAGTTAGCCTGACAGGAATTGGTCATTTAATGCTTTAGCGCACTGGAGACAGCCCCTGTCATAGAGGAAGCCATGACAGGACTCCCCTGGTACTTTATTTATTAATTATCCAGAGCAGCAAGGGGCATTTAACTGTCTCACTCCAGGCCTGTCAGCTTGACTTCTTGTCACTTCCTTACCATAAACAGTTCCTTTAGAAACAATCAAAGTGGGCGAAAATGTTAATTATTCACACAGCAGATAAATATTTGTGATTCAACAGCTGTTGCAATCAAATAAACACTCTTGATTCAGAGTTGAGAAGAGTGATCCCTTTTGGAAAATGTATTTAAAACAAAAAAAACAAGAAGTGGCCTCTGCTGGCCTCGACATCTCACTCTCACAACATCTCGGCATAAATGACCCTGTGAGAGAAACCTGCATCTAACATATGTTTGTGTATTTGTTTCAGAACCAGTCAAAGGGCACGGACGGTAAAAGAAAAATTACAGATGCATCTCTGGGTGATAAGATCTGTTTGTATAATTTTAAAAAAGCATCGAATGAGCGCGTGCAGCATCTGATGAACTTACACTGTAAACCTCAAAAAGGGGAACTTTCCAACATGGGGTTAAATAGTTGCAAAATCCTGGGTTTTATGGTGAACTTTTATCCTTTTTTCCACCCCTTACCAAAGTCTAACCAAGTCTGAAGACAAAATCTGAAGTTACTAGAAGATTTTGAGCTCACAGCTCACCTAGATGAAGGTTCTGCAAGTTTACATGCAAATTCTCTGCTCTCATCATACTGCTTCTTGTAAAGTGGAAACACTGGTGTCAGAACATAAGAGAAAAAGTTTATGATCGACGGCTCCTTATATTACCATGCATTTGAGCCTCTTTCAAAAGAATCAGTGACTACTCAAAGGACTAAAGAACAGTACTTGCTTTCCAAAGGTGAAAGTTCAGTCTGACAGAAAATGTGCAGACAATTTAGGAGGGAAGCAAGAAAAAACCTTAAATTAATAGGAAAATATCTCAAAAACCTTAAAACATTAGCCTGATTAATCAGACCCCCATCAAGAAAGATGTAGGGTCTAAAAACGATTTATACGGCCTCCCGGACCAACGGTTTCTTATCAAACTGCCTTTGCACACAGTTGGTTAGAATTATAACTAATCACAGCAATGAGCAAGGTGATGTATTCGGAGCCATGGAAACGAGTACCAGGAGAGTGTGTTGTGTAGAAGAGTAAATTAAACCTTTGCTGTAGCCTGTCGGCAAAACAGCAAATGCATCTACCTTTGCAAAGGAATGACCTGAGTGCAGTCTTGTCGAAGACAAGTCCAAATGTTTTACTGACAACACACCAAAGCCGGTAGCCGCAGCCGTCTACACCGTTCACATCCAGATTACGTCGCTGCTCTGTCGTCATCATGTCAAGACCTCACAGAGACTCTCCTCACAAGGATAGACTGATTTGATTCACTCTCAAGACTTTTAAATATATAGCTAATAAGCTCCAACCAATGGAAGCTGGACATTCCTACAAAGGAAATTTACATTTAAATTTCTAGGCTCTTAAAGCCTATACCTGTGTGTCCTACAACTGATGTACTTTTTTCTTCTCACTGAGGAGAAACCTAAGACTGTGGTCGACCTATTCAAGTCAAAGGTTTGATCTATCTCCATTATGTACTGCTGATCAGGTGGTAAATATTTGATGGAACCTTTTCTTTGGCACATCATGCATCCCGGGGTAACAGGAGGATGCAGAAACAGCTTGGAAGCTGCTTCTGCTATCAGGTATTCCTTACAGAGATCAAAAGAACACTGAAAGCAAAGCATTGTCAATCACCCCAGTGGCAATACAAAACACTTTGATGAAAGTAGAAATACATAGAAACTTCGTGAAGGAAAATGATCAATGACAGCTTTTTTGCAGTCAGAAACACTTTTCTCACCCTACTCTCCACACTGTCAAGAAAGTCACATTATTAACTGGACGGCAGCGCCCAGCTCAGAGTCGATGTTACCTCAAGTTATAAACAAAGGCGACAAAATCCAGAGGAAGCCAGAACCGAGGAGATGTGCTGCAGAATATAATTAATTAAATGAGACTAATTAGGAACATGAGAGCAGGTGCCAGGCTATGGGCTGACAGCATAGACAGCCAGACAACAGAAAGGAAAGGAAAAAAAAAACTATGGGTAAGGGGTGTAACGTGACAAGAGGAGGGACAAAGCAACTTTCTGTATTTGTCACATGAAACCTCCAAGGAATATACGTGACAGAAATTGTAGACCCAGACACCATGGGGGTCTCTTCCTTTGTTGAAGACAGATTTTCATTTCACCAATTTGAGGCTGATGCTGGCAAGAGATTTTCCTCCTCATTATTCCTGGATGTTGATTAAAAAAACAGTAAGATAAGCAGTAAGTAAGTAAGATACTAGTATGTTAACAGGAGAGGTAACTCACAAGAGACAACGCTGAGATGTGAGACACTTGGAATACTTCACGCAAAAATGGCAACATAAAGTTCAAAACATAGGCTGCACATCCTCTGGGGATGTAGCTTTTTAGAAACACAGATCTGACAGAGTTTTTTTGTTTTTTTTTTAATATTTAAATGATAAAAGGAACTCCGTGAGATCCTGTGTTGGAGTGACTTAAGGACCCATTACAGTTGTTGATATGAATGATTCCGCAAGAAAAAAAAAAAAAAAAATCAGAGAAAAAATAAATTTTTGCTACCAAAAGCACCACTTACTTTCTTTTATTATGTCACCAGTATCATGGAAAGTCCAGCTTGTGCAACCAAAGAAACTAAAAAGGGGCTTCAGCCTATTTTATCACAATTTGCTCGCTAAGCAGTTACAAATGTGGCATGTGATGACAATAATGAGGCTTGATGTCACTTAGCCTTTGGGCTGTGCGCGTGTGTGTGTGTGGAATAGCAAAGCAGGATGTCAGGATGCTGCAGGTCCTTCGCTCTGCACTGAGAGGCCTCCTGCACACGAGGTGACAGACACCTCGGTTAGAGAGTGAGCCGCCTCTCTAACAGCATTATAAATTACTGTAGATCCTATTTGTGTCAGTGGAGGCAAGTGAGGGGAAAATTCAACATCACCCTATTTATTCATTTACTTATTCCCTGGCTCGGTTAGGCTGAGGGCTGCCGGAGAGGAGCTCTGCAGTGGCTCTCTCCCTCAGAATAAATGCTGTGTGTTTACTGGGACACATGGGCATATCATTTTCGAAGCACTGGCGATGTCAGAGTCAATCAGGCCGGAGAGGGTAACGCATTACAGTATAGCTGTATTTTGTTTGCCCAATATGGACTGGGCCTGAGTCTTTTACTATTCATGGAGCATGAATACAGCACACGAGTGTACACAGCGGGTCCATAAAGAGTCAAACCGTGGCAGAAATATAGCAGACAAAAATTCAACAGAAAATGTTGGTTAATATGTTAAAATGTGGCCTGCATGGGTTTTTTCATAATATGGGATAAAAGCAAATCAAAGCCAGTAGACTGTCAAAAATGCAGCTCATATGTATGCTTCCTGATAAATCAAAACACTTTGGATTTGGTTTGG
Organism: Xenentodon cancila; assembly: GCA_014839995.1. Taxonomy (NCBI): domain Eukaryota; kingdom Metazoa; phylum Chordata; class Actinopteri; order Beloniformes; family Belonidae; genus Xenentodon; species Xenentodon cancila. The sequence continues at coordinate 11,289,315 of CM026218.1, forward strand.
AAGGGTGCTGTTTAAGAAAAAAGATTAGTGAAAGGATATGTTTCTCTGAACAAAAAAAACGTAAAAATTTCTGAGCTACATCTCAACTGGAATACTATCGCGCACAGTGCACTCCCAACGCGCTGCTTTTACATGACTGCGGCCCCAGTTTGACTAAAACTGTGTTTCCACTCTTAATGGAAATGTCAGTATTAAACTTTCTTCTCTGGCTACTTCACCCTAGTTACCACAAATGTTACTGCTAAGATTAGACTTTTCTTTGTTAAAACAAATTTTCCTTGTCATGTGTCTAGTCTCTTCTTTTTATGGAAGAATAAAGTTATGTGCCGTTATGTGTCTTCAGCATTGAAAAACTAACCTGCTTTGGACCGTTATGAGTGTCCCGTAAAGTACTTGAAGTGCACTGCTCAGCAACTAACTTAGGTTTGAAGAAACCCTGGTCAAAGAGTTGAGAAGATTTGACTAAAAAACATAAAATACAGGGAACAAAAATGTGTCAATGTCAGTTGTGCAAAAATTTGCAACAAATTATAGAAAAAATACTGTAGCATTAATTATAATAGCATAAAACTCTCTCAAAAAAGATAAATAACATTCACAAAATGCAGATATCTTAAAAAAGGAATCTTTCAACAGCTGAAGCGACTACTAGGAGCGAGCTCAAGCAGACAAGGCAAGCTGCATTTTACGCTCACTCTCACTCCTCTACACTAATTATTCCAGTCTTGTTTATAGACCTGTTTAAGGAGCAACAAGTTTCTCACGTCCCTTCTAATGTCTCTACCGATAGTTTCGATAGTTTGGAAATGCCAACTTCTCCCCAGCTCCACCTGTGGGCTCAAAAGGGCTCAAAAGGGATTAAGTTATGTTTATTACCCTCAAAATAGTCACAGTACATATGTCTTTAAAACTGGAATTTATTAGACTGAACCCAAGATGCCAAAACTCAAATATCTAAATCACGTATCATTACAAAACCACTGAAGTCCTCGGTGTGAGTTGTCTTTCTGAAGTTTTAGCAGATGCTTTGCCATCAATCAAGAGCTCCACATGGCTGAATGTTCAAAGCAAGAATGTTTACACTTTTTACTTTGCATGATCTCAATAACAAGTGGCACAGCAACCCAGTGTCTTGAGAGACGTTTTTAGCTCTGGTACGTTGGTCCAGAAATCAAAAGTTGATTTTGTTTCTTTGGAAATATTGACTATGTCAGCGTTGCACACGTTGGTAAGCGATGGCATGTGCATTTAACCACTCCCATATATAAGAGTTGGGTGTTTATAATGAAGGGGACGAGTGAAGGGTGGTGTCACCTGACCTCCATGCCAGCGAGCAGGAGCACAACATATTTTATCATTTTTCATTTTCTAGCTAATAGGTCCACAAGTAATCAAAAGGAACAAAGACTTGTTCATTCAAACACACGCAGCAAAAAAAATTATAATAATTTTTTTTTTAAAAAGGGCTGAAAAAGACATGCAGTGCTCATTTAATTAGATGGCTAGGACTGTGCATCATCATTAGTTTGACTAAATAGTGTCGGTCAGTGACTCAAGCAGTGGTAAATGGCACAATTAGCAGGCTGAGCAGGGAGAGGTATATTCAATTTGAAAGCCTTCTTTCTTAATCCATCTCCTGTGATCATGAGAACTGCTGAGCTATAGGCTTTTATGCTCATTGACATTAATCAGGTTAATGCCAAGTAAAATGTCAACATTGTAATCAAGAACTAGCACACTCCAGCAGAACGTAAATGTCTATGGATGCTAAATTTGAGTGTTCAACAGTTTCCCCCTTGGATTCCACTTTCCTTCTATATCCGCTCAGATTCTTTTGTTTGCAAAGCGCCACTTTTCTTTTTCCACTCAATGCATTTGATTAACAGCTAAAGAATAAAAGCAGAGATTAGTTTGGAAGCTATGCAGCAACTAGCAACAATGAGTAGCTCAAGTGCACACACCCACCAGGGAGGTGATGACATGCTTCCATAACATGAATCTGTTGTTCCTTGTTCTGCTTCTCCCAGTGCCCCAGTGCCCCAGTGCTTAATCCTCCAGGGCTCTTGCTCTGTAGCCCCAGCAGGTGCAGTGGGAATCCATAAACACAGCTGGTGTGTCTCAGCGTCGGAACCCTCAGATGTACCCTCACCTCGTGCCTCACCCCCCCAAAAAAAAGTCCACTCAGAATACCACGAATAACCCAGATTTGTGTGAAAGCCGATTGTTTTACTGAGGCTACGCGCACAAAAAGATTTATGTCAACTAATGAGGCTGCAAGTTCTCAGTGTTTGAGGAGATTAGAAAAGTATTAAGCTGAGTAGAAGTTTGTGTCATCCTCTGTGTTTGGAGTATTTAAGTATTTAAGTTATCATCCTCAGGGAAAGGCGCAAAAACTGTTTGGCAAGACTGAATGACAGATCACAATGTGAGCTTAAACACGTGCTTTGTTAAGGTAAGGTGGAAAAAAAAAATCACAATCGTGGTTTCAAACTCCAAAGAAAGACATCGTCATACAGTAATGTCATTCAACTCTCCTTTTTCCATCATTAACCTAATGGCTGTCACACAGCTATGTCTTCTATGGTATATTGATTTGAGGCACTTACCGAAACTACTATAGGTAATACAAAAGAAATGAAAACTGGCTGGGAGACTGATTGGCACCAATTCGAAAATGCCTTAAATCCCTTCAGTGGCATTAGGGTGCAGGGGGGGCAACTGTCTCCCATAAAAAGTCTGGACAGAAAACTATTAGAAATGATTCAACTTTTCACTTGCTGCTCATCTTTGCTTTATGGTGTGGCTACCATGTAAGCAACATGTCCCTATCATCAGAGGTGAACATGGTGTGTTTGGAGACTGTGTCAGATACACCGCTCTGAACTCCCATCCTCTCATCATAAAATGTCTATTTTCAGAACAAACAAACAAAAAAGCCCAAACGGTGAATACCATGTTTCAGATTTACAACAGCAATCTTCAAACCTTTTAATGCTGATAAATGAGAGGTTGTGACCAGCAACATGGATATTCAGACAGGTTTTTTTACTTTTCGCACATTTTATGCACTTTACGTAACCCTCAGAAAAGGTGGTTAATATTCATAGTTCATGATGTATTTGAGTTGTAACTCTTTCAAGGCACTAAGGGATAGGCAAACCCCCTGAGGAACGGAGGGCCTAGGCTCTGACTTGGATCATTTTGACCCGAGTCTAAGTGCCTTGCAAGGGTTAAACCTAGTCTAGGTGGCAGTACTCCTGCACTGCTGCAACAGAGGGAAAATGTTAACCCTTTACAGAGCAAGTGACCATGTTTGGTCACTTTAGAAGAACTACAGCCTACAAAATAAAGTTAAACTGTTAACAGAAGTCCTTTAATATTCTCCAATAATCCTCTAGAGTTGGAATTTTGAAATTTCAAGTATTTTATTGACTGGCCTGTAAAGGGTTAACGTGATATAGCACTGACTTGGACCAAAAAGAGAGCTCTAAAGTTGAGTATTCACTGATCAGGAATATTGGTGAGATGCTCCAAAAGCATATATCTAGTGCAGTATTTCAGTATAAAAAAAAAAAAAAAAAAAAAATATATATATATATATATATATATATATATATATATATATATATATATATATATATATATATATATATATATATATATATATATATATATATATATATTAAAAGAACTCTTTCTGTTATAATATAGTACATTTATATATGTTTCATGTAGTTAAAATTGCATTTGGTCTGAGAACTATTTCAGTTTATAATGTGTAAGTATGGACAAATAAAAATGAAACAAACTGATAATAATAATAAGGGAATATCTTAGAAAGTGTAATAAAAAAATTGTTGAAAAAGCATCACATTTTCAGAAATGTGGTCTGGAGACCATACTAATAAACTATAAAGGTGTAAGTGAACAATATTGTCAGATTTCTTGTTCATCTGTCTCTGGGTGTCTTCCCTCTGCTACAGACACTTCATGATGACTCTGAGTATTGGTTGTCTCATTCACACTGATTTAATATTCTACCTGGCCTTGCATTTTTACTCGTTAAGTCCGGTAGTCTATACCTGCCAGGGAACGTTAGCCCTGATTGCTTAGGAAATTCACCACTACCTTCCTGTAATGAAAGTGGACAGAGGTTAGAACAGCTCAATAGAAGAGATAACCAGTCTTTGATCCAAACAGCCATGCAGAACATACAGGCAATAGCATCAGAAAATGTACTGTCAGGAATTTTGGATTTTAAATTACACCTGATTAACCTGAAAAGAGAAAGAAGAGAAGTTTGGCGGACTTAGCAGTCACTTGGTCACAAATGCCGTCAACTTTCCTGAAGTCCACAGACAAGCTTGATTAGGAAAAAAAAATCATGTTAAACAAATCAGCTGTCAAATTCAAATATAAAACACAAGCTCTCACTGATGATGGATTTTATTTCATGCACATGTCATTCACTCCCGTCTTATGAGCTGAGGAGCTGTGAAAACAGCCTTTGCTGATCAAGATCAGTGAACAGCTTCATGTCTGCAGATGTCTGTTGCTTCTTGAGATGTGCATCTCAGAAAGGTTTGATTTAGACAAATTACCATTTGAAACATTAACTATAATGATACTATAGCTGCTTCGCATACATTTTTTTCAAAGCCCAGTTTTTTTTTAGTTAGTTTTTTTTTTTTTTTTTTACACAAATTGTTAAGTGATAACTGAATTTTCAGTTTGTCCTCTTTTTTTAAACCATCTGATATTACATTAACAAAAGTCATTTAGCGCCTATTTCCTTTGTGGGAAACATCCCTTTGTGGGATATTTAATGTTTGCCATCACTGTAAATTAAATAAGATCTTCTTGTGGTGCGACAAAGTCATAATAACTTTAACAATTTTGTTGTTCTTGGTCTGTTTTCTGTTTACTCTGGCTAATAGTTGCATCAACAAAGTGGATGCTGCTGAGTAATCGCTTGAGTATGCTACAGTTCGCCCAGCTGACATTAACATTATAAGAAATCTTTAATCTAACCACCATTGAACTTTTTTTTTTTTCTCAGGATTTTTTGGGATGTTTCAGCACAAGAAACAGCAAGAAGGTTCCTTGGTTTGCATGTTTGCATGTTCTCCTCAAGCGCTCTGGTTTTTTCTCATAATCCACAAACATGCTCGTTAGGCAAATTGGTAATTTGGGGAATTCTTTTTTCCCATAGGAATTACTGTGTGTGTGGTCATTTGTCCCTATGTGGCCCTTCAAGGGACTACAGACCTGTCTCATAGTTGGTGAAGGTGCCAGCAGATCCCCTTGACCCTTTATGGGAATCCGTCAAAATAAAAGATAGATGGAAACAGGAGAGTTAACAATTTTACAAGATGCTTTTTTTTTCTTAATCAATTTCAACATCTGCAGATTGATTAGCATTTCTCTTCACCAAATCTCAGAACGTATCTTTACATTGTACATAAAGAACTGTGACAAAACTGTACCGAAAATGTGAGTCACAGACATTTTGTTAGGAACTTTGACACATACATTTATTGATTTATTTATTTTTCTTAAGATCAAATTTCAATGAGCAGGAAACATTTCCTACAGACTTTGGTCAGTTTAAAAGCTTCAAGTTTGAGTCAGAATGTGGAAACAAACTATACACTGCAAACTAGTCACCCAGAAGACAACGCATATGAGATACTCGAGCAAAATTGTTTCTAAATATTCTATCAAATGCCTTCGGTCCTGAATATTCACATGGGTCAGCAAAAAAGTGCTTAATCAGCCAGAATCGCAACCCATTCAAAGACTGACTCTGCCTTTCAAAACACCTGAGGGGGAAAATGACTTCCTCATTTCCAGGCTAATAGTGTTCATTTCTGTTAATCTATAGCCCAGTGTTGTCCAATTTGGAGGGTGTATCTTCTCCACTATCTATTATGCTCCAGGGCCAGCAAGGCCACTCTCTCCCCATCTTGTGGCACTTGAATTAAATGGAAGCAACTTGATAGCTGGGAAGCATGAGGCTAAGTGAAAGCAATTAAGACACTCCAGTTCTTAGCCAAAAGATGGAGCAGCAATGGCTCAGGAGAGAATTTATTTGTGCATAATGATGTCTTTTAGTCTTTTAATTCACATATTGTTTCATGGCTCTCTTGGCGCTTTTGTGGAGAGAGTACTTCTTTGTTAGAATGTCAAGGGGATGGAAATAAATCTGTGGTTAAAAGGTCCTCTGTGGACAGAAGAGGTCTATTAGTGGGGTGAGTGGGAGCTTTAGCTTAGAGGGCCACCAGAAAAGAAAAAAAAAAGATGCTGAAAAAAAGAGTGGTCACTTTTTTTTATTTCTACTACACCTCTTTAACTCTAACGTGTTCTGAAGAGCCGAAAGGAGCGGGATTATTTACAAAAGTGTGTCACTCTTTGAAAGATGAGTGAATGCTGTTTCACTGTAGAACTTTATGATGCATAGAAAGAGTTTACCTCTGTTTTACTTTAATTTCTTAATAAACTTTTAACAATTTAAAATGGAAAATGATTCAAATGTATTTTATTGTGCCACAAAATGTACCAGGAATACTTCAATGCTTGTCAGCTTTGGACAACCAGTGTATACAGTACAATGTCTGCAGTTTGACTTAGTAAGACGTCTTCTGTTGCAGAAACCATCAGTTATGAAGCTCAGATCAGCAATCGCACAACAATAAACTTAGAGGCTCCCAGTCAGTATGGAGTCCACACCAAGGTTAAGTAGGCACTCCAGTGTATTCATTACAATCAATATCATTTTAGATTATTTGGTCCAATATGTTCTCATTTTTAAGTATGGGACCTCCCATATCGTCAGTCTCTTACATGAATTTTTCAGATTGCATCAGATAGTGTGATTCCAAATCCTTATAATCCTGAAAGCTGTTTTCCTTTGTGTCTATTAATTAAATTTGCACACACTGTTTAATTTTGAAAATGAGATATTTATTTCATTTCTCCCAATTTCTTTATTATTTTTGCCTTGCAAACCAGCTAAGTGTTAGATGCACGTTCTTTGAAATGTTCTGTATGGAGAGAAAAAATACCTGGGAGACCTATTATTTTATGAATTAAAAAAAAAATAAAGCGTTATGTAGCAAGTGTATTTTTAGAGCAGCCTCAAAATAGTTAAAACATTATAACTGTTGTGATTTTTCTCACTTCTCATTAGTTTCTTTAAGGATGTCCCACAGCCTGGACAGAAAAACACACTAAACTGGAAGCAATACAGGCAGAAATGAAAATTCCTCAAAACTTAATTGGAAAGGCAAAATTATTGTTGTATGTCCATATTTCGAAGAAGACATGCTTAGTTAGATTCAGTTTGTTTCCATTGAATAAGTGAACTGAAGATTCATTCCTCAAAATCCTCACAAGGGTAAGTGAGAAAATGTTTTTATTTTTTGGGTTGACTGACTTTTTAACTTAATTCACATGGTTTTTAAAGACATGTACTATGCACAAGGCTTTGACTGGGCCATTGTTTCTGAATAAAACAGTATAAAGGAGTTTGAAGAGTGATAATCATTTCCTAATCACAATTGTGATTGTTTATAGACACTAAATGTTTGAGAGCAAACAATTTTCTCTCCAGCTGGCCTCTTTATAGATCATGAAAATATACTACTTAAATCAATTGGAGACATCCCACACACAATGGCAGCCTGCTGTTCAATGATGGCTTTTGTACTGGGGATAATCTACAAAGGTCATCAATCTTGCCATGCATCTTCCTCTGAAACACACACACACACATTCAAACACAAACACATACTGTCTGATTTAATGGATTAAAATAACACAAGTTACATATTCTTTTTCACAAAAGGAAAACATGGGTTCCTTGGGAAATATCTATTTTAAAAAAAACACACAAAAAAAACATATGTTATGCATTCACTATACTAAGGAAAAACAACTATTCTAAACACCAAGAGAGTCAATGAGGCAAATGTTTCCAAATGCTCCGTCAGGCATGTGGTGAGACAGGCGTCTTCGCAGCAAAAGACTCCCTGGTTGAGCTGAAAGTGTACAATTGACCCTGTCTCCCTTTTCAAAATGGTGCAATATTATAACCTGAGGGAATGTGTTGTCATCCAAATCAGATAAGTTTATTTTCTGCAATGTAGCATTTGTTCCATCAGGCAGGGAGGCTATAAAGCTAGAAGGATCAGTGGGGAGTCGAGCTGGGCACATGTGGTGCGAACGAGGAGCCCATCGAAAAGGCTTGGCCACCGCCCAAATCTCTGCCTCTGCCTTCTGTGCGGGCCCATTCTTGGAAAGCAGGAGGCCACAATATTGTGGAACAAATTTCCTCTAATCTGAGCGTGTGGGTCCAGGGCTCCGTTGGGAAGGCTGCTCTCCTGTGCCCTCCCCGCCTGTCCCACAGATCTGCCCAATTTAACCTTCACAGTGCCAACGCACTGCAAGACGGATGAGACGTCGGCAGGGGTGTTTGGAGCTGTCGAGAGCTCGGCCTCGACCCTCGCGTGGGCTGCTCATGTGTTCTCTCAGCAGGCCGGCGCTTCACCCTGGGGGAAGAAGCTGAGTGGAGAAGGGCTGGCACAAGATTGTCCAGCTCCCGCCTGCATCATATATGCGAACATTGATACAACTTTCTCAACTTTTGTCTGAGAATAATAACTGATGCAGTTCAAACTAAGTCAAATGCCAAAAATATGTTACAGATTGCACAAATCAGATCTATAATAACTAAAAGAAAATGTATATATATATATATATATATATATATGTATAACAGCAACTCTCCCAAGCAGCAAAGTGAGGATCCTCCTCTCGTCAAAAACAACGTTTAGATTAGATGTAGTGCCATAGGCGCTGATGGAGGTGGGTCACGTGCTCTGGTGGGGACTGTATCCATCAGCTTCCAGTCATTTTACAGCAGCATGCAAGACTCTCCGGCTCAGGATTGATCGAGACAGGAATGAGTGGGAGTGATATGAAATGTATAGTAGATTATTATTTATGGTGGTGGCTCTGCAAAACTACTCCTGGCACTTTTTTTGCAGGGAGATTGTTGACGAGTAAACATTTGTTTACAATCTACGCTTTGGCTTTGAAACTTAAAAATGACAGCTTTTGTAGGATTCCCAAACACTTCTTTGTAATTTGTGGATGAGGCCTCACTGGTCATTCTTTCAGGAGTAAATAACTTGCTATAACATTGCATCAGGGTGGTGAAACAATTCGCACTTGGTGTTCTGTAGCTTTTAGATATTTTATTAGACTTCTTAGCACGCTATAAGAGCTTTAGTGGGAGAAGCATTTGACAGCACACTGGTGAAAGGCATCAAACTTATCCACATACTTCCTACAATTAGCTTTTACATTTTTTCTCCCAGTTAGGATTTCTAAAACAAAGATTTTGGCGATTTTTAAAGTATTGAGGTGTTTCCATTTCATTTTTTGATTTCCTAATTGTCTATAACTTCAAACATAGTGTTTGTATTTGATCAAAATGTCAAACAAACCTTAAAAAAAAAGAAAAATATATGAGAGGATGTCATTCATATCCGTGCGGCGGTCACTTCTAATAGAGAGTGGAACAAAATCAATAAAGTACATGCTGTTTTTAAATGTAAGCAAAGTGAAAATATAACATTAACTTTAGCATTCTTGGCAAAACAAAAATAATGTATGGTTTAAAAAATAAGAAATAACAGTAATGGACTTGTATGGACGTGTTTTTATTCCTCCCTTGCTAGTCCGTCTGTTGCAATATTCTCTTTTATTTAATTTGTCAAATTATTTGAAAATGACAAGGACTGGTAAACAAACACTTTTTTAAATTTCCATCTTTATCTAGCTTACAGGAATCTATTCTAGGACATTTTCAGGCTACAAAGCCATGCTCAGCACCATAAAGCACCGAGTGTATCCCAAGCCATTTTCCATTTGCAATAAAGCCTCTTTTTGAAACAGGGCAGAACAACAGAAAAGTTGACTTGTTAACACAGAGAGGAGAAGGAGGACTTGTATGGTCTCAAATGAGCAGTCTGGGGCATTTTCATGCACACTAAGGGGTTGACGGGCAAGGGGGAGGAGGTTGGTGATTGCCATAGCAACAGTCAAGTCCCCAGCTGTCACGTTTGGGCTAAGATAGGTGCTGTGAGCACAGGGACCACTTAACCCCAGCCACACTTCAACTTAGGAAGTTAAAATGCTGCTGAGTGTCTGTGCTGTGCCTCACTTAAAATGCAAACTCTATACCCAAGGGAAGATAAGGGAATGTTTCTGAATTAACTCGAGGAACTATGCAGAAAACCTCCTCAGAAATAATTAACCATCAATGTTTTGGATGTCACTCAGTAGTGTTGTATGTGGAGGGAAAGAAATTAAGAAAAAAAAAAGCTGAAAGTGAAAGAGTTAGAGCATCCGCCCAATAGGACAAACAAAAAGAAAACAAACAAAAAAAATCCCAGTTCATGTGTTATGCAGCATTTGTTCACTGGTTGTTGACAAAAAGAGTTGTGGTCTGCTGTTCAGTGACCCAAATACATATTCTGTGAAGTAAAAAAGTTACAACCCGACGATTTATATTCCAAAATTTAAAGATTATCAAAGATAGCTTTTTTGTTTTGATTTCCCAAATTTATCATTTGTCAAAGCTGATAAGATCTGCCACACACAACCCTCCAGAAAACGTATAGAATACTTTTTGTTGTAGCAGCTGAACATAATTTAATGTGATATCACAGTGGGGTAGAATGTATTACCCTTTTGTCATTGTCCAAGTCATTGGATTTATATCTTCATTTACAAGCAGCTGAGAATCCTAGATGTTAAAATGGATGAAGCTACTCGCCTTAGCTCAGACTAAGAACATATAGATAGTGTTTTATACGGGCCTTTAAAGCTGAAACCCAAGGCATACTGTGAAGGATGAGAAGCATTAAATGTAAGCTAATCAAACAAAACCATTGAAAAACTGAATTTCACTCTGCTTCAATAGAACTTTCCCCTGCTAGTCCATTTGTTGTCTTACACCAAACAGTGCTCCCCTGTGTTGTTCACCTGTTTTTTGTCTGGTGTCTTTGCGTCTTCATCGAGTCCTTTTATTTTAGTTTTTGTTTTTTTTTAAGTATTTCCTACACCTGGTTCAGAATCTTCAGCATTTGGGTCCTCTAGCTGCACCCTATCTACACCCTACCTATTATCTATAAATGCAGCATTGGTTAAAAAGCACAACAACAAATTAAAAAACACTACAACAAAAGAGAAAGCACAACGTCAAAGAAAAGTCACAAGTGGCTAAATGTCGTTGTGATTTTGCTTTTGTCGTTTTTGTTTTTAATTTGCCATTGTGCTCCTTTGTCGTTGTGATCCTCTGGGCCACTGTATCGGCTAGAATAATTGTATTAATCGTCCATTCTGACAATGATGGCGAATCTTGCTTTGACTTTGTGTAGGATCTGCTGCAAAGCCAAAAATCAAACAACTGCAAAACTGAAGGAGATGATTGTCGGTCCCTTTTTAGTCAAATGGGATTTTAACTTTTAACACTTTCTCAGCCTACAAAACCATCAGCACAGGTGCTCCACAGGGTTATGTCAGTTCCCCTATAGTTTGTACATTGTATAGAAATGAATTTGCACCCAGCCCTGGGGACAATGTTTTTAAATTTGCTTCTACTGCTATGCATGGTTTATTGCACAAACATTTAACTTCAGTAAACTATCATTATCAAAACTTCTTTCATTCATATTGGCAACCATCGTATTTTAAATGCTGTTAAGACTAAAGAGCTAAAGACTAAAGAGATGTCGTTAACTTAGATTTGTGGGGGACCACAGTCCTGTGGTCATTTACAACACAAACATTGACCAGCTGTGCACATACAACTACCCATCAACTGGAGGTTTCATGTGGTCAGTTTATGTGCTTGTCTGCAGCAAAGACTGTTTTTATTCTAACAGACCATGCTGGAGAGTTTGATCAGGTTTGGCATGACAGCCTGGTAAGGAACAGTCTGCCCTCAGGGTAGCTCAGAAAGGTTTGGCAGACCCGCCACATGTCCTCCACACAGAGTTTGAACTTTTACCCAGCAGGACACCTTAAAGAGACCTTAGTTCAAATTAAACCATTCCGAAAAATAATTTATTCAGATTTCTAAAAAAATTTTAAATACAAGGTGAGGCTGAAGAAATTGTTCATGGTTTTATGGTTTCTACATGGTGTTTGCAACATGTTTGATTTTTTTTAATTAGGTTTGTACAATATGTTTAGTGAATATTGCTTTTAAATGATGCCTTATGTGCCTTATATTTATTTATTGAAAACTGTTATTACCTTTTGTTTCTGAAAGGTTTGTACAATCTTTTGGAGTATTTATATCGAACGTATTCATCTGTTTTAACTTGGAGGCCTGTGTATGCCCAGCATAATGTAATTATATCTTTCACTCTGAAATAGATTTGTATCTTTTAGATTTGGTTAATTTTTTGCACCCCCAGTGGTCAGAATAGGGTGCAGAATAAAGGATAATCCGGAGGGAACGTTTCTTTAATGAGTTTTCCTGATAATAGTTAGGCTAACAAAAATATGGATTTTAATGTCCTTAATAGTGTCATCTTAAACAGGCTTGATAAATATTTGTCATCTGGATTATACTCAAAGTATAACACTATAATTTAGCACCAATATGTGTTGACTAGATCTTAACCACTGTTCTGTGACTTTTACCCTGAAGAACCTAGTCTCAGCTTTTTTTTTTTTTTTTTGGCGGGGGGGGGGGGGTTCTGAGCAAAGTTTAGCATTTACATGCTTGTTTGTTAAGGTTTCAAAGCTTAATCTAGCCTGTTCTGCTCTTACGTTGGCTCTAAAATGCATCCTTTTCCAGCATTAAACCTCTGCATTGAAACATTATGCCAAAGTATCAAATTATCCTTCGCCTAACCCACCAGAAAAACTGATTCCTGCTTAAAGAGAAGTGGCTGCATGTTGAACAGCCAGCTGTCTTTACACGCAGGATTGCTCAGCCTCCTCTGAGCGTTTCAAGCAGCTTTCTACTACATAACAGATATTGCTTGCGACAGGCCAGACAAAATGTCCCTGTTGTTTTGCAAGGGAAAATGTTGCATTATCCTTCCTCGGCGGTCCCCTTCTGGGTGTGAATGGCCATCTAATCAAGCTCTCCCTTTCACTGCAGCTGGTTACAGCGAGCTGCTAGCTGACCTCTGAGGGGCCGCCTCTCCCTCCCTATCCTCTGGGACCCTTCAACAAGCTTTAGAGGCCAAATGAGGTGTAAGTCTATTAAAAGGGAGTTTGCGTGTAGATCACAGTCCCTCTGGGGGTAGGAGCCTTTGCCTTGTCATTCAGGTGCGGCTAATTTCCTTCTGCTCCACACACAGACATGAGGTCTGCCCGTGGTCCTCATTCCATTCAGACAAGACCTGCTGCTAGAATTTCAAATGACAGCATCTTGCTGAGGCAGCAGGTGATTTATTAAAACAGAACAGTGAAACAAAGAGCCAGTGCCCTGATGTTGTGGATTATAATCACAATAAATGCAGTATGACTGCAAAGATTTCATAATCCATGATTCAGTCCACAACTGCACGTAAACTCCAACATGTGGCAAATTAGATTTGAAAAAAAAGGTGTCCTCCAAAGAAAGTGAAAGAAAGTGTTATTGTCAGAATAACACGAGGTTCTACTAATCATGGTACTATAAAGAGATCTCCCTTGAAGTTGCGTTCAACCTCAGAGAACCAGACCCAGTCACAGCTGACGGTCACAGTGCTCCTTCTGCCGTCTCTGCACTCCAACACGCTGCATTTGAAATAACAAGTTGACAATGGTGTCAACTTTATCCAACAGTTTCAAGTGTAAGCAGTGATCTTTTGTTGTCGAACAGGTAAGTGTGCACATCACAAAATAATAGACTGATAAAAAAAAAGCTCCTAAATTAAACATCTGCTCATATCTATGGCTTGTTAACTTAAAAACAGAAAAGAATTTGGCACTAAAATAGGCATTAAAAGGATCATTTTAGTTGAATTCAAATCAACATTGTTCATTTCTCTCTCCAAAATTTAGCACTAACTTGAATATTTCAAGACTACTATCTCTTGGATTATTTTTTATTTTAAGTCATTATTTATATATTTTTTATTATTATATTTATTATTTCTATTACCAAAGTGTTTGCTGACATTTGGTAGCATAAATGCATCACATAAAAGAGATCAGATGGGCAAAACATTTAAGCCAGTTCACCAGAACCCCTCAATTTTTTCATCTAGGCTGGCCTTTGTTGTTTGAAATTTATTTGATCATTTAACCATATGGACAGCTGGGAGCGACTCTAGCCTCCACTTGACCCTGAGCAGGATTAAACGAGTATAAAAAAATGGATGCATGGTTTAAGCATATGTGTTTCCTATGCCATCTGACTTTGTAGGGCTGCAAAACAGTAATGTTGTCATCTTCCTAAATTTAAACACTCTGTTAGATTTAACTGATTAATAATGAGATAAGATTGAATTTGGGGGATTTTCCTCCCCTTTATCAGTGTTAATGGTGTCGCATACACACACACACATTCATGGTGATTACAACAGAGCTCAAGCAGAAACGATGATTTTTGCATTACATGAGTAGGAACCAAATTCATACTTGAATTCGGTAACTGGACTTGCTCTATCATCCTTTCTGCTTGAGTTCTGCTGCTTAAAAATCCCCCAAAATACCTTCAGATTACCCCAGCCTTGTGTTTGACTGAGGAAGAGTTTCCCCGAGTCAAGCATTGACAGTGTTTGTCAGAGGGGACTGGGGTCAGCTGAGCAGCATTAACCTCTGGAAGGCCATCTCTGTGAAATGCATTAGTCACATCGAGGAGGAGGAGGAATGTCCTGTAATAGATTATTGACCAGCGGGCAGCGGCCTGCTCCGCACCATGTGGTCCCAGCCAGCTACTGACCTCTTCATCAGAGATGGAGCATCCCACCTGCAGGCAGCCCAGAGTAAGACAAGAGGATGTACAGACACAGAACACCCACGTAAACAGCACTCTCCCACAACACCCAATAATAACAAACACGCGACTGATATTATCTGTTTGGTTGCAAAAAGACAAGGAGCCTTAGGGGTATGAAAATATATTCATTCGTGGCCATAAAATGGGAGTCCTTGGTTCATCAAATTGAAAGTGCTGGGAAACAGCAATTGCTTCCATGAACTTAGACTACCTAATTAAAGGCAGGCAATTTCTCTCCAAGAGTCACACTCAAGATATTTAATTGAAATCAAAATGAATATTGCTGGAACACAAAGAGGAGGATGGAGCGAGAGTCGGGGGGAGAAAGGGTGCTTTGCCATGCCACTGGTCTCACTCAGCTTGCCCGATATTTCCGTTCTTAATTTCTGGAAAATAGACACTTAAATAAACCTTTTGCTTTTCCAATAAGCTTTAAGAACTTTATGATTATTCTGAATTACAAAAGCCAAAAAGGTGAGAAGAAAAACGGGAAAAATACAAAAGCCAAACTGACTTAATCCAGAAAGACAAGACAACCTCCAAAACTATTGCCAGCATCATCTGTGCTCTGCTTCCCCTTGGCTCAGGCTCACTTTTTTTTTTTTTTAATTGTTTTATAATTCATCTCCGAGCTCTAATTTACCCCCCATTGGTAGCCCAGTATGTTCAACCATTGTGTGAGACATTCAGCTGAATTTTGAATGAGTTTGTCGCATATAAAGTTTCTCTTGCAGGGAGAGCACCTATTTATGGACATGTTTGTTTGTTTTTCATCAGCATTAACCCTTTAGGCGAGTAACGTCCGTATGCCGACTTTTCAAGAGCCCTCCCAGGAATGTCCTTGAGCAGGAAGTCATGTTGTTTCAGTTAGCATGGCTTCTCAGTGACTCCTAGGGTTAAAATACAAGATAATTAATTATGTTTTCACTATCAGAACATGTAGGATGGCATTTATCTTATAGCTTTGCAAGAAAATCCACTCCTGATAACATGGCCACCCTGCCTTGTCTTCATGGGTGAAAAATAATGAGACATCACATCTGCAGTGCGTTGCTTCATGAGCCTGATAGAAGCAACAATCTGAAAAGCCATTTATATCAAATTTTGTTCATACTACACATGTTGCTGGAGCTTCAGTACTGTTTCTTCTTTTACTAGTTTTTTTTTTTTATATGATCTGATGATCATTTCATTTGCCAGAAATGTTTATCTAATCCGACTAGTTCTGCACAACTAAAACTAGGGTACTTGCGTTCATTTAAACCAAGACTATACTAAAATTATTGACTATAAATTTAGTTATCAAATTTTGATGGAAGGTTGTGAAGAGTTTTCCATTATTAACCTAATTTGAATGTTATCACAAACACAACCACAGAGTTATTTGCATCAACATGAACTGTTTATGTGTCTTTATTGGTAGTATCAGTAGCAGTATTATTTTTGTTATTATTCATCTATTATGATTAGTACTTACATGACTGAGTTCCAGGCTTTCAAAGTGATTCTAGTACTTCTCAAGCAACCCCTGTTAAACCTCTGCTAAATTTAAAAAAGTAATAAAATAAAATCTAGAAAATAAAACTGCATAATTTCTACTGAAAAACAAGAAGTGACCGATGTGTTTCAGGGCCATGCTGCCATTTAGAGAGGGGCAGAAACCAAAATCCAGAAACCAACCTGAGTCACACAGTCAAGACGGTAATCTTTAATCATGGATGATTTAGGGTTACAATATTGCATAAAATTAAACATTAAATTCTTAAAATGTAATGATATGTCCCATATGATCCCCTTAAAACTAAAATGTTGTGATTTTGAAAGTTATGTTCACAGAGATTGATATTCAGGGCTTCATTTATGTTTTGTTTTGATGTAAATTATTGTTTCAGTTTTTTGCATTTACTTTTACACCAACACAAATAATGAAGTTACATTACATAACTCTTTTATAAGTGTTGAGAGACAGGTTTGGATCATTGACCAGACTACCATGGCATGGTATATTAGTCCCCTCAGACTCAAGTGAATATTTTTCTGACAGTGTGACATTTTTGAAAAGGAACAAGTTTGTATTTTGTTAAAAAAAAAACAAGACAACATTTGCACCATGTGTATTATAAATATGAAGCCAAGACGTGGTGAGTGGTGACTTGTATTTAAAGTAACTGAATATAAATGTTTTGAACAGTGAACTTTTAAAGGTGTTAATTGACAGTAACTCTGAGACGGGTGTTGAGTGGTTATAACCTTTGCAGATATGCAAAATGTATTTTTTTCCCAAATGTTAAGTTAATTTCATTTCAGTTTATCTGTATAGCACCAGCCAAGTCATCTCGAGGCATTTTATAATGAAACTAAACAAGTTGAAAGCAGTTCAGTCAAATCCTGAATAAAACATCCATTTATACACGAATACTTTAATTTGTCAGCTTGGTAAATTCAGTCCTAAACGATACACTTAAAGACCATATATGAAAAACCATTCAATCATCTCTTAGCCAGTACATTTACATGCACTAAGACAAAGTTGAATTATTACCATAGTCCGACTGATATCGAAGTTTTAAAAGCCGTGTATACACCTTAGTCGGACTGCAGTCGAACCGAACTGGAATTCTTGAAATTGAACTATTGGAGTCAGATAATGTGGTTCTAAATCTAGCTATTCTGACATGTGTACGCAAACCAGGACTTGCCGAGGTATTGACTGGCCCGGGACTCCCCCTTCTGGAAGTCGAGAGCTGCTGCATCGCTGGCATGTTGTTGTTGTCCTCCTACATTTGCTTCAAATCTGCTGCATTTGTTTACTAATTGTTCTTACCAACCGGAAAAATGGCAACGCAAAAGAGCACGTAGCGCCACCTGGTGGCGCAGTCTAAAGCACCTCACTTAATAATTCGATTCTCTTCTTGCACATGTCTACTCGGATTTCTCGGAAACTCCAGTTAAACCCTTAGCTCGATTATTGCGAATAGCTCGATTTAGATGTGCATGTAACCGTACTGAGTGACAAACATGTGGATGCGCAAACAAACAGTCACTCTCTAGCTGTACACAGAATATGAGGCCATCACAGTTTTGCACATTACATTGACTGGTGGAGGTCTTCACTGCTTAAGTGGAGCTGCCTGCTGAGGTTTGCCTTTTCAGCAGCATGCCCATAAGAGTGGTAAGTGGCGGTGATGAGACACTGTCCCCTGTGCCTCCTTCAGCTGCCATTCCCTTTAAATTGAAACAGAGTCCTGCAAATAAATGCCACATTCTGAGCAGGGAGAATGCCTGAAAGTTGCATTATATATAAACACCCATTGGGGAATTGGCCCCAGCCCAGTCTGCCTTATTTGCTCTCCTTTTTGTTATTTATATGATACAGGAACAGGGCTGCATCAGGGTCGCTCAGTGTTCATTTATCTCTTTATGTTGTGTTGTGAGGAAAGCTTTAACAGCCAGGCTGCCTTTAGCAGTGAATCTGCCAGAAAGAATCACCTCCTGTGGTTCTGAACATCACAAATAATGTGATGCATTCATCTCTTGGTATCAATACTGCTTTAGTTTTGCCCCCTGTTTATTAGCATTAAATGGTATCTCTCTTAAAGATTAATTGAAGCTGGAATAAAAGAAGATGGCTCCCAAGAGTGGCCCACTGTTTGTTATTCATGTTGGACTGAAAACGGCAACAGTAAATCCTCCAAGTTGTTGTTAAGCTTGCTGTATTACCATATGTGTGCCATTTCCATGGAGTGACAGACCCCCCCTCCCTGGATCAAATGGGGACTATTGATCCTGCAGCACTCCATTTCAGGTTAATTGTGCTTGAAATGAGGTGCACACACTCAAGCATACCTGCATAGGGAAGGCTTTATTTATTTATATTTGTGAGGGAACACGTGTCAGATAAACAGCAAATATTCAATTCACGTCTTATTCAATTTTGCTCAAAATACTGGTTGTGCTGAAGTATGGTCTGAAAGTGGTTGAGCCAGATTGAATTCGACTTTGATCCACAATAAAGCCTCTTCTAGATGAGACTACAGGTTGCAGGGGAACCTCAGAGCAATGATGCAACTTCATCTGTGGAAAAAATCTCATTAGATGGGGGGTTTTTTTCAGTATTATTAAGACTTTCTTCCCTCTTGAAACCTCACAGTTTTAGATGTTCTTTTCCTGACTGAAGCCACAACTAGACCTGGCTAAAATATTTCAGTAGGGCTCTGGTGAAACCTGGCCTCCCCCTGACCCCATTCCTGCCGACAGTAAAAAGCCGGCTCTAAGGTAACCAGGCATGAAAAGCCTAGCAGAAAGAGGCTGGAAGCACTGCAGTTCCTCCACAGACATCCCACTCAGCCTTCAGCACGATCACGTGCCAGATGACGACTTTGAATACACACCTCAGCCTTCAAATCATTACTCTCCCCGCAGCATGTTGCACTCAAAGTAAGAATTTAAAGTGAAACTCTTGAATGTTTAAAATGTAATTCAATATAAAAGAGATTAGTCTGCACCTGATCATTTTAAATTATATATTATAAAAGCAGCTCTGTCTCTTGCTGTGTTAAATCACAGATGATTCAATGATAACAGACTACTTCAGTAAAAAATAAAAAATAAAAAACCTCCACTAAGTAAAACAAAGTGATAGCTGAAGATGTACTCATTCTTTAAACTTTAAAGTAGTCTGAAGTTTAAAATTATATTTTCTACAACACTGACAGCTACAGTTTAGGTGACAATCGTCGCTTTCTACTCCAGCCCCAGGGGTTCTTTATAGAAAAACTGCGCCATTTATAGAGGAAAGCCCTCCCTCAGTTTGTTTATAAGCCCATTCTTTTGTAATAGTATATATAAATAAGTGAAAGTGTGTAATGGATCGCATTAAACAGGCAGGCATAGAGAGGCAGGATTTAATTTGCATGCCAGATTAGCTTGCTATTGGTTGGGGCAGTGCCGTAGGGCAGCCTTTTCATTAATAGGATCTAGTCTCTTCAAATCCATTAAGTCAATTGAACCCATACATAATCTGATTTCAGAGGCACCATGTAAATGTTGCGCTGCGCCTGTCTTAGGGCAGGTCTTTGCACTCTCTAAGAGCAGTGACATGATAGGTATTTGTAGTATTGTGGGGATGCAAAATAAAATAAATAAATAAATAAATAAATAGTTTAAAAAAATAGCTATAGGAGAGGAAAAGTAAAACATAACCAAGGTAGATGTATTTTCTATTATACAAGTTTTTTTCCCCCTCTTTTATCGCCGTCCACTAGGACATATATGAGCTAAATAAGCTTCCAAATAGGTTGTTTGCATTTTGATTTTATGGGGCTCAGTGATGAGATTTTAAGTCAATGAGAGATTTCTTAACAACCACTGTGTGAGAGTGGGGGGGGTGCTGCTAATTTAACCCTTCAATCCGCTGAGCACAGAACTGCTTCTCTGAACAGGCGCGTGGCCGGTGTTTGCAGTGCAGCAACTCGTCTTCACTGTTGACAAAATTATGTAATCACTCAACACAATTTAGGCAGGCTGCCCAAGTTTTGCATCCACGGTTTCGAAAGTTTGCATCCAGGTTTTTGATATCTGATACATCTGAAGATGTATTTGACGATGAAGGCAGAATAGATCATTAATTAATTAATCATCAGCTGAATAGCTAGATGGCATGCGGTCCAAGGCTACATTAGGTCATTTTAAAAGATTAAAAAGATTACAGAGATAGGGTTGGCTTCTTCTTGCCTTTGATGCCTGCTCATTCACATCATAAAACTGATATTTTGTACCTTTAAAAATCCATAGAGAAAATTAATAAAAATTCTATAAAATGTTTTAAGGAACAATGTTTCTAACATCTAACGTATTATATTATAACGTGCAATATTTTAATAAATTTCCATTGCTGGAATCATTCTGCTTCCATATAATGGAATAATATGTGTGCATGATGTCAGTTACCTATTTGGTGAAAAATCAATCCAATAAGAAAACCATAGTTAATGTTACCTCCCTAACTTAGATAGATATTGTTACTACAGTTTGTGTCCTTTTAGCTGTAGTAATAGTATTTTGTATTAATACTCGTATTAACAGTTTCAACAAAATACTTGATGTACACTTGAGTCCATAATGTAAGATAGTGGCTGGGGCCAAGAGTTAATTAAAACAGAATTAGTTTTAAATGTTCCTGTGTTGGCATATTAGTAGGCATCATCAGGACTCTTACCTGTGACACTGTATTAAAAGTAATTATTACCTAAAAGTTACTGTTAATTAATACATTTATTTTACAGTATATGACAAATAAGAAATATAATCAAATGCTCATTGCAGTATTTATTTTATTCTATTCTATTTTATTTTATTCTACGATAATTGTAGGATTGACCAATGATTTAGGTTAGGCATTTGTAAATCTTCCATCATAAAAGGGATTTTCATTATCTCACTATTTTTGTTTCTCAGTTTGTAAAGTGAAAATGCTCAAAATGCAAAGCAAAACATTTGTATTTATAGGCTTTGGTGTGCAGGGCGTAAGACAAACTACTTTATTTGTTCAAGTAATTATCTTATCTGAATGTCTGGATCCACACATCATCCAAGACAGTGATTCACAGTCACATTACAACCTCACTGATGATGCAGAGGAGTCAAAATGATTGAAATCCTTGTTTGTGAGCCTGACTGGTCAGAACTGTGGAGGGGCACACTGCTGGAGGCACTCAGAAGACAAGGCTCAACATAGTCCAGGTCATGCCTGAGTGACCCTGCTAGCCTCAGATTTACACACTGTACACACTCAGCATCTGGACCATTGGGGAGCCACACATGCATGCGCGCACACACACACACACACACACACACACACACACACACACACACACACACATACACTTAAGCACACTGTAGATGCGAAGAGAGGACAGGGACACACCACTGGGAAATCTATACAGTTTATAATTGGAGAGGCTACAGCAGGAAGAAGAGAACCATAACAAACATAACAAGGGTGGAGAAGGCTGAGAAGATGTGAATATCTAAAAAGAGAGTCAGAAAATGGGATGATTTTGTGTGAGGGACCTTATAAATATATTTGGAGGAGCTAAATCAAAGAAAGTAGTTCTTACATTGCGATGAGGGGAACTGCATGCTGTAGTCATCTAGCCTAGATAGTATTTTTGTCATGTCCACTCCTTCTACACTACCACTGTCAGCGTCGCCGGCCTTCTGATCACCGGTCTACTTGGACACAACTACAACTCCCAGCATTCCTTGGTTTCCCACTTCATGGACTGCACCTGTGCATCACCTTAATCCATTGCGCCTGGTCTCATACCTATTTATACCCTGCACAGTCTCCAGGCCATTGCGTAGTATTGGTTGGTTCACACGTCTTATGAGCAGCAGTCGACACTGACTTACCTGTGCGTGCGTCTTTAAGTGCTGTGGTTTTTGGATTAAGTCTTACTTTAGTTACTCTGCACTGCTGACTTCCTGCTATTTTAATATCTTGGAAAATTATTATTCATTATTATCAGAAGAACATTATAATAGGTTGCATAAGTAAATTGCTGCTTATGAGTAAAGCTGTAGTTTTGTAAATTAAGAATCAGTGCATAAGAGTCATTTGACAGGCTCACCTGAAGACTGAAATACTTTATTTGCAGTCATTTCTGTGGCACAGGGTTTGTCACTGCTGCTATGAGGTTTTCCCGCTTTTGAAAAATACAATGGGGGGAAAATTAAATCCCTTGAGGAGGATTTAGACACTTATATAACTCCCCAATTATAGAGGGTTTTTTTTCTTCGAGAAACCTCTGTGCCCTCCATTCTGTTTATATGACTCACAAATATCTAATACTGAACTGTGTATAATGCCAGCATGCCCACATGACTGCAGAAAAGGCTCTTTTGCTTTCTGCCCGACTGAGTCAGGCATAATAGGAGGCTTGAAAAGCTGCAAGCTTAAACCAGCACACTCTTGACAAAGCCTTGGTGGCTTGCTGGGAGACTGTGCATCATAGGAAGTTGCCAAAAAACTAATTTTCAAAAGCAGTCAGCATGGTCTTAAAGCTATCTAACGAAACTACACCCATAGGCCACTGGACATAAAATACTTCATTCCTGCATGAGCAATTTGCTGACAATGATGAAAGAAATGGCCACACATACGGTTAATGTTTAAGAGAAAAATGAGAAATGCTGCATATAACGTAATATTTAAACATCTGCCATCAGTCTAAATTCAATATGGAAAATTTTACAGCCTTGTCAACAAATCTGTCCAGCCAAAAGCATGTGGACACTCCAACTTTACACCCATACAATAAGTAACTATTAAATACCCAAACCCATGGGCTACTGCACTGCTGGATTTTCCCATGATTATGGAAGCTTTAGTGAGGTCTGGTGCAACTGTTTATTTATGAGTTCTGATATTTAGTCAACATTACAGTTTACCCAGAAGATGTTGATGTGGTAGCAGTTAAGTCTATGTGCAGGTCAGTCAGGTAAATGTACACTAGTGCTGCAACAAATAACTATTATCTTTTTTTTTTTTAATGATCGTTTTCTGTATCCAGGATAAATGACTAAGATCAACTAAACAAAAACAAACAAACAAAAAGGAAGAAAAATGTTTAGAAGACTCTCATAAAGATATGATCATAAAGATCCTCAAGCATCCTCAATACATCCAGACTTCTACGTCAACATCAGATTCACATACTGTAAGAGTCCCACCATCGTTGCTGCTTATGCAGCACCTGTGTCCGGTTGGACTCTAAGCAGCCTGACCACCACTTATCCATGCCGCATCCTCCTATTTCATATCTTGCTTGTGTTGTTCTTTCAGTTGTAAGTCACTTTGAAAAAAAGCATCTGCTAGTAGTCGTGAGAGATATCTAACCTAGCGGGACATCATAATTAATCCCTGGATATTATTACAAGAAAAAAAAAGAAACACAGACAAGTAAAAGTCACAGATATTCAAGACATTTTCAAATGATAACTTAGGCACAACTCAGTGAGGTTACCGGCTAATTACAGCATCTATTTCCTGATTTATTGCTCAAGTTTTACACTCGTACATTGTGGTTAACATTGACTGCTTTGCACTCCATTTTCCAACGAATGTGTGCCAGAATTTCATGTCCAAGCAAAGAAAAAGTACAAAGTCTTTCAAGAACATTTAAGTTCATATAGATAGATAGATAGATAGATAGATAGATAGATAGATAGATAGATAGATAGATAGATAGATAGATAGATAGATAGATAGATAGATAGATAGATAGATAGATAGATAGATAGATAGATAGATAGATAGATAGATAGATAGATAGATAGATAGATAGATAGATAGATAGATAGATAGATAGATAGATAGATAGATAGATAGATAGATAGATAGATAGATAGATAGATAGATAGATAGATAGATAGATAAGAAAAACATCATCATCATTCATATGGTACGTCACATACAGTTACTTTCATTCAACAGTGCTAAAATGTAAGTTCATCTATTCATATTTTGTACTTAAGTATAATTTTACAGGACATCTTTATACCAAGATGTTCCTTTTTTATGTGACCTTATTCCTCTACTGTCCTATTCAAGGCAAAATATGTACATTTTTTGTACAATTCACTATATACATCTAAAACATAAAAATAATTCTTTTTTGGATTAAGGTTTTACAGACATAATATATAATCATGTTTTTAATACAAGCAGTGGATAAAGTAATTTTATTCCCAAACAATACTGTATACTGTAAATAGGTAGAATTATGGTCAAGATAACCTGTAAGATTAGAGAGCTGATCATTAGATCATTTACAAGCTCTACAATTCTACAGTCTATTAAAATTGATTACTATGTTTTGATAGAAAGAAAATCATTATCTTTTGTCAAATTTCAAAACATATATAATTAATTTACCATAACTTAATTAATCAAGTTAATTTTAGTTGAGTCCAAATTTAAAATTCATATACACTTTATAAAATATTGTCTAATATAATTTCTTATATATTGTTAAGAGTCCATTTCACGCCAAAGATGTTGGATGTGGTATAGTGGTTAAGTTTACATGCGTGTGCCAGTCCAGTCAGTCTGGTGAGTCTGCACCATCTAACATCTATTATTATTTCTGAATTATCTTGTGGGAAAATATTGAACCTTGGACATTGAAACTTTGATATATGAAAGATGCAAACTCAGACCAAAAAGTACAAACTCATGCAAGTAAGTAGAACTGAAATTCAAAGAGAAAGAAAGTGAACATGGATATCAGATAAAATAGATAGAATTGATTTAACGTAGTCTAACAGTGATATAAGTCACATTTTATGATAAACTACATTGATGCCAGGTTAGAGAGTCCTGGTCCCTTCTGACCCCCTTACCTGCCGGCCTCAGACCTCCCTTTGCCTTCTTCTTATATTTCAACCCACATTGAT
This sequence comes from Xenentodon cancila, assembly GCA_014839995.1. Classification (NCBI taxonomy): domain Eukaryota; kingdom Metazoa; phylum Chordata; class Actinopteri; order Beloniformes; family Belonidae; genus Xenentodon; species Xenentodon cancila. The sequence goes on from CM026218.1 coordinate 11,314,789, forward strand.
ATTTACCTGTCTGTGGGTGGTCCTCCATCTATATCTCCACCACACACACACACACACACACACACACACACACACACACGTACACACACATGCGCAATACAACTCACACTGGCAACTCAAGTCCAGGCACTAAGTACGTGTTTATCCCATTTCAGCTTTACAGTTTATGTTTTGTGGTTTATGCCATCTTTATTAGTTTTTTTAAATCAGGGTTTCGTGTTTTTTGGGTTTTTTTTAAATAAAAAAAGAGGATCAGTGGTGGGGACATTGTGAGGGGACCAAACAGGAAAAAAGTCTCCTGTCCTGGACCCACGACCACCTAACTTGTTCTTCTACTTGTGACCCCATAATGTGTGTGTGGGAGGGGGAATATTACCTTTTCACTGATAGCGCTTCCCCATATTCCCTGACCCCACAGAGACATTACAGTGGGCAAATATAAAGCAGGGCTTCATGAAGCCTGAGCTTATCTGGCCTCTGAAAGTATGTGAGACATGCCTGGGAACAAAAGACCATCTCTCAGCCTGGGAGCAGGCCAAGGGGATCTCTTTCAGCAGCCACAGATTGCCCTGTGTTTTCTTAATTGACAGACCCCATCCACTTTTGATAAAAATGACATGCAGCTGGCAGGCAGGCCTGGCCTTCCAGGTAGACCACCTTTCAGCAGGAAAATTGTCCTCAATCTACTTCATAAAGAAGTTCGATGGAGGTCTCAGAGTCAGCGTCATATACATACTTTCCAGTGAAAAGTTCCCCTCACTGTGGATTACACCTGCATGGGAAACTGTGATTTCAAAGGAAAGGGTCAACTTTCCAAAGGTCCCATATACCCACAAATACATATACCTTTTATAAGCACTAATCAGCAAAATCAATGGCGCAAACTTCACAACAGAACTGTCTAAACACCCGAAAACACAATTTGTTAGTGAACAGAAAATTTCCTAGTAGGATTTACTATAATGATCAGGTGAAACAATTACACTGCTGCCCACAAAGTTTTTCTCTTTTCCTCTTTTTTATTACTGTTTTTATTTACAATAATTTTATTAGAAAAGGTTTTTAAAAAAGACATATTATAAGACATTGGACAACGTCTTTCTTACTTGTCTGATAACACAGTAATCAGCAAATTGTTAAATTATTGATAAGTAAACAGCATCTATTCAAAGATTGATACTGCATTATCAGGGATATATAAGGATACATGAAGCTACGTGGTATGTCTCCAGTTTCCTTTCCAAGGAAAGCATGTCCTCAGCTGGCCAGAAAGTGTAGTGCATCTGTTATCCAAGAGAGACCTGTCAATCAAATATGAAAGACAATACCACTGTTTTGGATTGATAGTTTTTTTTTTCTAAGATAAAACATTTCTAAACATTTCTTCTTGTTAAAGTTGCTCTTTCTTCAATTCTCAGGAGATATAAATATGCTTGACTTTCATCTCAATGAAGAAAACACATCATGTCCTCTTTTTCAAGGTGGTGAAGTCAAACTCTTTACTGAAATCATCCTTTTCTTTCCACAGAATTTGCTTTTTTAAAATTTTCTCAGATCTGAGTCTGTGATGTCACTGTACATATTTTTAGACTTTAGTGACAAGATTAAGCTGCTGGGTTTCTGGTTTGGTTTGGAAGTCACTTTAGACAATCAAATCTATTCAATTAACTTTTTCTTATTTTATTTTTTTCAAAATATGCCCCTTTTAAAGCAGCACATTTTTTGGCTAACATTTTGGGTCTCACTGCAGGTGCTGGAGGTTGAGGCACTTTAAGAACACTGTCTAAGATTTGTTTTTACTTGTTTGTTTTTTTTTTTGCTCGGCCACTCTCTAATTAGTTTTTTACATAATTACGTTTTGGAGTCGGGCACTTCTGCCAAGATGTCCACTAGAGCTCTGTGAGCTTGCTTGTTGTGTGACAAAGTGCTGTAAAACGATACACGAGGCGTTTTCTTTCCTAATCAAAGTGACGAGATCCACAAATTTCACTTATATATATATATATATATATATATATATATATATATATATATATATATATATCACTCACAGATTTCATATCTCAGCTCCTGGAGTTTCACCTGTGGCTTAAGGATCATATTGGTTTCAAAAGCCATGCTTCTGCTATATTGAGAGTTTTATTAGATATATTTTGTAGACTTTGTTTCTGACTTCAATTATTCTTTTTGAAAAGGAAATCTGTATCTTAATAAAAAGAGAACTCGGAACCCTTCACCACCCTAATTCAGATTATTGCTGCTGAAGGTACTAAAGGAGAAGTCCTGTGTAATGTTTTCCAGACTGCATCAAAATTCAATGAGTTCTTTCAGTACTGGTGCTGGAACCCTTCACCAGATGTTTTACCAGGTTTGTGTAATCATCTGATATATATATATATAATATTTCAAAAATATACAATATTTGTATGACTTCTCATACAACACAGAAACTTACTCAGGACTAAATCTTAATTACATTGATGTTTTTTTTAATGACAAACAAAGCATACACTTTAAAAATGCCTTTGTCACAGCATATAATGTCAAAAATCCTTGTGTGCTTTTAGATGTTGGGCATCCCAAGGGCCTGAATTCTACTGAGAATAAAAAGGGGCCATATGGCATCCACATCTCAAGCCCCCCTGATCCACCAAGACTGACTTCTCCACCCAGTGAACAAAAAAGGATTTGAAGGTGCCAAACAGCGTTGGTCCGTTGAGGATATTAGTGAAGCATGGAAGATAAGGAACTCCCATTCCAGCCAGTTCCAACAGATAAGAGCAGAGATCTAATATCCTAGATCTATTTGAGCCTTCCCTGATTCACTTTGGGTCCTGGATCACACAAGGGAGATCAGCATCATTCATGCATTGTTTCATTTCTGCTATTTATCAAATCATGAAAATATCATTGATAATTTAAATCAAGCCAGTGAAAGTGTTATAGTGTTAGAGATGACAGAATTGTAGCTATTATTTAATCCAATTCAATTAAATTATACTCGATTAAAACCAAATTATGTGAAACCTCTCCAGACAAAATGGGGGCAGCAAATAACAGAAACAGAAAAGGTCATGTGTCAGTTCCTGGTGTAATACACAACAGAGTTGGGTCATAGGGGCATTACAAGGCTTCATCTCCACATCTCAGCACATTATTTTCAGTGCCTGTTTTGTCAAGAATGGATTCCAGATTATAACAGGTTGGTTTCCAAATGTTTTGAAATGTAAAGCTTACAAAAGCAGCGTTAACCCCTTAAAGAGGATTTATACTGCGGCAGGATATATTGCCAAAAACAAAAACAACAACAAGCAAATGCAAACGTCTTTAAACAACTGGATGTGTAGCAGAGAGAGAAGCAGATTTGAACTCTTGCCATCGCTATTGTGTTGTGTTTGAATTCTGGTAACAGCTAAGGACATTACTTCACATGTAGCTTTGGTAAGTGAATTTTCTCAGGAGATAATATGGACCGGAAATTGCAGCCAACAGCCGGATCCCGGACACAAAAACATTCCTTTACAGTACCATCTCCAACATGATCTAGTGCTGACAAGCAGTCAACCCTCCTTTACTGTTACCACTTCATCTGCAGTCAATCTACCTGTAAAGTCAGAAATCCCAAAAAAGAAGGTTTATGGTAGGCTGTAGTTGAACAATAAGTGTAAGTCTCTATATTCAACTGTGAAACTGTTAGTTTGTGTCTAAACCTATTTACCAATATTTCAGCCCTCTAAATACTGGGGTGAAGTATTTTGTCTTTTTCACAACCCACCATCACTCCCTGATGTGAAATATTGCACTTAAAACGAAAAAATACCTCTAAACTGTCAACCCGTTGCTAAAGTCCAAATAAAACTGAGATAGAGACTTACATGGAAACCTGTTGTATGCGTTGTACATGTGAAAAGACTCATCTGACACTGTATATTGAGTCAGAGTCAGAGTCAAGTTTATTGTCAATTCTACCACATGTGAGACACATACAGAGAATCGAAATTACGTTACTCTCAAACCCTCGGTGCTACACAATAAATAAATTTTAAACACAAAGTGCAAGTTAAAAAGAGACAAGAAACAAGTTATGTCATGACATTTGTACAACAGTTTTTCGGTTCGATTAAAGTGACATGGTGCAAAGCAAGCCGTCCAGTTCTGCCAAAAGTGCCTGATGCAGATACTGAGATCAGAGTGAGTGAGGGGGGGGCAAGGCGGGAAACGGTGGAAGAGCAGGGAGAGTGTTCAGCGTCCTGACGGCCTGGTGGACGAAGCTGTCCTTCAGTCGGCTGGTTCTGGCCCGGAGGGTCCGCAACCTCCTCCCTGATGGCAGCAGACTGAAGAGGCTGTGTGACGGGTGGGTGGGGTCTCTCACGATGCTGAGGGCTTTGCGAGTCAGACGGCTGCTGTAAATGTCCTGAAGTGAGGGGAGAGAGACACCAATGATCTTCCCAGCTGCTCTCACGACGCGCTGGAGAGACTTGCGGCAGGTTGCGGTGCAGCTCCGTACCACACGGTGATGCAGCTGGTCAGGATGCTCTCGATGGTGCCTCTGTAGAAGGTGTACCTGATGGGGGCCGGGGCTCTGGCTCTTCGCAGTTTTTTTATTGTACTTCACTGTGGAGTTAGACTGTAAAACGGCTTTTCCTTCAATTCAAAATTCAATTAAAAAAATACTTTATTTATCCCTAAAGGGTAATCAATTACTTCATTCAGTTTTCTTTTCATCTTTGTTTTAAGAGCAGACTTGAAATCAGGGCTCCATGATGCGGAAAGTAGGTTTTTAAGGCCAGTAAAATTTGATCCCTATCCCTATCATTACAATGTTATAATGTTATAATTGCAATAGGCCTGTGACCAATATGTATTTATCCTCAAAATAGGCCCTGAAAGGGAAAATCTGAAAGCTATATGGCTTAATGTTTTGTGTTCAAAACAGAAATTCAGCTAATCTAAATATCAGTTCTTGCAGAACTTTGACAATACTATCACACAGTACACAACACATAGTTTAATTTTATTTTTTTGTTTAATGGGACCTTAAATTTGGCTACCAATAGCCTCTCTAGTTCCCTTTCTGCCATGAACCTAACTTTCTTAGTAGAGATAACTACTTAAGGTGGTTGTGTCCACATTTGTGTAATGAGATCTGCCCAGCTATCAGAAGTTTGCTTACATGGGTCTAATATTGATCAGATGAAGTGTCCTCCTTTTAATGAAAGTTTAATTAGCCTGTTTATCCATTTTCAGGTAATCAAGTGGCACAAAATTTTACATTTGGAGGAACCCATTGAGGCCGAGCTACTAAATGGTTGTTGGTAATGGCTCTGAGCACGTACAAATGTGTGGCTATTTAGAATCGCTACTAAATCTGCCCCAACTAACTGGACGCCAAATAGTAACCAACGTGATATCCAATGTCTCGTGTTTACAGTAAACTTAATTTCATGAAAATTGGTTAAGACTTTGACAAAGCTACAAATGATTTTGAAAACCAGATGCATAAAGGCAAAGTCCAACAGCCACTATGAACTGTTCTGTATCTATGCAGATGTTGAGGCTGAAACTCATATAAGGTCGCGCCATTCTCCTCCAGCCGGCTTTGGGCTGCCACTCTGTGTCTATGTGTTGACTGGTGTTACGCTGTCATGACTGTTTGCGTTTGCTTGGCGAGTTCCATGAGGTACATGAAGTGCAACATGACAAACCAGAGCGGCACTGAAACCCACGACTAAATTAGCCCGACTGGATGACTGTGTTGCAAAATGATTTGCGGGGAAAAAAAAGAAAGAAGAAAAACGTGGCATTTGATACAAATCGATCCAGTAATTCTGAGTATGTCTGCGTGTGTCGTAGCTACGTTTATTAAAACTGTATTAACATATAAATAATTTTACATGCTGTCCCACTTAGAATACTCCATTGTGTCGTGTATGCATGTGGGAGCTTTGTTTGTTTGTTCTTTTTGTTTTTTTTCTTTAACATCCAGCAATTTTCTTTGTTTCCCCTCTCATCTTTGGTGCAAATGCAGATAGACAAATATTATATTATTAAGTGTAAATTGGGAAAAGGATGAGGTCAATTTAATGGACAATTCATTTCATGAAACCTGGTTTATTGTTGATCTAAAGTATATCCTCTGTGCACTTTGCACACGTATTGTTTTTCATTTGCTTTTATATTATTAGTCTTGATTTTATTTTTAATGTTCTTATCCAATAAGAAAGTCTCCATTGTTAAAAGAGAAGGGAACAGTAAGGACTGGATTGTAATGGACTTAGAATAACGGATGTGTAAGAAGTCACACTAAACGTAACCAGGTGTATAAAATGTTATAAAACCCAATAAAAGATAAAATTACAAAAATAAAGAATATTCCATTGTTTCCAATATTCACTGTTTTTTCAACAGCAAATTTTCAGCAATACATCCTACCACCTTTTCAAATGTTTTTTGACGCAGAAACATGTTCTTTAGTGTTCTGTATTGAAAGTGGTAGCACACCGCCATGGTCCTAAAGAGTATTGTGTGATCAAGATTCAGATGAAGCTCTGTGTGCCATTTCACTGGTCCTCTCCCAGCTTTCTTTTATTCTCGCAGGCCTAATAAAGGATGCGTGGGGAAATTTTTTGGCAAGATGGGTGAGAACTACCCTCCCCTGCTCCATAGATGCTGGTCTGCTAATGAAGTAACAACAAATTGGGCCGCAGACTAATTTAGAGTGGCGTTTCTTGGCCCCTCTTGGCCTGTAGAGATGTGTTTCATTTTCTCTTATCAGTGATTCAGTCATGTGGATTTACGCATGGACGCCTCTGTCTCCCATGATCGCTGTGCTAATGGAAACTTCGTTAATGTCATTAATCTATTGGCCGAGACTTGTAGCAAACACATATTTTGCTGTTTGTGCTTCATTTGTCAGATAACACTAAATGCTTCCTTTATGTCCATCGAGAATGAACCAAGACAGGAAAAATTAGATAAGTACTGTGAGACATTTTAGGAATCTTTTGAGTTATTTTCATATATAAATAGGTAATGGGGTATTTGTCTAATTGTGGCCTTCATTGTGAAGAAAATATCAGGCTACTAATGATCATATTGCATAAAATGGTCTATCAATTTAAGTATGCACAAGAGTACAATCCAAACATCTAACAACTTAACGATATATTCTCACTTTGTCGGAAATCTGATCTATGTCTCCCTCCAAAGCAAAGGATAAGACAGGGTCTAGCATCTTTTGGCATTCTCAAAGCATAACAAGATGTGATCTGTGATTATGCCAGAACGCTGAACTCTGATCTCCGCTGCCTGGAGGACACAAGTTCAACACAGTTACTCTCAATTTAGCAGGCCAGATTAGTCGGAGGGCAAAATGCTCCTGCCAGGACAAATCCTCATCATGCTTGTTGTCTGCATATTCTTTATTAGGTAAATCGGTGTGTTTATACTGCAGCCAAATTGAGTATAGATACCTGTGGGTGCTCAAATTCAGGCTGACACAAAGTTTGAGGTCAAACAGGGGGACTGGCTGGATGAAACTTATCGTTTCTATAGGAAGAAAATAGCAAAAAGTAAAAGTATGAGCCCACTTCTAAGGAAATATTGCATGTAAAGTCTACTCTTGTTGTTTTATCAAAACTGTATGGATATTTATTTATTAAGATACAAAGAGAAAATACAGAAATCTGACTCTCTAAAACCTAAATAAAATGTAATCCTCATAAATATCACTGCAAACATCTGTACGGGACAAATTCCTTTAGAGGTATGAGCTGTACCTGGTTTTTAAGGCGATCATCCAAAACAGTGACTTTTGAAGCTCCATATGGAAACAAGAAAGAAAGATCCTGAACTCTGAATCTGTTGAGTTTGGAATTTTGAATTTCTTCCTATTTTGGATAATAAATAAACCATCAGCCACCTATTTGTTTGCTCTGAATCCTGCTTTTGAGTCACTTCTGGGGTACCAGAGAGTGGAGTTTCAAGTCTGAAGACGTTTAGTAAATTTGGATCAGAATAAAGGGTGGAGCCTAAGTCCCTGCTCTTTCTAGGAAAACTGGCACATGCACTTTCCATTAAATGAGAAAATGTTAAATGACATATAGCCACATTCTCCGGGCAAACAGAGAACAGTTGTCACCTCAGCTACGATGACCTATTTATTCACAAGCAATGATAAAAATGTCTTAATTAAGACCTAAATTGTGTACGTTCTGTCTAGATTACCCATTCGTGTGCAGCTTCAAGCTTCAAATGTCGCTTAAATTCGACACTGAATGTGTCTTGTGCAACATCCTTATTCACTCCACTCAGATGCTAAAACTCCTACTGTGGCTCAACTCATGCACCACATAATAGACTGTTTTGTATTCTTTTTTTTTTTTTTTTTTAATCCTCAAATCTGTGACACATACATTTTTTAAACCCTAAAGAGGTTCATCAGCATCTTCCAGCACTTTCAAATCTGTCTAAATTGAGCCTCACAGATCCTAAACATACATGTTTATTCATGCTGATTTTAAAATCCAACATTATTTCCTGCTTGGTTGATAGACATTTTGATGCCCATGCTCACAAAAGCACTGTAATGTTGTCATTAGTTATGCTTCTCTGGTGGCCAAAAGATGGATCCTTAAGTCCCGGGATCCAATAAGGTTGTATATGAATGGTTGGAGGAGATAAACTACATCAAATAAATGAAAGAACTGATGGAAGACGAACAGGAAAGCTTCTTAATTAAAAATATGAAAATGAACAAAATCTCTGACACAGTTTTGGGCCCATGTGAACAGCTGCAGTAATTCTCTCTTCACTTAAAAAAAAAAGAAAACTTAAATTAATTAACATGGCTGAAAAGTATCCTGAACCAATTTTTGATTATTTTTCTTAAACAGGATCTAGTTTTCACCCTTGCAGATTAAATTAGTATTTTGCATTTATATAAATAAGTAAAAAAAAATCTTATAGTTCTCACTTTATGATTCAGTTGATTATTGTTACACAAACATTTGTCCCAGTTGTTCTATTTTTCTCTTGGTTTTAGACACCAAATATGCCATAAATCTGAGGTAAATCTTATATTGAAATCTGCTCATTAAATACATCTGGATGGATAATTAATGGCAGTTAAAAAAATTAAAACATTTTATCTTACTTTCATTTTATCTTAGCTTTTTTAATCGTTATTTCAGTTATACTGTATAAAAAATGAGAGAGGATCTCCTTTTAAATTCACTTTTTTCTTTAACTTACTTATTGCATTGAATGAAATATCTATTTGCTTATGCATGCTTGTGCAGTATTAATGTTTAGCTTTATTTTTCCACTCACTCATGATGAACCTCTAAACATAGAAATAGGAAAATGCTGCATGATTGGTATCTGCCTCATCATCTGGAGGATCTCGGGGGGCCTGGACCTTCTGGACAAGACGCTGGATACAACCGAGACAGATCAGCAGCTCATCATGAGGACAGTATCATGTCCATACAAGTGCTAATTAGTTTTAAAATGCCATTTAAAGTCTAAACTGCACTCATGTGGGTTTAAACTAGCCACTTTTAAACAACCACAGGCAGAGTTTGAAAACTTTCCTTGTGCTTGTGTAGGACTGAAAATTGAATCTACACTTATACATTTGAATGTTTAAATGCTCAAACTCAAACATGTAAGTACTTGTGAATTTCATCATTTGTAAAACTGGATATTGGATATCACTGTGACAAGACCACAATTTATAGAAACTGTGCTGTATTAAAAAGTAAACATTAAATCCATGTGAAAGTGGTGAAGTTGTGAGTCAGTGAACACTGACTAGTCATGAAGGGGGATTTTGTCCAGAGCCGTCTAGTATTAGCAGCACGAATATTTAGATTATTAGGCATAAAATGTGTGGCACACCAAAACAAAACAAGGTCCGTGCAGGAGTTGTATTACAAAAAAATGATGAACATGAACATGACAGAGGCTTTTTTTTTTCAGTAAAGTAAAACTAAAGATTCAGACCTTCTGTTTACAGCCCTTCTTTCAAAAGGCTTGTTTCATCCTTGTTGCCACCACACACATAAACAGAACCCATATGCCTTTGGACAGCATCTTTAACTTACTCTGTCAGGGAGGACTTTGTAAGCAGCTTGAGATTAAACTTAGATTTATTATTTGTTTTAATAAGCACAATATATTACACAGTGCCTGGGGCTAAAACTGCATCGTGAATAGAATGAACCCAATTCATTGTTGCGCCTTCGTATAAAATGATCAGTTACTATTGATCAATAATTTAGACAAGTGCCAGATTATTGACAGGAAGACAAAATGTGTTTGGCTGACCATATTTGAGAAATCCCCCCATACACTCAATCACTGGGACAGAAATTGCTCCATGGAATATAATATTGCAGCAACGTTTCTTTTCCCCTGTGCAGATCAATGCTAATTGAGGTCCAATATGATGAATGCAGCCTGAAACACTTTTAACCCGCAGACTGCTGTACAGCAACAAGGACAAGCAGCTGTTGGGCCACGCCAGATCTTGAGTACAGGATTATTTTATCTTTACCATAAATGAAAGTCACAAAAATATGCATTACTTGATTATCTCTTAATTTCAGAGTTTTGTCACAGTTTCTTCAAATGCAGTTATCTATAGCAACACATGAAGCAGAAATTCAAATTTCAAGATATTCTTTAAAACTAAAATGCCATGAGGCCTCCTCTTGAGAGAGAGAGAGAAAAAAAACAGCATAATAGGATGATCAGCACAACAGAAGGATGCTGGTCGATCCCTGAAGCCCTCCAAAAACAGCTCTCACAATGCAAATTCAGCTTGTGGACAGTACGCAGCAGATGGGGTAAACCATGCCATCATGTGGAAAATAGACCTGTTGTGGTGTCACAGAGACACAATACGGTAAAGTCTGCCAAGTGGCCCACCAGAGGAAACTGTAAGAAGCTGTGGCCACAAAGGGGAAACGTTCATTCTTATTGTGCATCCCCTCACATGATAACAAGATCATGAAGCTTACATTAGTTTTTGCATTCTGCTTAACCATTCCCCTATGAGACTTTTTCTTTAAACCTTTTGAAGAACAGGACATCATTTTGTACTATTTATGTTTTATTGGCGTGCATTTGAAACTGCAATATAACCCATCATCTATCTACTTTAAAAATCCATGCAGGCTCTCAAAGAGCAGAATTAACCTGACGGCTGTCTTGACTCGTTGCTGCCACCTAGTGTCAGAGGTTGTCATCTAAACCGCTGACACACTTGGACAATACCTCCTTATATTTTAAAATCGCGGAAGCTGAATGAATTCTTATTCATCGCAAAACACATATTTGGTTTTGTGTGTTTGTGTGTGTCTGTGTGTGTTGGGGGGGGGGGGGGGGGGGGGGGGGGGGCACGGAGGGGAACTTCACTTAAAAGATTTTTTTTTCTGCATTTTAGTGTGCTGTTTAACATTTACTTGAAATCCAGACAAAACCAGGCCATCTTCAACTCTAGAATTAACATATCAGATGCTGAGGTAATTTTGTGAATTGTGCTTATTTAGAATTTTAAAACAAGTAACCCATTATCACAAAAGTATTTTTGTGTAATGTTAAATTGAGAAAATGTATTATTTCAGACTGACAGGTTGGTGGGCCTCTCCACGTCTTTCTCTTCTTTTCACAGCCAGTCACGTCGCTGACCTGTGTCAAGTGGGTTTTGCACTTTTTATCAAGTTACATATTTGCTCTGACGATTTGGAACCGAGTAACTTGGTAAGCACATTTTTAATTTTGAAAAAGAGACCACTGGCATTAAACATTGAGAAATGGAGGTAATTACCACAAAACTAAGAACTGGTATGCATTTTAACTCTTAAGATTACCCCTGTAATTCCAGTTGTATCATGTTACTACCATACAATAAAAAAAAAAATAAAACATAAAAATTACCCAAATTATTCATGATGACACAAAATATTTAGAAACATAGAAAAACAACACAACAACAAACAATTCAAATACAAAAAGAGCAGTCACTTCTGGTGGTATTGTTTTATTTTAATATTTATTTTATAATTCTTCTGTTTGACAGGGCAAAAGCTTCAACAAGAGCTTACAAATTTAATTTAGAGACTTGTATGAAAACAGTCTTAGTTGATTCTTACATGTCAAACAAGTATTGAGGCTATGAATTAACAAACAAAAAAGAACAAAAGGGTTACTTCACCCTTGACAATAATGACAAACTCATCTCTGAAAATCTACACAGTTTAAGACAACATCCTTTTTCATTGTGAAACCATTGAAAACAGACAATATTACAGTTTGCTTCTGGAAAACGCATGGAAAGCAACACAAATCACACCATATTTGCATTTAATATTTTTGGTGGCAAGGAAGTTGTAATCGTGGAGATAACAAAACCAGGACAGATAAAAACATCTATCTAATATTCAGTAGTGGTAGCTCTGAGAATGTTTTGTGCATTTGATGAAATGACCCCTTCCAGCGAGTAAAAACGTGCAAAATGAAATGTTTAATTAAACTCAAACATTTTTTTTAATGTTTCTAAATGAAACATAATATAACGACTTTGCACTTTTGTTTTAAAAACAACAAAATAATATACTTTACTTTGGTAAGAATTGCTTTTCTAAATGGTCGCACTGTCTACAACACGAAGTGGTTAAAGAAATAGTGCAGTGACATCTTTTGGACACGAGGCTGCAATGCTTAAAAGTACACGGCTTTCGTCTTTGACTTGCAAAACACAACTTATTTCCATTTTCGTCTCAGATCTGCATTACTCATCATCACATTCCAATCAGGTTTGTACTTATTTTCTGAGCAACAACAAATCCGGGTCTTCCTGAAGATTCATTACATTCCTCCAAACGTGACGCGTCCATGTGATGCAGTTTAAAGTGACAGCTGTTATAAAGTTTGAAATAAAGTAAAGCCCATTCTATGAACAAATAATCAACTATCATCATTCTAATCAAGAGTAATCTAGTGGCAAATCTATAGAGGTTGAGTTCTGGGTTGCACAGTGAAAGATTTATTTGCAAATATCTTTAAGAAACACGTATACCACTGATTTAACTTACCTGTGTGCATTTGTTGGACCAAAAAAATAAATAAAAAGGTTGCCCTTTGGCTAGATCTGGAGATTGATAAAAGGCGCAAACCCCAGTACATCCTGAAGAAGTACAAGAGCCCTCTGTAAAGGCGGCTCAACATCAATCACTACGTTGCGCTTCCGAAGAGGATCGAGGCTTGACTCCGTCACATTGTGACAGTGATTCACCTTCAGGGTCTGTAGCTTTGGGCAATACTCTGCAAGGGTCCTGTGAGCACAGCAAGAAGAAGATCTTGTGGATGGGTGAACGAGCAATGTGGCGCATGTGAAGGTGTGGGAAGGGACAACATAAAATCAGTGAAATACACTTGGAAAAATAAGATTATATACCTGATTGAGTGGTTCCTGACCCGCAGGCAACCTGTCAAGTCCAGCTGCTCCAGGTCCCTGCAGTTCTTGGCCACCTCCTCCACTGACTCGTCTGTAATGTTGGCATTGACTGCCAGCGATAGAGACTTCAACTTCAAACACTTTTTGGCCAGGTAACAGATGGCGTCGTCCTTCAGCTGGCGACAAGCGGTGAGGTCGACAGACTCCAGCCCCCCGCAGTGGTCGGCCAGACTGCGCAGGGACAGGCTGTCTACCCATTCGCAGTGCGCCAGGCCAAGATGCTGGAGATGCATGCAGCTCAAGGACACAGCCACAAGGGAGTGACGGCTGAGGCATGCGCAGCTGCTCAGGTCCACCCTCTGCAGATGCTGGTTTTGGCCGATAATTGGCAACAGCTCCTTGTCTGTCACCCAGTCCGAGCAGTTCTGAAGTGAAAGCTTCTGGAGAACTTTATTGTCCTTTAACATGGAGCAAAATGCTTCCTTGGGAATGCACGGCCCCACCTGTAAACATGAGAGCAGAAAACAAGCTGCCTCTAGCGCTTTTGGCTTCACAAGTTGTCAAAACTCAAGTGGTTTCTAGGCGCTTACCAGGGACAGACTGAAAGTCCTGCAGTTGGAGAAGTACATCTGGACCAGGCTCTGGAACTGCTTGCTCACCCTCTGCAGGCTGACGAGGTGCTGCAGCGGCAAATGGCACAGGATGTGCGGGACGAGTACATCCTCCCAGGGCAGGTCCAAGAGATGAAATCTGCCGCAAAGTGCAAAGCTCGTTACAGTTGAACTCTTGACTCCACGTGAGACCGCGCTTGGACGGAAACGGCCAAACACGCGTTCACGTTAACGAAGTCGTTAGAAAGTGGGAAATAATGACAAACATTTCCACTGGCAGTTGATGGGGCTGTCTTGGTTTAGTGGTTGTAATGTATAGTTAGAGCTAAGTATAAATAAATTAGACTGGCCTCATTTCAGCTGACTGCTTGTTATTACTCGTCAGCTATCGTTAGCCTATGAGCTAGCCTGCCGGGGCCATCAATCCAGCTGCTTTTTTTTTTCTTTCACATATAAACCTCGTCGTAAATGCAACTTACGCATGCATCTTAGCTTCTTTAATCGTTATTGAACGGATGTGTTATAAAGCGTTTTCCAATGCGTGCTGTTTTTCGCGTAGATGCCAAAACGGTGTATTTTCCTTTCGCATCTTGAAAAGCGTTTTAGGTGTAACCCACACCGAATGCTACTTTCACGGACCAGCGGAACGACGAACATCAAGACGATAAGGGCTCACGAAGTAGGCGACTATCACACAACACACTGAGTTTAGAGGGGGAAAGGTGATAACTGATGGTTAACGTTGTTATACTGTTTAAATAAGTTACAGTAATACCTTGCATATAGAGTTATATTTAGGGAAGCTTACATCTTACCATTTGCAGCCTATTTCCTTACAACAAATACTAATTGCAATTATTACTTTATTATGATACAACATTTGCGATAATTTGCTGCCAGTAACGGTGCAAGGAGATATGTTTTCATCATGTTATCAACGGGTTATTGAACCGTAAATCATGGTTATTAACATTTACGAGGAATCCTGAATGCAGCATCTGCAATTTTCCGGGTTTTAGTGCTTCCTGTCAATGTATTAATTGAATACCTTTAACTATTGTAAATTGGCAGACTTCCTACCTCCTTATAACCAACAGTCATGTTGATTTGTTACCTTTTTCGCAAAACTGTTTAGGCTACTTATGTGAGTTAATTTTTTTTAATTACATTGCAGTCTTGTTATAATCATGATGTCAATCATATGGATATACATAATTACTTTTGGGTTGCTTTACGGAGGAAAAAACTTAAAGTATGCATTCTATTACAGAAAAGGAGGTGTCACAAGAGGTTAGGTCACACTGCCCTTACTCAGATAGGACAGATGTGCCACACTAGAGGGGTTCTTTCTGTATTCTACATGTTGAATGCTGATCCTTCCCTGCATTGTCTGTTGTTTGCCTTAGGTTTTGCTGATATATTTTTGAAATATGATCTACAAACTGTAAAATAAAATAATCCTTGTATGTACAATCCTGGTCTTTCTGTGTTGTGGTCTGGCTCTGGGGTTGTTTGGGTTTGGGTTCCCTCAGTGGTCCACATTTGGTACCTCCTAGCGGCGGGTTCTGAGGGTCCTTGTGGAGTTGGGGGGTTTGCATGGGGCGCCGTGCGGGCAGACGTGTCCATGGCCTTGGT
The DNA here is from genome assembly GCA_014839995.1 of Xenentodon cancila. Lineage (NCBI taxonomy): Eukaryota > Metazoa > Chordata > Actinopteri > Beloniformes > Belonidae > Xenentodon > Xenentodon cancila. The sequence continues at coordinate 11,330,497 of CM026218.1, forward strand.
AGCGATGCTCGAGGTTGGGCTCGGGTGCCTCCCGTCGCTCTTCGTCGCTGCTGGGATGTCTCCACTTCCCGATGGGGGTCTGCCTGTGCTGAGGCAGGTTGGGCGGGTGTTATGTGTGTTGCTATGTGTGTGCATGTGTACAGGTATATGTATATATAGATAGGTGTGTGCACATGTGGTATAGATTTATTTTATAGATTTGTGTACATACATTTATAACAGATCCATTTATTTATATAGATTTACTCTCAAGGGGTTCTATATGTTCAAATGTGTGTGTGTATGCCAGTGTGTATATGTATATTTATTTATTTACAGATTCAGTATTAACGTTGTTGTGCTTTACACAATGTTTTTTTTTTACATGTCTGGAATGAATCAATAGAACAAAACAAATAATTATAATAATATACCATAATTATAACTGACAGAATAAGGTTTTGCGCAGGTTCCACAGTACAATACTGTTAGAATATGAGATACAGGTATGAGGACCAAAATCTTTACTTCATAATTGTGCAGCTGTTGTCACAAACAACTAACAAAAGGTTGAAGAAACAATGTAAGGTTTGAATTTTGCTTCTGGGGATAGACATGTACATGTTAAAGTGACATTTATGAGTGAAGCATGAAGTCAGAGCAGTGATCTTAAGCTGCAGAGCCAAATACATGGATGTTGAACATTGAATGACCAAATTCTAAATAGCTGCTTCTGTTTTAACAGCTACTCTTAATTGTATACATGTGTTGAGCATTTAGCCACCGTGCCATTTCACCTCTGTCCACAGGAACAATGAAGTCAGTCATGCTGAATAATCGCTGACCCATGAGTTGTGTTTCAGGGAATGAGACAAGTCAACAGGAAAGCTGAGTAAAGGCTCATTTCTGACTGACAACAGTCCGTATACAAGCTAAAGAACAAGCATGGCGAATAAATCAATCTATGATTTCTCTGCGGAGACTCTGGATGGACAGCAGATTCCGCTCAGCAGCTACAAGGATAAAGTACTTCTCATTGTGAATGTTGCCACTTTCTGAGGTTCAACAATAGAGGAGGTGATTCTGCATTAGCCCCAAGTAATTATAATAGTAACCCTTTCAGTCATCTTACTTAAGGTATTTGATTTTGTCTCCTGTTTTCTCAGTACCATCGAATGAATGCACTGATGGAAATGTATGGTGAGCTCAACTTCATTGTCCTAGGATTCCCCTGCAATCAGTTCGGTCTTCAGTCACCTGGTAGGTGTTTCAAATGTGGGGAGATGATTGCATTTTTAGCTCTTCCATATTTAACTAATTTCCTTTCAGAATGAAAATGTTGAGTTTATGAAATTCTCTACATTGTGATGTATTATAACAGTGACTAAATCACTTAGCTTATATTTAAAAAAACAAAAGAAAATGCGATTCAGATGCTTTTGGATCACAAGAACGTTTTCACAGTTGGAGAAGTCCCTTGTCATTACCAGATGGAATTCACCACCCAATGTGAGTGATCCCTGGGCAATCACATTGAGAGGGGTCAGAGTCACATATGGAAAATTTACGTAAAAATAAACAACTTTTCTACAGTTGGTTGTGGAGCCCCAGACTTCCAGTAGCTTCATCCTCAGGCTGATTTCATGATTGGTGCACAATCCATAGCTGTGTGAAAATATTTGCTGTTTGTGTCATCTTTCATTTCTGAGCCTCCTCCCTTCGTACATGTATCCCATTACATTATCATTTTTAAACCTGTAGAAAAATTCGGATTCATTTATTTAATATACTGCTGGAGTAGTATCCAGTGTCATTCTGGTGTAATCTATAAAACAGCAAAAGATGGAAAAGTGTTATTACATATAGATAAGTCATCTCTCAGTGGTAAAGGATGACGGGGGGATGGTTTGTTATGACACCTGCACAAGTCACATTCTAACTAAACAAATCACATCATGAAGTGACATCCTCCACTTTTTTGTGTCCTCGCCACATAAACTGCTGTGATTCATAATAACATCCATTTGTGGGATCTTTTTTTTTTTTTTTAGCTCCTACCGCAACGTAAAATGGGTGTACATAAATTGGTTTATGGAATAATGTAAGCTCCTAAAGTAAGCCTCTGAAAACTTTTTTTTTTAAATCACACAAGATGTGTCAAGTGATCTTGGACCGAATAGTTCTTCTATTGTTTTGTTGGTTCTTTAAATTTGTTTAGTTGCTGTTTCAGATGCCGTGTTTGTGTTTAACCAGCTTTGTTGTCTAGACCAGTTACCATGCAGGCACATCACTGACACTATCATGCTGGGGAAAACCCCCACTCTAAGAAGACCCTACAAAAGGAAAACTCAAGTCTACAATCTGTTAAGGTTCATGTGCAAGAAGGGGGAAGATTTTCACCAATAGCTCCAAGAAATATGAAAAAGTAACTGCGGTCCAGATTTTTTAATTTACTCTACAACTCCATCATTATTCTTGTAAACTTTTTAAGGATTAAGTTATAACATATAACCCAGTTAAAACAACTACAACTCAAAAAGAGTTGAAAGACTATCATAAAACTGTTAAGTGGAGTTACTGTAATTTTAAAAGACAGTATTTTAATATATGTACAGTCAGGGACATGGTCCAAGTGGTTACCATGGTTTCAGACTCTATAGGAGCCAAAACAAGAAGATATGACCGGAGCCAACAAGTGAACAGGGGTAGAAAGATGCAGATGAAAAAACTGGACGGGAATATAACAAACTATCCATAAGTGTTTATCAGAGATACATTATCTTCATACTTTTACTTAATTAAAGAGCCTGAACACCTATTTCAGCACATACACGTTTTCATATGAACTCTACTAGATTTGAGGGCTCATATCTAAATGCACACATTTTGGTTTTCATAAGGTATATGTTTACAGTACTAATGTAATACCCTTTTTTCTTTAGAAGTGAATCATGAAGCCCTCAATATTCTGAAGTACGTGAGACCAGGTGGTGGATTTGTACCAAAGTTTCCTATCTTTGGAAAGATAGAAGTGAATGGGTTAAATGAAGAGCCTCTTTTCACATTTCTGAAGGTAAAGGAATTTTATGAAGAGATGAACGTATTAATTATTGTATAGTATTTTTGCTGGCAGCACTGCACTACTGTGGATTTGTGTTCTCTGCAGGAATCTCTGCCATATGTGAATCCTGTTATTGGAGACATAAAGAAGCTCTACTGGTCCCCAATCAAAGTCAATGACATTAGATGGAATTTTGAGAAATTTCTCATTACTGCAGATGGCATACCCTTCAAAAGGTGAACTCATTAACTACATGTCATTAACTACATGTCACAAGTAAGTAAAACCCATACAAAAAACTGTGACTATATCTTCCCTTTACTGCAGGTATGACCTTCACTGCCCCATTGAGACTGTGGAGAAGGACATTGCAGAACTTCTCTTATGAACTTTCCTCAGTGGGGTGTCGGTGGCAGAGTGACGATCCCTCCGTAAATGCACATGTGCACCTGAGCAGGATCTGATAAGAAGATGAACATGCCTCAGAGCTTCAGTGCATTCACTCTGAGACCAAGTTCCCTTCAGCCACTCGAGGACTTTTCATGTTGCTGTAAACAGACTAGTGCCCTCTGCTAAGTACATGAGTAAAACACTACAAAACAATAATCAAGTTGTTACATTTGTCATCATTGATGTCCTAACTTAATCAGGTTTGTAAGACAGACTTTTTTTCACCTCCGTAATATCACAAAGATGAGGAGCATCCTCTCACAGAGTGATGCTGAAACAACTAATCCACGCGTTTGTAATGTCTATACTAGATTACTGTAATGTAATATCCTCCAGCTGATCCAAAATGCAGCAGCGTGAGTGCTGACATAAACGGGCTTAATACCATCAGGCACCATTACTAAGGAACCAACCTCCAGTCAGGGTTAAGGAGGCTGACCCCACTTCCACCTTTAAAAACAAACTTATAACATTTCTGTCTGGCTAGTCTTTAATGTGTTAGGTCCAGTGGTCATAGCTGCAGCTACGGGACAAGAATAGAGTAGGCTCGTCTTAAACATAGTTTTGTCCTAGAGATGCTGCTACAGACCTACGCTGCAGGGGGACACACTAACATGATCCACTGAGCGCTGCCCCTCACCCCTTTTGCTCTCCTTTCCTTCTTAAGCTCAATCCACAGTTATTAATTAGAAGTATCTCATAAACATAATTGCGCCTCATTGTTGTTGTAGTTTGTTGTGCTGGTCTGCCCCCTCTTTTTCTCTTCCATATGTGTTTGCAGACCAGAACTTCCAGAGCTGCATGCTGCCCTGCAGTCCCACCCTCTGACCACCTCAGTGTTTACCTCCATCTGTTTCTTTCTCAGTGTCTGCTGCCTGTTTATATAGTCATCTCTGTAGTAAACAGGGTTACCATGTATCAGTCATATGTACATAAAACTATTAGTTCTCCAGTTAATGGATTATGACGACTAATATATAATATCTTATGTCCAATTGACTATATATCTGTTTCTCTCCTCTCTCTGTTCTTCATCCTCTTTCCTACCTCCCTCCTCTTTTCTTCCTGTACCCAGCTGGCCTTTGGCACTGAGCGCTTTGTGGCTTAGTGGTCCTGAAACCATTCCTCATGAAGAGGATGAACAACTTTCTGATATGTCATATATACCAAACAAATGTTGAAACACATGGTCACAGTCCCCAACCGCATGTATGGAGGAAGCCAGGTCCTGAGCAGACTACTAAAATGTGAAAAGAAATATTTATGTCAGTTCAGTGACATTTCAGCTGCCAGATGAGTGCAGAAAAGAACCCCAAAATAAAAATCTTGCATGCTTACCTTAACTTTACAACAACATTTTTGGCCAATCCCTACTTAACCTATTCCTGCTTAAGCAATATTTATTTTTAAATGCAATATAAGTTTAAAGCACATGTTGTATGAATAGCTTTGATTATGACGCTTAATATGTTCAATATATTTACAATATTTAAAATGTGTCCTTACAGCTCCCCATACTTCTGCAGTTACGCATGCGTAGTTGCCATTCTATCGGCCAGTAACCAGTAAACATGGCCGGTGTCGGTTTCCGACGGTGGGCCCAAGCCCTCGTCAAAGGGAAAGGTCCTGGCGTTACAGCCGCTCTGTCGGGATGCAGAGCAGGTTAGTCGATTCGCTGTGATCCAGTTTATATTACGAATGGATTTCTCTGAAGACGTGGGTTCAGGTGTGGAGCTCGGAGCCTCTCGCGGACGTAACCTTGACGCGCTACCTTTAGCTTCGGCTGTGCGGGCCGCAGCCGGAGTAACGTTTCACTTTCTTCATTCTCCTGAGAACCGTGTTCATTTACACATGCGTGTGTTGCTGTTTCAGCCTCTGGTGTGTCGAAGGACAGCTTGCCTGGTCCATACCCGAAGACCCCCGAGGAAAGAGCTGCGGCTGCGAAGAAGTACAACATGCGGGTTGAGGATTATGAGCCATTTCCAGACAACGGCGAGGGGTGAGTTTTGTTCCGAAAACGTACCAGTCCCAGTGTGGCACAATATACTTGGTTTCGCGTGATTAATGTAGTTTCTGGCAGGATGAGGGCAGCGCATTAATACTTGTCTCGTCAGGCAACGTGTACTACCCGTGCCATTCATCGGCAGCGTAAAGAAAACTGACTCTTTAACTTTACGCCATCATTTTATAGATACGGAGACTATCCCAAATTACCAGATAGGTCCCAACAGGAAAGGGATCCCTGGTACCAGTGGGACCATCCTGACCTGAGGAGGAACTGGGGAGAACCGGTAAGATGCTGGTGACATTTACTGATGTTGTTGGGGTTTGTTTGTTTACTTTACAAGTATACTGATAATACACTGCCTAGGTTAAAAAAAAGAAAAATACATGCATAGAGTAATCAGATTTACCCTGATTCAGGGTAAATCTGGGCTTGTCAGAACACATGCAAAAGAATCCAGTCTCTGCATTCTGACAACCTCAAGCTGTTTTTTTCTCAAATAACCTCACTGATCAGTGGGGTTTTTAAGGCTTCCTGGATGTTTAGCCCCAGTAAGCTTGGTTTGCTCTTTATTTCACTATTAACTACTGCTATTCTGCTATTCATTGTCTTTAGTTACACTTCACCAAATGTCTAAGCGTTTTCTCATCACAAACATTCAAGACCTTTTTTCAAACCAAATATCTTTCTCAAAAGTGATTGTTTGCCAGGATTTAAAAAAAATTCTGGAAAGATCTTAACCTAGTTTTGATAATATGCAGAAGATTTCTTAGTTCTTTTTGTTGATGGAATAGAATGTCTTTATTTTCATTGTAAAGTACACTGAAACTTAAAAGTGCCGCCCAATCTGTACATCAATCCAGAAACATACACTAAAAGTAGCTAAAAAAAAAAAAAACGTGTATAAAACAAGCAGAAATCCAGCACACACAAACGACCTGTTATTGCACTGATCCCTTTAAAAACATTGCACATTAGATGTGTTTTTCAGTATTGAGTTGGATAAAAACAGTTTTCGGATCTGTTTGTCATTGTTTTAATGGTTCTGTACCGTCTGCCTGATGGGAGCCTTTCAAACAGAGAGTGCCCGGGGTGAGAATTGTCCTTGATGAAGATGTGTGCCTTTTTTAAGCAGTGGGAACTGTGCAGTCCTTCTAGAGTTTGGAGAGGGCAGCTGGCGATCTGAGCCGTTTTGGTGACCTTTTGAAGCGCTGTCCTCTGAGCTACTGTGTAGCTGCTGTACCACACGCAAATACAGTATGGTAAAATGCTCTTAATGGAGCACCGATAGAAGGACACCGTAACAATGACAATAAAGATATTATATTCCTAATGCAGACCAACGATTTGACGCCTCTGAGGTCAAATATAATTTCTTCAACCCCAGTCTCCCAACATAGCTGGCTTTAGGAATGAGAATCTAATCACTGCATCACTTTGAGTTAGGCAGCATGCTGCCAGCAGACACGCATTAATCACTGCATTACTTTTGAATGCAATGCTCCTACATATTTGCTTAGTTAAATCATGTGTTGATTGTTTATATTTTTGTTTAGTCTTTTCCTGTGTTTATAAGTGTGGTGAAGACATTGATGGTCAATTACTTTTTGGAATTCTAAAACGTATGGCTTATTGCAGTACTCCAAACTTTATTTTACAACTCCAAGTAAAAACCGACATGTATTTAAAATTGATATAGTCTCTTATTTGAAAATTGAGTAATGTATAATTGTGTGTGGATTATATGTAGGTTATAACTTCAGCTATGAGCATTTGCAACATTGCTTTTTGATAATTAGACTGTTGATTTAGGCTTCTTTGCAGAGATGTTTTTCAGTTTTTGTGCAGTCTGTAATTCACTTGAGCAACAAATAAAATAGTTATGATAGATTGATATCAAGGATGTCAGAAAATCATTTGTTTTTTTATTGATTGTATTTATTTTCTTCTTCTCCATTTTCAGATTCACTGGGATTTTGACATGTACATCCGGAATCGGGTGGATACATCTCCCAGCCCTGTGCCGTGGTCCACAATGTGCAAACAACTGTTCGGTTTTATTGGGTTCATGTTGTTTATGTTTTACCTAGGAGAGAAATTCCCATCTTACCAACCTGTTGTAAGTACACCAGAGATTAATGCTATTTGTGGGGGTTTTTTATGTTGCAAAGTGTCTTCACCAAGTTTTAGGTTGGCAGGTCCTTTACTTCTTTTAAACTGAATTTCTGAGACTCACCATACACACACACACACACGCGGCACAATGCAGTCGGACAAGTACTGTTCTCCTGCCAAACGCCAAACCCAGACTCGTCCATCAGATTGCCAGATAGAGAAGCGTGAGTCGTCACTCCAGAGAACGCATCACCACTGCTCTAGAGTCCAGTGCCGACGCGTTTTACACCACTGTATCTGACACTTGCAGTGCATTGCACTTGTTGATGTATGGCTTGGATGCACTTTTAGGCTTTTTATTTTTATTATTTAAAAAAGAAATGACTGCAAGACATTTACTCAGGGTCAGTCCCAAAAGTAGTGCAATAGTTCCAAAATAGATGGTGTTTAAATATGAAAATCTATTTGTATTAAGTGTATGACGTATTTATTTTTTGGGTGTTTTCATATATTATAATTAGTCTCTCTTTTTTTTAATACAGATCAGAGTAAAATATACTTATAATAGTAATGATATCCAAAATGGTTATAGATCAACAAATCTAGATCTAACAAAATGTGTTTAAAAATTAAATTACAATAAATGCTAGACATGCATTGATGGTAGTTTCACTGACTAACAAGAACAGACATATTGAACTTATACTCTGTGATCAAGTATGTCCTTTTTTTGTTTTTGATTTATTTACTAGTGAGCAATAATTTAAGTTAATATCTGTTTATTCTTTCACCTGTTTTGAGCAATATCACCTATACGCTTTTATATTTTCTTAATTTTATAATTTTTTTTAATTTTCACAAGTGTTATCTTTCTTTCAGGCTCCAAAGCAATATCCCTACAACAACCTGTACTTGGAGAGAGGAGGAGATCCTGAAAAAGAACCTGAGGAAATTAAACATTATGAAATCTGAAAACTGAATTACAGTTCTACTTGTGTATATACATTTCTGTCAAGAATAAAGACTTATGTCAACAGTTTGTCCATTTAATTATTACATAGCACAGCTAACTTGGTGGTTAGCTGCTGTCTACCAGCAAGATGGTTGCTGGTTGAAATCCCAGCAGGGGCATTTCTCTGGTGTGCAGGTTTTCCCCAGGTCCTCTGGCTTCCTCTCACAGTCCATAAACATGCATGTCAGGTTAGTTTAAAGTGTATATAGGACTTAAACGTATGCATTCTTGTACAATCTGAATTTTCAGTTAACAGATGGTGCACCTTTTGTGTGCGGATTAAACCTGTGAAGGCAGAAATAAAACACTGAGGATGTAAAGTGCTTCAAGCCTCACCATGAATATTTCTGAAAACTTAGAAATGCCTTCCCCCTTCTCAGGGCTGTGTTTAGGGCTGAGGTATCTGACCCTGAACTGTACTGAGGTTCTGGTTCCTGTGGCCAAAATGACCGTAATTGCATAAAAGCCCCAACAGAGACAGGCTCTTAGCAATTGTTCCTGCTGTCGAAATGCAATGAAAGTCAACTTTGCATAAACACTTTCTTCTTTTTTTTCCCCAAATGTGGGCAAAATGTGAAAATACTTCAACTGTCAGATAGCATCTTAGCAAACGCATCCAGGTGGGTCCCATTTTTGTTAAAAGAGGGCTATTTGACCCATGAGTGGGTTTAAGTCTGAAGTGGGCAGACCACATGAATTTTTGAAATTTACAATAATATGGACCCCTACGTGACCCTACGCAGTGCTTACGTGACCCAAGTTTATGGGGTCTATAAGAGATAGTAAGTGTATGGACATGAGGTAAGAAAGGGGGGATAGTATGGGTCGTTAATCATTTCAGTAATTCTGTAAATGTCCTATATAAATGTATAAATTTGACCTTAACAAGTAACATGTACTGACGTCATATGAATTAAACAGTTGTGACCCACCTAAAAACCAAGTACATAGGCCTACCTGGTCAATTTGAGTAAACACGGAACCTGCCGAAAATCCACTTGACCTACATAGGTTAAATGTTGACTGGGACAAAAAAAAAACAAAACAGGGAAATATCATAAATCATTTAAAATGCATTTGTGATATTTTCAGGATACATTAAAGTTAAAGAGACCGAGGTTACTTCGGGCTACAATGGAACGACAAATGTCCGCGTCGGCTACCGTAGCGCAGTGACAACACGGCACAGCACTTTGCTCGGAGCTGCTAGCCTGGCTGATAAGTGGCTCTGGAGCTTGTAGATGCGGATACACGCGTTGAGATACAGACAGTTGACGTAAGTTCATTTTAAAAGCCCCGTTTAATTATATTAACGGGGTTAAATACGGTGTTTTTGCAAGCAGGGTTTAATTTAAGGCTGACACATGAGGACATGGGTGGTGGCTGGTAGTTAGCATGCTCGCATCAACATCGGTTCTGGATATTTATTGACATTAAGCCGCCGGCCGATCGACCCCTAAGAACACGACTGTTTTAATTATTTATCAGCACCCACGATGCATTATGTAACCTTGAGTAATTCGGAGTAAGATATTGGCACGAGAGCGGTTTTCTGTGCGACGCGTTAAACGACGAGTGCTAACCGTTGGAAAACCCGTTCGCGAAACGATACACTGAAATTCACGCTACATTGGATCGAGTTGCATTAATTTCAACTGTTTTGCTGATCTGTGTAATTTATATCACCGACAACTACGTTGGCGTTACCAAGACGGCGTGTTATTGACGTATAAGACACGTTTTGTTAGAGGAGTGGGAGCTAGCTTAATGGGGACACGGCGCGTAAGGTCGGAAGCGATCTGTCACTCTGGTTTAGTGATTTTTAAAAAGCAGGTAGATTAAAATGTGTGTTTTTTTCATGTATCGCAGTCTTTTTCTGATTATGTTAAATAACTGGGTTAATAAAATGGTTATTGCTGGAATATGTACAAAGAAATGCTCGACGTTGATTGAGTGGCCTTCGTTCATCTGTCCAGGATTTGAAACTTCAACACCTGTAGAGGAAGATGAGGCTGAAGGAAATCCAGAGGACTGCCCACCAGGCTTGGAGTCCTGCCGGACACCATCCCATCTACCTGGCCCTGGGAACATCAGCACAACAGCTGGATGCTTCTTTCAACACCACAGCTGCTATAGAGATATTTGAAATGGACTTTGCTGACCCTTCTCTGGAGATGCAGCTCAAAGGGTCATTACCTACAACAAACAGGTATTTTATAGTGAAAGTGATACATTTTAATAACAACAAGAATTGCTCTTTCAAATTTTATTGAAGACACTATGTACGAGTGACACTGGGCTGTAATGACTTAACTCTTTGCTGATTTAGACACTGGTACAGACGGCCGGTACCTCATTATAGGAGGTGACCACTATAATTGAATTTTCCTTCTTTGATACACATGAGCTGGAAATTTTGAGAAAACAAAACAAAAAATCTGTCATAAAATAATTGCCAAAATTTAACACACAGCTTTTCTAGTAGTATGTACGTAGAGATCGCACATTAAGTTCATTATCATTATATCTGTCATATTCCATAGGTTGCACTGTATTGTATGGGTGAATTTTGGAATGGGAGCAGATGGCACTGGAGGGAGACTTGTTGGTGGGAGCGAAAATGGCATGTTAAGTGTTTATGATCCTGAGGCGATAATGACTTCTGGTGCTGATGCAGTAGTAGGACAGTCTGACAAGCACACAGGACCTGTCCGAGCACTTGATTTCAACCCTTTTCAGGTAAGTGTCTGCTTGTGATCTAATTAATTAGAGAATAAGAATAATATAAAGATACTCGTCAATAAGTTATTGATTATTTTTCATATTTTGTTCTCTGACAGAGTAATCTTCTTGCATCAGGAGCAAATGATTCAGAGATTTATATCTGGGACCTAAACAATTTTAGTAGTCCAATGACACCTGGAGCAAAAACACAGGTGGGTTGATGAAGAGAAACTTACAGATGCCTGTAAAATTGTGGACTTTGATTTCAACCAAAACATATGCTGTTGAGTCAAAACACAAGGTTGAAACCACAGGCCACCAATGGGGAGTTTTCACTCTCTTTTGCCAATTTTGTAGTCTGACTTAAAAGTGAAAGTGATAAGTTTTGTTTGTGCTTTCCAATCTTCTCTACAGTGCATGCGAATGCCCCTGAGAATAGTTATTGTTTCCATTGTCCATTGAGCATTTTAAAAAAATTATAAAAGCAAGTACCTATGTACCAGCAGTATTTGCATTTGGTAATCTTCTTACCATCAGGTTCTTTTGTATTGACACTTAAAACTTCTGTCTTTTGTTTCAGCCTGCCGAAGATGTCAGTGTTGTGTCGTGGAACCGACAGGTTCAGCACATCATGGCCTCTGCAAGCCCAAGCGGGAAGGCAGTTGTGTGGGACCTCAGAAAGAATGAGCCTATAATAAAGATCAGTGATCACAGTAACAGGGTTGGTGGCTTTAATACATCAAGTGCAAAGTGTTTATGTGTTTGAATATTTTAGTATCAGATATTTACAGGCCTTGGTGGTTTTAATGCATTATATAGAGATTTGACTAATTTATCCCCTTTTAGATTGTAAAGGCAGATGCGGTGCATCCTCTCATGCTGGATACTGATGATTAAGTCTTATTTATTTAACCATTTCAGATGCACTGTTCAGGAATGCTCTGGCACCCTGATGTGGCCACTCAGTTGGTGTTGGCATCTGAGGATGACCGACTGCCAGTCATCCAGATGTGGGACCTCCGCTTTGCCACATCACCTCTGAAAGTCCTCGAGAACCACACAAGGTACCATTCTTTTATTTGTCATGCTTATTTGTGTATTTGTGATTTATATAAAGAAAATTCCTAATGGAGCCTCTGTTTGGTGTTATCTTAAAGGGGAATTCTGTCCATATCCTGGAGCCAGGCTGACTCTGAACTCCTGCTGAGTAGTGCTAAAGACAACAGGATCCTCTGCTGGAATCCAAACACTGGAGAGGTATAAGATATTAAATGCTGCTCATCCTCTCCTCGGAGTTTTTACTTAGGCTACTCTGGATTTTCACTGGTTTCTTTCCCACGTCTTTCTTTCCTTGTCTTTCAGGTTATTTATGAGCTTCCAACAACAAATCAGTGGTGCTTTGATGTTCAGTGGTGCCCCAGGAATCCAGCCCTGCTTTCAACAGCATCATTTGATGGAAGAATCACGGTTTACTCTGTGATGGGAGGGAGCTTGAAGGCACAGCATCAAAGCACAGCTGATAAGGTAATGGCTGTCCTTCTCATTACAAGCAGATGCTACATCTGCATGCTTTTACCTTTCAAGCCTAACATGAAATGCTTTTTGTATCAACATTTTGAGGCTATGTGATACACAATTTATTTAATAACATGAAGGCAAAGTTAGTCATATAAAAGAATGTTTAAACTCTCAAAGGATTTTATTTAATGTGGAGAAATAAGTTAAGTATTTAGCGGACAGTTGAAAGTTTTCCAGAAAACCTTCAGATTTTGAAATGCTTAAGTGCAATGGTTTAAAGATCTGTTCAATTCCCAAAGACGTTGTGGAACGCTGCATTGTTTGCCCACAAGATGGTGCTGGTGTGAAGGAAATAAAACGGACTAATTAATCTATGCACAGATTACAACACCAAAGCTAAAAGATGGTAAATCCTTTCCTGGGAATGGAGTGAATCGCCCGAAGCACTACTGCAGTCAATTTTTATATCCATCACTTTTCAATCTCAAGATTTTCTTTTTCATTTCAGTCACTAGTTTTAGAAAATTTCCATAATATCCAATCCACCCTACTTTACACATACTCAGACTTTAACATGTCGTCTGACATGACCAGCAATGCATAGTCACTCAGTTAATTATGACATATTTTAAAGAAAAGGATGGATAAAAATGGAAAACTAAAGAGCTGCTGATGATGCTTTGTTCATCGCCTGATACGGATGGCTCAAGCACACCTGATATTGTCAGCTCTAGCCCTTTAACGTTTCATGTTCTTTTTTTGTTCCTTATGCAGATATCCTCCTCATTTGATACAATGGATCCCTTTGGTACAGGGCAGGTGTTGCCCCCCCTACAGGTTCCTCAGCCTAATGTTCAGGACACCATAGTTCCTCCGCTAAAGAAGCCACCTAAGTGGGTGCGCAGGCCAGTGGGAGCTTCGTTTGCTGTAAGTGTAGCATCCGAACATTTTATGTGTGGACTAGATGTTTTTTTTTCTCTTTGTGACAAAATCTGAGAGCCTTTTTTTGTTGTTTGTTTGGTTTTTTTATTTGGCATTTGTGTCTCCAGTTTGGTGGAAAGCTGATAACCTTTGAGAATCCCAAGCTGCCCCCAGTGCAGAGCCCCCAACCCATCCCCAGACAAGTGTTTGTGAGCCAGGTTACCACGGAGACAAAGTTCCTCCAACGCTCCAGGGAGCTGCAGGCGGCACTGCAGTCGGGTTTATTCAACAACTATTGCCAGGCCAAGATTCAGAATGCCAAGTCAGATGCTGAACAGGACATATGGAAGTTCCTTCTGGTGGGCCTTCTAGATACTGAAATGTATCACAAAATCTGTCCCCTGGTGTGTTGTCTCTACATATTAAAATGACTCAAATCTTCCGTTTACAGGTTAACTTTGAGGATGAAGCTCGCGTTAAATTCCTCAAACTTTTGGGCTTCAGCAAAGATGAATTGGAAAGAAAGGTGTTCTATCTTATAGTTTTATACCCGAGTCCATTCACCAAAATTAATTCTCAATACAGTGCAATATTTATGTGGGCTATATTTTAATTGTAAAAAAAAAAAAAAATCGTTTATTCAGATTTCAAAATGCCTGGGGAAGAATTTTCAACCAAATGGACATGGAGTAGATGCCAAAGACCTTGCAGAAAAGATGCAGCGACTTTCAACTGAGGTCAGCAATTCTGCACACATGGCTTCTAATTTCAAGCTTTGTAGCACCTATTAGTGTTAAAAGTCTTGTCCTTTTCAGAGAGCCGAAGCAGCGGCTGAAGCTAGAACTTCAGGTTCTGTTTCACCAGCAGACTTTTTCAGTCAGACCCCAAAGGAAAACTCCAACTTCCAGATCCCCGTATCATGTGGTAAAAACCTCGTCTACAAGCATTCTTGCATATTTGCTTGAGATATGGTACACTTTGACTCCGTTTGTTTGGACCACAAGGGTACCAGTTTGTGTTTCTGAGTAGATGAAAGCTGATCGTGTCATTCTTTTGCAGATACTGATGGTTTGATCAGCCAGGCGTTGCTGGTTGGAAACTTCGAAGGAGCTGTAGACCTGTGTCTAAATGATGGCCGCTATGCTGAAGCCATCCTTCTGTCCATCAGTGGGGGAGAAGAACTACTCAAAAAGACTCAGCAGAAATATCTTAGCAAGCAAAAGAACAGCATTTCAATGGTGAGAGTGTAATTTATTATGACTGTGTTTGTGCAAGAAGAAAATGTTTTCACTAAACGATAAGTTGATTTAATTTGTCCCCAATTGCAGTTAATTTCATCAGTAGTCACCCAGAACTGGAGGGACATAGTGCAAAGCTGTGAGTTGGACAACTGGAAGGAAGCTCTAGCTGCTCTGCTGACGTACGCTCACCCTGAAGATTTTGCTTGCCTGTGTGGTAAGTTACAGTATGATGGCACATTGATCCTGTTGAGGCTTGCCTGGCTCCCAAGAGCACTGCATTATTCCTGCTGTACTTGTTCTATTTTTTGAACAGCATAGATCGTTGATCTATGCTGATCTTTGCTCTAATTTTCTCCTTGTTGGAAATATTTTTTTTCCTTTCTGTTTTTTCTTGGTAGACACCCTGGGAAGCAGGTTGGAGTGTGAGGGTACAGAGAAGCGATGCCTGCAGGCCTGCTTGTGCTATATCTGCTCGGGAAACATTGAGAAGCTTGTGGAGTGCTGGGCCCTGCACAGAGACTGCTCTTCCCCTCTTGGTCTTGAGGTATAATCTTATAGTCTGCCCAGACATACCCATTCACGTTACTTAAGTTCTCTCGTTCAGTGGGTGTGGTACCTCGCATTTTTTTTATTTTCAATGGTGCAGAGTGTACTAAGCCAATCGCAACAGGGCACGGACGAGCTTTATAGGATGTCACTATTCAAATCAATCACAATGTCTGCTGTCACATGCGTAATTTCTTTGATTGGTTGTATACCTACTCAGTAATGTCCAGAGTCTGTTTCCTCTGCGTCAATTGGTACTGCCCCAGAAAATCAGTGGAATTCAGCGGAACTAAGCTAAGTCTTTGTATGGAAGAGTAAAAGAATGAGCATGATCTGCCAAGTTAAAAGTCTTTAATAAGCTCAGTACTGTATTAACTTCACGCCTTCACTATTGTCAAAAACGGCTTTAAAACCAAGTATAAATCTCCCATTTAAAGTGAAAGATCAACAAACTCTTTGGAGTGCATATGAGTAATCTCACCTCTTGCACCATTTTTATTTTACATTCACAGTAGCAGCTGAGCATTGTCCTTCAACCGGAGATTGTAGTTGTTTTGTGACGCGTGTGTTTCAGGATCTGGTTGAAAAAGTAATGATGCTCCGAAAGTCAATCGAGCGCTTGCGCAACAGCGAGGTGCTGGTCCAGAGCCCCATCCTGGCCGAGAAACTAACGTCTTACGCCGGCATTCTGGCTGCAGAGGGAAGCTTAGCTGCCGCCATGAACTACCTACCTGACAATTCAGACCAGGTAAGGGTCCTAATTTCAAAACCCCAAAAGCATGTTATTGTTTGACTGCCTTGTAATAAGCACATTTGTGTGTTTGTGCTGCTTTTGTCTCCTCAGCCCGCGATCACGATGCTGAGAGACAGGCTGTTCCATGCTCAGGGAGAGGCTGCTACCCAACAGCAGCCTCCAAATTCATTTAATAGAGTCACAGTGAAGCCTGCTCCCTCTGCGCTGACTGTTGCACCCAAAGCACAAATTATGGTAGAGATTTATTAGTGACACAATGAATAGTTAGGAAATTTAGCTGAACTATTAAGTAAGCTTAATGATAATCCTGAACTTTGCTCTTAAATGTAGTAACGTATTGGAATTTGATTTCTCTACTTTAGAGTCAGTACCAGCCTTCTGCTCCGTCTCAGGTGACTGCACAGCAGCAGCCTCCTATGCCATCCATTTTTACCCCTCAAGCTCCTCCTCCCAACCCAGGGCCTGGTCTACCACCCTCTTCTCATGTGCTGCCACCCACTGTAACCGGTCCATCCATGAGGCCCTCCTACCCACAACATCCTGCTACAGCTCCAGGTTTGACCACTTGTAAATTGCCTAATTTTATTTTTTTGCTAGTTTAGTTTTATAAAATAGTTGTTATTTCTGTGGGGGTTTTCTTTTAGGTTTCCCTTCTCATCAGCAATTCCAGCCTCAGCCTATGTCCACTGGGGGACCTTTCTCTCCCCCAGGTCCATCTATGCCAGCTGCCAGCTTATCAGGACCTCAACTACCACCTTCATCATCGACCCCTGGAGGTCTGCCTCCAATGCCCAGCCCTGGGGTGCCGCCAACAGGCTTTATGCCGTCTACTTCCTTACCCTCAGGCCTCATGCCACCCAGTTCCCAACCAGGAGGCCCAGTTCCAATGTACCCTGGGGGTCTCCACAACCAGGGGCCTTCTGTACCTCCCATGGGGTCTGGTCACTTTGCTCCGCCCGGATCTGGTTATCCACAGGGAGGCCCTGGCGCTCCTTCTGTAAAGCCCTTCACGACTCCTGCTGTCCCGCCCCCTCCTACAGGTACACACTATGCCATTTATGGTACACCCAAAAAATTCAGTTATGTTGATCTGATTGCTTTTACACATGTTTACCTAAGTATCTCTTGGTAAAAGACACATGTACACACAATCATGTGGACAGGAATTTGTTGCTTGTGTTCAGCTGTCACTCCTTTTTTGACTTGCAGGACACTTTCCTTGGCTGAATTCCCTGTGTGATCATCAAGGTGACTAGATTAGGGCTTGGTATGATGCACAGTGAGAGCAGAAATATGAAAAAGCTCTACACAGATCAGCCATAAGGTTTTGACCACTGCTTAGTTAGGTCCCCCTCGTGTCCCTAAAAGAGCCTTGACCAGACAGGATCTGGAAAAGAACATCTGTGGGTCTCCTGAGGTGTCTATTGCTTGGATGTTTGCAACCAATCCTCTGGGATCTCTTAAGTTATGGGTAGGGGTCTCTGCGGATTGGGTTTGCTCCCCACAGATACCATCAGGTTGGTTTCCAAGGAGCTCTAAAGACCTAATGAACACCTCAGACTCTGTTCTTGGAGCACCTCTTAAAAGATTTGTCTTTGAGGCAACCCCAGGAAGAGGCTGCAACTGTAGGGAAAGGATTTTGCAGAGTTTAGCACCATAATTGGTTTATAAAGATTTGTAGATGGGTGTAAATTGCCATAATAAAATTAATTTAAAGGCTAGAATGCACTTTTTCCTAAAATAAAATAACATTATGAAAAGATGAGAGCAGTGTTCAGTTATGTTGCCTATGGCTTACCTGTGTAGACTTTAAAAGTCCCATATAACGCCTTTCCTGAGTTTGAGGGCTCAAAATAAACTTAAACCATAATACACCTGGTTTTTAGGAAGTCTAGCTGTCATTTTAAGAAGTGTGTAATTGAATAGGCAGTAAAAAGTTTTGAAAGAGAAGGCTTATGAGGTTTTTTATTCATTCTCCGGGAGCAGACCAACCCATCATGCATCTGTCCCCCATGGGACGTGGATTTGGGTTGCACCATCTAACAATCAAGGTTGCGATCAAGATGCAACGACTGTGGCGTTTGATCGATGTGAATAGGTATCAGAATTGCATAATATGGGACCAATAATACATTACAGTGCAATATCGCTGGGCTGTGCTCTGATACAAAGTTTTTGTGTACTGTATTGTTTTGCTGTTTTTCTAGTTTGTAGATTCTTGCTTGTGCAACCCTACGTTTTTAGGGAATTACAAAAATGCAGGAGTTGGTTTATTTGGATTCACGTTGGTATTTAATTGCCTTTGTATTTGAGATGTGTGATATAAATGATCTTGCCATGACCAATCCTACCAAATACTAGAGGTCTCTGTTTTGCAATGTTAAGTATCAGGCAATTGAGAATAACAGGCATGTGCATAAAGTGTGTTACTGTTCCAAATTAAGGCTTAAGTGGGACATTTAACAGTATTACAACTGGCATATTGTTGCTTTGAGAAGAGGCTGCCTGAATATTTTGTTGATTTTGGTTTTGCATAAATGGCTAAGATCTGCTTGGCTCGATAACATGTTTCACCATCTGGACTAACCTTGGTTCAAGAGCTTGAATTAACTACGCAATACACAAAATAACCCCAAATCTGCACCTGGTTGTTTAAAAAGCATATTGTATAATTGGTATTTTCTTTTACAGAATGACATGCAAGACCATTGGCTTATGTGTCATAACAGATCATTGGTTTGATCTTTATACCACATGTATTGAGTCAGTATAAACCAGACTGGGAAGAAGTACAGTCCCTTTTTTTTAAATTTACTTCCTTGATTGCACACATTTAATTCAAACATTCAAACATCATCAAGCCTTTGCTACAAGTAAGATCATTAGATAAAGTGTGAACAAAGTCTGGCCCACCCAGTTTGGAAGTTGGTATTCTTAAACACTCCAGCAGAAGTGTGACAGCAACTTTGTGTGGGGAAGTTTAGCTGCTTGGGTTTGTCAAAAGGAAAAATTCTGCCAATTTTCTTCTCATTCTTATCTTTGCTTTGATTTAGGACTTCAAGAGGGCTGGAACGACCCGCCAACAGTACGGGGTGGACCCAGGAAGAAGGTGTCGTACTCCTTTATTATGGTCACAGTACTCTTTGAAGTCCAAATGTTTCATAAAATTAAGAGCTCAGTAATTCAAAAATTAAACTGAGGATTTATTTATGTAGGTCCCCACTAAATATGTATTTAAGTGATTTGAAAATGTGCTAAATTTCGAAGATGGAGATCTTGATTTTTGCATTACCAGTTTTATTTCCAGCAGAACGATGTAGATGCATTGAGCACAATTGCTTAAATAAATAACAATAAGAAATGTAGCTTTTAGTAATATGACAAATCTGAACTCTGGAACTTTGCTTTTGCCAGTTGAACTTTTTTTTTAACCTTTTTTGTGTGTTTGCAGGTTCCTGATAACTACACCCCGCCAGCCCCCATCACGGCTCCTGTAATGGGTTTCCCAGTGGAGGCCCCACAGCCTCATGACCACGCCCAAGTCCCCCCTGGAGCTCCTCAGGAGCCCAGTGTACAGGTCTGTCTGTCAAGAGTCTGTTATTCTCAACAGTAATGCACTTTCGCAAGAATGTCATGACCTTGTGATATTTTTATTTATTTTTTGCTCAGCTCCTCCATCAGCTGCCAGCAGAGAGGGTGGAGCAAAAAGAAATCCCAGCTGAGCACATGATCCTCAAAACCACCTTTGATGGCCTGGTGCAGCGCTGCCAGCTCGCAGCAGGGGACCCGGTAAGTCTCAGCCTATGATAAAGCCTTTGTCTTTGAAGTACAAATGTGTTTTATAAGATATGAAAAACTTTTTTTTTTTTTTTTTTTTCCCCCCCTCAGCAAACCAAAAGAAAGCTTGATGATGCAGGCAAACGTTTGGGGCACCTGTATGATAAGCTGAGAGAGCAGTCGGTAAGGCTGTTTTGTATTCAAACAAGACTTTACTTAGGAAAGAATACACACTTTGTTTTTAATTGGTACAGTGCAGTTAAAAGGCCTTGAAATGCTTCATCTTAATCTCAGTGATCAGAATTTTAAACCTCTGGCAGATAAAAAGACATAGAAATTAAAAAAAAATAAAATTCCCTTTTAAGAGCACATGCTAAAATTGATCGTGGACCATCCATTCTGGCCCCATTTGTTTGTATTATGGTGCATAAATTTATCATAGTACAACTACATCCCACCATGAATGCTACTTATTTTATTGATTATGCATTGTTTAAACCATTACTACTTTTAAAAAATGTACAGTAATGTGAGATCATTTTATTTTGACTGTTGACAGATTTGTGTTGGTGACAAACTGACTTGGTATAACTGGAGAAACTGTGTTCCAGTAAGACCTGCAAGTACTTGACTGGAAAATGGATTTGCACGCTCAACATGCAGTCTGGTCTTGCAGGTGGTCACTGCATCCTCCAGGGGGTGTTGCAACCCATTTTAAAGAATAACCGTGTTGGTAGAACTTGTTTCATTCTGTAAAGGTGCTCCTGCAGGAACTCTGAGTGCAACTCACATATTCATGTTGAGTGGGGAACTTTCCTTATGTACTTGTGTGCTTTGGAGTCTGCATAACTTGATATAATTTCCCTCTTGTTCTTTTAGCTTTCTCATAACATCCTGAACGGGCTCCATGAGATCAGTCGCTGCGTGACAAACCAAAACTACCAACGGGCCTTGGAGGTCCACACTCAGGTGGTCAGCAGCAGCAACTTCAGTGAGATCTCTGCCTTCATGCCCATTCTCAAAGTGGTCATGACCATTGCCAACAAGCTGGGTGTCTAAGACACCGGGGACACAAACAGTGACACCTCAGTGTTATCATATTGTTATATGTGTATTTATTTCTTCTTTTTTTTTTTTTTGACCTGATGACATGTGCTGAGGATGAGAATAATAGCTGTTAAGGTTACACTGATTCTCATCACTCCATAATTTCTCCCTTCAAGAGGACACAGTAGATTTTTGTTGAGATTTTCCGATGTTGCTCTGATCATTTTACTAAAAGATGAATGTATTCTGAAAGTTGTGATTCCGTGTCAGTTCAATATTTGCTGTAACATATGAAGACGGTGATTTGATCAATAGTAGGTTGGTACAAATAGGTGCATTTTTTTTTTCTCCTCTCTCACTTTGGCATTTGTACAAAATGTTTTGATTACACAAGCAGCGTTCCAGCTGCACAAATAAAACTCAGTAAAATAAAAAATAATTCTGGGCTCCAGCCAACAGAAATCATGTCAATAAAATCTGCATTGTTCTTGTAAACCACCCTTTTCAGCATACTTGGAACTAGGGGGAACAAAACAGATCGACACTCTTGTATTTACCAAGCGTGTAACATTTCATTAAAAAAACTAAAACAAAAAAACAAGCAATTTATAAAAACTGTAAGTTGTGATTGCGCTCTTTTCCTGCTGAGATTGTACTAAGTAGGCTGTGTGGGGTTTCAGGCCAAAGCACTGCATAAGAATGTCAGACTGTGTTTTTTTTCCAAGTGATTTTTGTTAATTTTGCTGTAGTTTAGCTCTGTAAAAGTATCTCCTGATCGCCTGTTGGGCTTATCTAGTTTTCCGTTCACTCTCAAACTTGCTCCAGTGTTCCCTTGTTCATTTCCTCACCTGCTGCTGTATTCACACAGCAGTTTGTAAAACAAAAATTTACAATAACAGTTGTACTGCAAATGGATTAACATCTTTGCTGCACCCTTGATGTAACCCACTTCCTTTCTGCAAAGACGGCATTGTATCCTTTTGTAACTTAACATTTTTACTCATCTGTGGTAGATTAGATAATACAGTGATAACATTTAATTGAACTGACAAGTTTAAAAAAAAAATTTTTTTTGTTTGTAGCTGCACATAAAGCTGGATCGTTTGGTTTGTTGCGGCAGCAGAAGGCAGGAAAGTGCCTCAGTGCCCATTTTGGTTGCACAAATATTTATACAATCCATGTTGCTTACTTTACTCATTTCAGTATCTTTTTTCAAATAAAGTTTCACTTATAAGATTTTAAGTCTTTAAACTCTAAATGGCTCCTTAATAACATGTGACGTACGCCTGTGCAAAGCTATGTTCAGAAATAATGATCTATGGCTGAGTTTTTGAGATTAAAATAACTCGCCAGTTGCAGCAGCTTTGAACTTTTGAAACGCAAAAAAACTGTTAATTCTATGATCCGGGACTCAAATGCTAAATCTGTGGTGTAGTGAAACACATCATCATGAGCTTAATGACTTGGAAGGTAATGTAGTTAGGTGATGCTAAAATGACAAAAAGCATTAATGCGTTTTACGCAACACTTACACAATTTCCCTGCAAGGTTCTTGTCTTCTAAACACAAAACAGGTGTGACTACCTTTCCACCAATTATTATTTAAAGCCACAGTGCATATTTTTTGACAAATATTGTACAATATGCTCAGAAAATATATTTTAGACACCTTTAATCTCATAAACTGATATATTTATACACTGTGTGTAAAAGGTAGATGCACCTTTATTACATATTAGAGCAGAAGAGGATCATAAACACATTTGACTGATTCCACATGATGAATGAATCATTTCAAGTTTTAGTATGCGCTAAACTGCACTGTAATGCATTATAGTTGGTTAAAGATACCAACTAACAACTTTTAAATGGATTCATCAGTTATCTGGCGCATGCCACCGTACTTCAAAAATAACTTTAGAAATAATTTGTCATGATTTATTCAATCTTGGACCGCGTGGCTGACCACGTGTCCCGTCTACAATGGACCAACCCCGCGCGCCTCTAGGTACAAACATTCATTTTAAGGTGCATGCTGAGTTCTCTAACCTAAATATTACGGACACATGATGGTTCTGTTTTAACACGAACTTGTCATGCATTGTTTTCTTTGTTGTTTTCATGCTTCCTCGCAAAATAACTGATTTCGGCGCTCGTCGTTTTTCCTACATCACCAACGGCACGTTAATGCACTACGTCTAGTGCAACTGTAGTGTAACTCCTTTTCAGAAAATTCAGAAATTTCTTGTAATTGTCATTGCAAAACGTTCATGTGGCGTCTAAATTTAAACATTAAAAATTCAAGCCAGCACGCGTGGCTCACGCGCTCTTCCTCTATTGGTCCAGGGGAATCAGAAGTCCGGACCTCGCTGCTGATTGGCCGTTTCCAGTCAGATGCTGTGAGATGTGCTAAGAGAGCACATTTTGGGACTTGAACTTTTGTAACCTCAGTCACGTCGGTGTTGGGGGTCTGACAAAAAAAAAAAAACAAAAAAAAAAAACGTGACATCATCACCACGCCACAGCAGAGATCCGGCTCACTGTCATGCCAGCTCCAGGAGTTGGTTCAGCTTGTCATGTGGTGGAAATGTGCTGACTAAATACCTGCAGAAACGGTGAGCCATCACCAGAAGGGGAATACTGATCCTGTCAGAAACAGGGCTTGCGGTTGCCGCGGAGTGTTTACTTCAACATCACTTGTTCAGATTCTTCCCATTCCTTTGCTCATTCGCACAGTGATGCAGCTTGTGAACAAACTCCAAAGACTGTTTAACGTTTCCCCCTGATTAATCAGCAGACTGTGGGTTATACATCTACAAATGCCAAAATCATCTGGAGTTCATAGGCTCTTGTGAAATTCACGGTTGCATGGCAGCAATATCCCCCAATACTCTCACACTGCTATTCAAGAGGCCCCAAGTTCATTTAACTGAGTATCTATCTATAACTGACCTATTTTTGTAAAGACACTTTCACTTTCATGATACTTCCTCTTCTTCAACCTGAAACCATCCGATCCAAACCGGTCTCGGGTCAGGACACCGCTACATTCCCCTCTGGCCCGTGTAAACCCAACAGGCCCCAGTGACTCCGGTATTAACCCTATAATGCCAGACGTTGGTACATGGATTTCTGAGACCTTTGTGGCATCCCTTTTAATCAAAAAAGGAAAAAAAAAGTTTCCGATATACAAATGTGAAGGGTTAAACAGGATGGATATTTTTGACTGGGACATGTCAACTCTTTTTTTTTTTTCCTCCCAAATGGCACCAAAAAGAGTCACATAAAGGAACGGGGAGCCTCTCTAAAATTAAACTGAAGCTCTAAAAAGATGACAATTAATCTTCAGGTTCTCAATTCATTTGGTTATTACATAATTAACAAATGGCTGTTAATAGGAACAATCTGCCAGTCAAGCTCAGAGTGGAGAAAAGGTGTCATTAAGGTGTCTGGAAAACAAATAAATCCCCCTGCTTGATTGCAGAATACCTTTGGGAGGTTTCACACTCCCCTGTATGAGTCAGTGTGGAGTCTGGTCTTGTTGTCATAATTGGCTTCATTGGCTGGAGCTGTGAAGTGGATAACACACACCTGGTGTGGCTTACAAACAGATCAGCAGTTCTGCTGCCGTTCAGTTCTTTTAATGTAACGTTAGACGCTCAATCTTAGAACAATATAAATACATATCTAAGCACATCCAGATACAGGTTGGAAATGAATCAACTGGACTGACTAAAGTTTACCTCCTCATGAAATGACCTTGCATTGATCCCTTTTGCACTGTTCTACTTATATGACAGTATGTGGCTTCAGGTCTCAGTGGAGCTCATTCAGAATCTCTGAAGTTGACCAGGAGTGCTGCTGTTTTCTGGCAGTTTCATGAGTAATTTAAAATAGATTTTGTTTTTATTTTTGCTGCAGTGAGTACATGTGTTTGAGACCAAGAAAAAAAAAAAAAAGGTGCAGTTTAAAGAACAGAACATCTCTGCAACTGTTCTGCACGGTGAAGGTAGATGAATGACGTGGACGCGCGCCGTCAAAGGAGGAACTTTAGTAACCTCCGATCTCACTGGCAGAGGAATGGACGTATTCAAATATTCACCAACACACTAAAAAAAATGTGTTGAAACTATAAAGAATGGAAATAAATACTGACATTGATTAACATCAGTTTATTCAATAAATAAGAACTTTTTCCAACTGTATGTAGTTTTTAATAGGCCTACTACAGGTCTTTACCTATGTAACTTATATTTCTCATAAAACATTTTCTAGTCATTTTCATATTGGTCCAAAGTAAAGGATTTTGAGTATTTCATCTGCCACCGATGGAAAGATATTCTGCAGTAATTAAAAGTCAAATACAACCAGGTGGTGCCATTTAACATGTTCTGAATTAAGTCCCGACTGCTTCTGGCTTCATTCTCGAGAGTCAATATTTAATGTCCTCGTGTTTGCAGGTATTTTATTACCACTAAAAAGGAAACTAAAAATACCCAAAACAAGCAACATTGTCTTGCCATCTAAAAGAGGATCAGATTAAAATTATCCACAGTGCAGATTTAAATACACACAATGACTGAAAACGATGGGGGAAAAAAGACAAAGAGAATTAGTTAATGGAATTACAGTCGTGTATTGAAAATATTGTGGATTTTATTTAAGAATAGCACAGAGAATTGAGATTTAACATGTTCAGATTGGAAACCTTTTGATCCCTCTCATTTTTTTTTAGGAAAAAGCTCATTTTGGTGCTCTGACCAGCAGCAGCTGCTGCCGTGGCTTGTGGGACTGCGCTCTTCATTTGGTTTTGCTCTGATATTCCTCACGACAGCATCTCTACTTTTTCCAAAATCTCACAGATACTCTTCCAGCCGCTGAGGTGCTTACTAGATACTTGTAAAATGACCCATTTGCTTGTATTTGCCTTTACAGTACCATTTACGAAGTTTTACCCAATGTTTCAGCCCGTAAACCTGCAGAAGTCAAATTTGCTTTGTTGTATTTTGACCTTTTTGTCTGAACTGGTGGATCGTGAAGGAATGGATGAAAGTTATAAGGCATTAGGTTGTATCCTGACTGTCTGACAGGGATAAACAGGTGCTGTAGTTTGATAAATTTATATATGTACGCAAAAGTCTGTCCGCCAAATCTCGGTAAACATAAAATAGGTTATGTTTTAGCCAATAAAGGACAAAAAAAAGAAGTAATAAATACATAAGAAGTAGAAGCATTCCACACAGCAGGAAAGCAGATAAACAGATGCAAATGAAATTTCAACAGGATAAATCACCTTTGTAGAATATCAACAGGGAAACCAAACCCTGTCTAAGGTATCACCACGGCAACAGTTTTGTTAATCCAAATGCGATGCAGCTCCATAGTACAAAAATAGATGTGGTTCTGCCATGAGAGTCACTGACAAAGCACCTCACTACATCTACCACGGTACACCGCCATGCATAGGTGGCACGTTGTTTTGTAATAGCAGAACTGTATGACTGACAGACCAGTAAGACCTCTGCTGCACAATGCAAAGAAGAATAACAGACATTGGGAGTAAAGTATGGGAAACCAAAACCACTGATGCCACAATGTTAGAAAACTTCCACAATCATGTGATGTGAATAAGCAATATCGACTCTGGCAGACCATAGACGGCTGTAATTTAAGCCAACAACTGGCACTATTTTGGCACTAATATATATTTATTAAAACACAATAAACTAAATGAAATGTTGCTTGCTGCTTTCGAGATTAAATAAGTTTCAATCTAACATTTAATGTGGCTCTTTTAGCGTTTGATTCTCACATGTGCTAAATATAGCACACTATTATTTTCCTAAGTGCTTTGAGTACTTTGTATTTGGTTTTATATTTCTGCCGAAGGCAACCAGGTCAGACACAGACGCGCGCTGCTCGACTCACTTCCGCTACAGTGTCGGTGCCTGAATATTCAAGATATAAGAAAATAGTCGGGGTTCTCTGACATTTCCATCATGTGCTGAGTTTCATTAAAGCGAATTGGATTTATTTGAAAACAAAGATTCCAACTCATCCCCCCTTTTTGAAATCTTTAGTTCTCAGAGAGATCATATTTATGGTTGAATTGTTAAAATCTCGCTTTAAATTGCAATTAAGACAGCAGCCTCCAATCAGCATTGAATCACACTGGCCAGAAATGCTGTTAGTCCACATTTCAGTGCTCTACTTCGTATTGTTTCTGATTAATAATTGAGTAATACTTGGATAAAAAGGATCAGCTACATGACTGAACTTGCATGAAGAATGCACATCAAAGTGGCAAAATAGCATACAATGAAACTGATTTTTAAAAGGAATCTACTTCAAATCGGAAACGTACTTGCAGGCTCCTTGGCCTGAATGAAAAGTAAAAATCACAACCAAGAGCGTAGCAAATCTTTTTCTTTTTTTTTTTTTTTTTTTTTTGTCCCCATCTTGAACAATTTGTTTAGTTACAACTACAAAAACCACAAAAACAAGCAAAATGTGGTCAAGGCCCTCACGAAGCTGACTTTTATCCTCAGACGATGAGAAATGTATAGGTGTCAATCTTCTTCTTGCTGGTTGTTTTGACCAGGAGCCGACAACAGCTCGGCAGTCTTAGCCACTGCGGTGGCTCCCGTCTCCGGTGCGCTGTATTCGGGCCAGGACCAGTTCGCGGGACACTCTCTTGCAGTCCTTGGCCAGGCCCAAGAAGCACATGAAGTCGATGAAACAAGTGGTAAGGTTCAACTTGCAACCAAACTCGCTGGTTGCGTAATCATAGGGGAACGTGTGGTGATAGTTGTGAAATCCCTCACCTGCAAAGCACAGAAGTCACGGGTAAGAAATCTACAAAGCTCTACGTTGGGCTGTCTTTAAAATATAGACTAAAATCATATATTTTTTAATGTGCACACTAAGTGAAATATTGACTCTTAAAAGCTCAATCTTTGCATTTATATTACTGCTCAATAAATGTATGTAAAGACGTCACATTTGAGTCTTTTTTTATTGTAAGAAACATCCTTCTTACACAGCAGTATAAGAAGAAATGACTTTACAGATTAGCCAAGGATGTTTTCATAATTTTGATCAAACCGGCTTGTTTCTCATGGACTTCCTCTCCTGTCATTGGACACCGTGCCACACCTGAACTGCCTTCTCTGCACTTACCTGCGTCCACATCACTAATCAGCCTCTGCTGTATTTATGCTGCGTTCGATGCCGATTCCAAATCACGCCACTTTCATATCTCCATGCGTTCGAAGCACAAAGAAGGGCGGGAAAAAACACGGCTGCCTCCAGCTTAGCTTTGGTGCTTTGCTATTAAAACGACACATCCTCGTTAAAAGTGGACGCATGAAAAAAAAAAACGATGGGGAGAATGACTAGACGGGGAATCAAACACACAGATTGGTGAAAGTTGAGTTCAAACATCTTACAGTCATTTCTGAGGGTATTTATTTATATACCTCTGTATCTTTTGGCTTTCATTGCTTTCCAGTTCAGTTTGGACCAGCGAAAGGCTTTTATTTGATGGAAACAAGCGTGCACGGAGACCAGATCCTAATGTATAAACAGACACCCGCGTGCTGCCTTACCTAAAAAAATTTTGTGGTTTGAAAATGTTTATGTAATGCACATTTGCATCAGGCCTGAAAAGTAAAAAGCTGCACAAGCGGAATGAGGTCATACTGGGTTGAATTCGGTCTTTTCCACTTAACACAGTGAAAAGAAACATTTGTTTTTCATACCTATGGCACTGAAAGTGACAAACTTGTTCTCCCTGGGGTTGATGTTCTTGTCATAGGGCTGGTTCCCCCACATGTGAGCGGCACTGTTGACCAGCCAGGTGGCGTTGAGGACCAAGGCGTACCTCAGAAGAGCTGGGATGAAATATGCCACCCACAGGGACTCCCCCCACAGGAACCAAGGCACGAACATTGGGACGAAGAAGCACATAAGCAGCACAGATAGCTTGTAATGCCTGTTGAAGAGACAGAGAGGGCGAGGAGCCACAATGAAGCAGAATGAAGAAGCTCATTACTCGATACTAGATGACAATTACATAAAAATGTCATGTTTGTTAGATAATGAACCCTTCCCTGTTACCCTTTTCTACATGAAATAGATTTTTTTTATTAAAACCTGCCTTAGTCAACCTGGATAATAACACGTTAAACCAGAATGACGACTGCACGCTGCAGTCTCTTCTTTGTCCTATATTTGCAGCCCTACTTTATTTACCTTCCACACCACCTACTCCTCCTGTCTTAAGACCGGACAGAAGCAGGCGGATGTTAAGCTGCGACATGAATGGTAAAGTCAATCACTGACTCGCACTACGTACCTCCTCTGGAACATTACAACTTTGTCTGAAAGCAGGTCGTTCAGCTCCAGCTTGCGTCCTTTCTCGATGACGTCAGGGTGTTTGCGCACGAGCAGCCAGCCAATGTGAGCAAAGAAGAAGCCCCGAGAGGCGTTGTGAGGGTCGGCATCTGTCTCTGAGTATTTGTGATGAACCCTGTGGTCTCGAGCCCATTCAAAGATATCATTCTGTGGATGAAAGTTGAAACAAAAATTACACATGCTTCTGACACAACATGGGACTTAATGAGAGCTGCTATAATCGTAACTTGTTATGAGCTTGTTATTGTCGCACTCTGCCCTTGTGTTTTAACACTATTGTGTGTTTCTGGACTGAATATTGGCAGTGTGTATGCTAAAATCAGTTCCAGCCAGTCTGGGCTTCGCCTCCTTCCTGCCTCCCAATCAGACCATGTCAGGACAAGCCATGCTGTGTGGTGATGAATCTTGTGTAAAGTTAAAAGTCAGATATTTTGTTGTTCATAATAAAGACATTACAATAGAAAACAGACCTGGTTGTGGCTGGATTCTTCTGTCATTCAAATTTTATTTTTTTTTGCAAATGTTCTGGGAGTTTGGTAAGGACTTTCTTTTGATTGCAGGTTAAATAGTTTTCTATTTTAGTCATCCAAAACACTCACGTTGGAATGCAGATATAATGAGATGCTTATCTTCTATGAGAGAGGGGGAAAGAGGAGTCTATTTTTTTTCTCACCCACGTTTCCTCCTTGGCTGGGTGTAGCACATTTAAATTTAATTGCATCCGTGTGATCCGTCATTTGTGCCTACCTGAAATGCCATGGAGTTCGCAAAACCAAGAAAGATCTTCAGAGGTAAAGAAGCCTTGTAAGTTCTGTGACTCCACAGGCGGTGAGCTCCTGCTGTTACTCCTAAAGCGCTTATCAAAAAACAAACCACAGCTGTGGAGAGAAAATCAAATCAAAAAATTAGTCTGATCATGTGCAACTGCTGTCACGAGCACTTGACTGCACTCATCCCGAAGCATTCGAGACATTTTCTGTGCACATCCAGAGCTGGGAACGAGATTCTGAAAAAAATTAAGGTTTTCTTTTTACTGAAGGCAAAATATGTATAAATTTGTCCAAAAATACTACTTAAGAGTTTGATTACCTTTCCAGAATCATACTTCTATCTCATAACAATTAAAACTTGCCTGTGAGTCTAGACTGCTTGTGCGAACCTGCAACGGATAATACATGGAGACCTGACCATAATTTCTGATAATCACTGCATAGGGATAAAACCATTTGATGATTACATTTATGCAAAGACTAGAAGGTTTAAATCTACTCAGCAGCACGGTGATTCATAGGAACTGCACACCCCAAAGAGCTCGAATACAACGGTTAACATATGCAAGTATCACATGGGGAAATTGACTGATCTTCAGCTGATATTTTCCTGACAGTTTTTCATATGTAATCTTGTCACATTTATGAAATGAAATCCCTCAGCGGGGACTGGGAGGATCATCCCACAGGCTTCTCACCAGTGATGACAAACTGTTGACTTGGTAAAACATGGATTCCTCCAAAGCAAAATAAATAAATAAATAAAGAGTCTGTGCAGAAACTGCTCCAGCGTGATGTTACTTACACCAAAGCAAGGTCAAAGGAGATGCTGAAGGGATGAAGAAGATGCTATACGCGGCTGCTATGTGCAGCAGAGACATCAATATGACATTTCTCCACACGATGATCCTTGGAGGTTTGGGGCCCTCCTTCTCCTTGTATGTGTGATCAAACGCGTCTTCTGTGCTCGTCTCTGGACGAATATCTCCGCTGCTCGCCTTGTTGCGCTGCTTCTTCTCCAACGTGTCTGCCTCTGTCATTGTGGCCGAAGTTAGACGGATGCTCTGCGCAGCAAAGAAGGAGAAAAATCAATCCCCCTCCTTGGTTGTTTTTTTTTTTTGTCTTTCTTCTTCTTATTTGTACAAGCTGCCACCTCAGACGCAGAGAAACGACTAGTTTTTTCGGCTAGCTGGCTATTCGTCGGCGCTGGCGAGGCGGTGGGCGGCGGAGTAGCGACGATGCTGCCTTATAGCTAACGTACGACACTCGCTGCGTTGCATAACCCTGGTGGGGGAAAAAAATGACAACGGTAATAATAATGAACGGTCAAAAGCTTTGAAAAGAGAGGACGACGAGCAAAACAACCTAAAAGGGGGAGTGGGGGGGGCGAGATACCGGTCCGGTTGACCTAAAATTACAGTAACCCACAAAAAGAAGGTGATGTTCACCACTGCAGCGAAGTACATCAATGAAAGACTGAGCTGGAGGTGCGCCTGACCAATCAGCGCTCGGATGGCATCTGGAAGCCCGGCGCTGATTGGCTGCCTGCTTATCTGCTGTTCACCTTGTATTCATTGTGTGGTCGCTGCCAGATGCATATTTACATCCCCTGGAGAGCAGCTGTCGTTGGTTTAATACTACTGTCTAGACTTGCGTTTAAGTTATATGACTCACATTTACACTCACACGTGGAGTATAACGAACTCGCACCAACAAGTGCAAGGTAACGAGTTGGAATTAATGAAATTGGAACTAATCGCGTTGCATGTTGAGCAAACCTAGTTGCAGAAGACCTCCGCCCCTTCCACACCGGAGAAATTAAATCATTCTTACACATAAACCTTAAAATCTCAAAGTTAAAACACAAGGCTTAGATGCTATGTTATGTTCCCCTTCATTACTCAAAGGTACTAATTACAGGCATAACAAATTGAAATGTTTCCAAATTATCACTGAACTGCCTGTGGTATATTTTGTATGATCTATGGTAAAACTGTGATGGCTTTGGACAGAGAATATATTTACAGACAGCAAAACCCGAATTTAAATAAGGTAAAAACATTTCACATGAATGACCTCAATTTGAAAACCAACTATTTGTCGCCATCTAGTGTAGACATGAGGTACCGCAGGGGCTGCCGCGGTCAAATACCGTGCAGACAGCACCACTCCATTTCTGAAAGAAGAAGTCTTTTAGAACATGCACGGTGGGAAATGAGCTCCCACAGCCTATCTAGGAATTGATATCATAATTTTGCAACATCTTAGGGACGGCATCACAGAGCGCCTGTATTTACTTGTGGTCCAGCTGGCCCCTGCTGCTGCCGCTTTATACTGCTGCGATGGAAGTAAACAGGGACGAGGCGGAGCGCTGCATCGACATCGCAACTGCGGCGTTAAGCAGCAACCAGCCGGAGAAGGCGCTGAGGTTCCTGGAGAAGGCCCAGAGACTCTTCCCAACCGAGAAAGCCAAGTGTAAGTTAAAATGGCCGTGCCGAGGAAACTAAACGTTGCGGCCGCAGCATCATCACCTGCAGCATCACCTGCATCCCGGAGAAGCAGGGCCTCTGATAGCAGGCCAGCTAGCTGGCCCACTTGTTATTAGAGAACGCCAAAAACACAACAGTTATAAATATAACCTGGCAGTGCTTTTATGCTGGAGTGCTAATGTCAGTTGCAAAACTAGAGAGTCGTTCAACTTCTGGGCTGTATCCCCAAAACAGCAATTTTCCTTCTCTCTTTATGACACATAATTGTCAGTACCTTTATTAGTCCTCGGAGAAATAGTCAAAGAGCACAGATCAGGAAGAGTCTGTGCTGTGAATATGAAAATGGCAATATGTTTGTTCTACTATGACCTGCGCATAGTCCGGATATATCACAAACCCATCTATACAAATCAGGAACAAATGAACCCTGCTTAGAATATTCTGGATGAATGAAAATGTAATTGCATACACATGCCATGATGCATTTATTTTATTTGAGTCTTGTTTACATTGAGTCAATGGTTTTTTATCTGAAAAAGTTAATGGAAAGAAGATGTTCTCGTTCAACCTTTTGTTCATTAGATGTTGCATGCTCTTATGCACAGATTTTTATCTCAGTTTTCTTGTTCATCACCATCAACAGCGAGCTTGAAGATGTTGGAAAAGGCATAGTATCTTAAATTTCATATCTGTTCTGGAAAATCAGGTCAGAATCTTGTAGACATTGTGAGAATGATAGTTCAAAAGGAAACATGCTTAGTTAATAAATTATTTATTATACGGTTTTTAAACAATGCTTGGTGTATTGTTCTTTAACTTAAAAGAGCACAGTTTCCACTGAGGGCATGTTAATGCCCATGCAAAATTGTGAATGTTGTTTTAATCAGTTAACTCAGGTCTTAAGTGATCAGATTTGTGACTCAAGAACAGCCTTAGTCCACAGCTCTTCTCTTGGAGAGAAAAAAAAACACAGGTTTTCCTTTATTGGTTAATTAAAATAGCATTGTATGTTTTATTAGAAGTGTTCTTTCAGGTTTAAGGAACAAAAAAACAACAATTTATTACTTGATTTTACTGTTTGGTGTCTGGAGCACTAATAAACGCCAATCTCTGCTTTATGCCTACTTGTACTGTAAATGTTTAACAGTTGGTTAGTTTGTCATTCATACCCTGATTTATTTATTTAATTCGCTGAAACGATGCCAAAATGTTCCCTTTCCTCAACTGTTGACATAGTTTTCTGAATAATGGAGTGATTAAAAGAGATATCCAAAAATCTTTGCCTTAACATGTCCACAGCTACAAAAAAGATACCTGAAAACACTAAATAGAAATAAAATGTAAAATAAAGTAATTGTCTTAAGGCTGGTCTTTGAGTGAGAGAGTTTCCCAGTAACAGCTATCTATAGGATTTCATAAAGCACAGTTTTCTCTCTGAAAACATAGTGCTGAGATTTTTAAATGGCTGTTTTAATGATTTAGTAACCTGTCCAACAAACACGATTTTGTTTGTTTGTTTTTCTTTTTTAATTTTTTTCTGGTTTGAAAGCCTTTGTTCATTTACAGTCCCCAGCAGCGGTATTGTGACGTTCCAGTTAATGTTTGACATATTTGAAAACATATTTGAATATTGGTCTCCTGATGTCTTCTAGCACTGCTTGATCTAATAGCAAAGAATGGATTTAGTCCCAGACAAAGTGTCCATCCAGAGTTCCCTGAGGCCTCTGGACCTCGACAGCGGCAGAGTGCCAGCAAGGACACCAGACCTGAAGAAAAGCCATCAGAAGCTCCCAAATCTTACGCAACGGAGCAACTGGAGGCTGTGAGAAGGTAGGGCTTTTTTTTTTTTTTCTTTTAAAGTGTTATTATTGTATTTTCAGCGTCCACATAGTTCCTAACCATGTGTTCTGATCCCAGGATAAAACAATGCAAAGACTTCTACGAAATTCTTGGTGTTCAGAAAGACGCCTCAGAAGATGAACTCAAGAGATCCTACAGAAAACTGGCTCTGAAATTCCACCCTGACAAGAACCACGCTCCTGGTGCAACTGAGGCATTTAAAGGTAGTCTGATCACAGATGTGGATTGCGTGCAGTAATTAGACAGAGGCTGTAATTGTGCCCACATTTGTTTGTCTCTCACAGCTATTGGTAATGCCTATGCTGTCTTGAGCAACGCTAATAAAAGACGCCAGTATGATCAATGTGGAGATGAGGGAAGACGTTTTTCCAACAACAGCCGAAATAATGGAAATTTTGAGCCAGACATTTCACCGGAGGACCTCTTTAACATGTTCTTCGGAGGAGGTTACCCATCAAGTTAGTGTCACTGTCTTGTGTTTGCTCGCCATGCTGCTGGAGTGTATTGTTTTCATCACTATTACTAGTCATCTGTCTGTTAAGTGCTTACCGTGCTGCAATAATCTAGGTAATGGTCATGTATACACTAATGGGAGGATGCGCAACCAAAGGAGGGAGAGAAGAGAACGACCCCAGGATGTAAGTTTTATACTTTGAATAGATTTAATTAATTGGCAAAAATGTAGTTTGGCATGCTGACCAGGAGGGGGCGGGATTTAGTCATAGATAACTTAACAACTTAGATTGTTTTCTTCCCTAGTTTCTTTTTTTTTCCTGTGCTACTCGTGTGTATTTATGATGTGTGTGTGTGTGTTTTTCAGGGAGGTCTTGCCCTCTTCGTGCAGGTCATGCCCATTCTCATCCTGGTTATTGTGTCGGCTATCAGTCAGATTATGGTCAACAACCCCTCCTACAGCCTCAGCTTCAGGCCGTGAGTCTGATCCCTGTTTTGCCTCACAGATAATAAATAATACAAGCCATTGTTCAGAAAAAATAAACAGCAAAGGATTAGAGAGAAGATTATCTTCATTTTATATAAAGTTCAGAAATCCAGGTTGATTTAGTGAATGACAGGGTCAATTTTTACATAAGCCAGAGGGCTAAGAGTTGGGGATATGTTTGAAAACATTAAAGGGAATCGTGAGTAATATTAACAAAGACCTATAAAACTGATCATATCATTAGAAATTATGAATTCATGAGTATAAACTGAATTCCCTGAGTTGTTATCTTTTTTTATTGTCTTAGAATGAACATTTTATATTTATTTGTCGTTGACCCTTTCACATGGAAGAGGCAACTTTGGTCTGTTTTTATTTGTATGTATTTATTTTGTCTTCATAAATCTGTCATAAATTCTGGATGTAACAAGTGTTGGTCTTTGAAATGTAGTTGGATTCACTTCAAATGAGCATTTCATCTTTTTAAACAAGCATACTGCTTAGTTTGTCGTGCAGCCCATTTGTTTCGGCCACCCTTTTCTTTTCCTTATGAACACAGGTATTTTTTTATTTATAGTAGCTTGTCTCTTGCAGATATTGGTCATTGAGGTCATGTGGTACTGAGCTTCCTTTTTTTAGAATGCGTTCGCCTCACATGAGGCTGTTTTTTGTTACTATCTCAGGACCAGGCGACACTGAATAGCGTTGGTCTTTAGTGACACATCATAGCGTGACAACATTTGAGAGGATTGCTGTTTCAGAATTGACCATTAGATGTCATTTATTGTTACACACTGTTCCTTTATCAGTTAATCACTCCAGTACTGCTTGAGGTAGTTCCAGATGATCACAGAGCTCTTCTTGCTCCATGTATCCCATGTCTCTTCATAGTGCTTGCTTTTGTGTTTCAGATGCACTTGTTTGGTTTCAGTGAGACATTATGAGCAGTGAGTCAGGTTAACAGAGACAGATGGGGCCAGATCTGTCGTCTTGGTGACGCATTCTGTCTTCGCATGACTCTCCCATACTTTTTCGTGTTTTCCTGCAGGTCAGCAGGGTATTCGCAGAAGAGGCTGACTGAGAACCTGAAGGTGCCATATTATGTGGGGGAGCAGTTCTCCAAAGAGTTCACTGGTGTGAATCTGAAAAATCTGGAGCAGACGGTGGAGGATGATTATATTGCCAACCTACGCAACAACTGCTGGAAAGAGAAACAACAAAGTATGATTTTTCACTGGAAAAAAAATTCATCCTATTCATCTATGTAAAAGAGCATTCTGGAGTTGAAGCAACCCTAGGACAATCCTATGGACACTTTCTGCTGACATTTCTGCGGCATTAGTTTCTTCCTGACATGACCTGATTGCATGTGGCAGTGCGTACCGTGCAAATTTATGGGATATAAAATAAAACAGAAGTCTGAATGCTGGCTGTACACAAGTCCAACAGTGCTAAAAGTCTGGCTCAGATTACAAGTCTTTAAAAGTAGGGCTCAAGTTCGACTTGAGTCTAAGTCCCAGACTCAAGTACTACAAGGCTGCAACGGACAAACTAAGACATTTTTATCCTTATATTATGGACAAAATGTGAACTTAAAAAAAAAAAAGGTTTGATCAAGTATATCTTCATCTGGTTGCTGCTATCTTGTAAGTTTGTACAAGTCAGCTACAGATGTTTCACAAGCTACAAAGAAGACCCATAAAAGGAGAGTTTATGGCTTCTGCTTCCAACACTTTCCTACTTTGCCATAAATAAAAAAGTACCAATCCAGTTTTATGAAACCAGAGTCTATGAACTACTTTTACATCTGTTGACAGTGGTTAGTAGCCAACTTGTACGAACTAAAACCTGGATAGTGCTGACAGGACACAGATTTCTGTACAAACAGTTCTTTTTTTTTTTTTACTCTGTATACATAAAAAGTTAAAATTACTCCAGTTTGTCTCTAGAGACCCTATCAACACTATCACTTAAGTGGATTTACATTCTTGAGTCTTGTCAGAGGCTGAAAAATAGCAATTTATACAAACATAGCTCTGTTGCCTCCTCTTCTAACATTAATTATCATTTGGTTGCAAACAAATACTCCATTTGAACTCAAAACGGCTTTGATTCATATCGTTTTGGTCTCTAATGAATGTTTACACTCCTGACCATCTAATAAAAGACCTAGGGTTGTTTCAACTCTGGAATGTTTCTTCAACCATCAGTACTGATTATGTAAGATAAATGTTTCTCAATATTAGAGCTCCGTTTGTGTGTTTGCTGAGTTTCTTCTTCGGTCTGTTGCAGAGGAAGGCATGCTTTATAGAGCTCGCTATTTTGGAGACAGTGAACTATATCAAAGGGCCCAGAGGGCTCGAACTCCAAGCTGTGCTAAGCTGTCCGAGATAACAGCCTCATTACATTAAAAGTAAGTTCTCCAGAGCACTTTATTTTGTGCTTTTGTTGCTTTACGACAGTTTACAGTCTCAAACTTTTTTCCTTCTTTTTTCCACCAGGTTTCTAGAGCCACTACAAAAGATGACCGGCGTTGAATTTCTAAGCTTTAACAGTCCTCGAGACTTGACAGAGCTCCGCTAATCTTCACCACGGGCTGGTGGACGAAACCATTTCTTTGGAAATTTAGTTTGAAATGAACATAACACTTTTTCAGTACTGTATATTGTGATGAGGTGATAAAAGCCATTTAACGTGTCTTGACCTCCTGACAGGATGTGGGTTTGGGTAGCCTGTAAGCATCACTTTTGAGTGGGAGCCATGAAGCTGAAAAACCATCGCTTCTCCTTTGTGTTTTTTCGAAAATGCTGTGTGAAACCAGAATATAGTTTAGCTATAAACAGTCATACAGATGTTTCTTATGTAGCAATCTAAGAGATGCCACACTGACTGCTTCCTCCTCATTTTTAATGCTGTCAGATCAGCAAAGAAAACTTCTCTGCTGACTCAAAATGCACATTCTGACTATGCAGGAATATTGTGAAACCTCTGATGAATATGCTCACTCATGTCTAGGCTTTTCTTAGACACTTGAACGCCTGAGATTTGTCTTTTCCTGTTGTGTATGTGTGAAATAACAAGTAGCAAATGTCCCTGTCACTTTGCTCCTTTTAATTGTATGAAGGATCAAGTTATACAGTACAGTGTAACTTTACTACACATTAGACACCCTGAGGCTGAGACATGTGCTTACCCACCAAGTGGGACTACAGCTGGTTGTAGTTTTGGACTGCACTGTCTCTGATGCATCTCACCTGTCCAAGTTTACGCTACCCTATTTATTCTTTATTTTTATTTAATAAATAAACGATCAAAGTGAAAAGTTGCATGTCTCGCTCATATTTGTCACAGTTTTTTTTTTTTTTTTTTTACACTCCAATGAAAGTAAACCAAATGCCCAAATGTGTTGAATGTGACTCGTTACTGCGAGCAGAACAAGCACAGAGGCGAAAACAAAGTCTCAGTCAGCAGTTTTGGCACATTCTGTGCCGACAGGCCGAGGCTGGGAACTGGACGCATGGCAGTGTGCACGTTCACATTTTGAGAGGAGACGTGCAGCGAGCGGCAATCGCAGCGTCACTAAAAATATACTTAGCTGTTTCTGGTATATGTTGCAACTGTTCTCTCTGACTTTGACAAATTGTGATTTACACTTGGTCGTATTTCAAATACCCTTGACTCCTCCATCCTGTAACTGTGTTGGGTGTGGTAGACCACTGTGCTGGCATGGTCTGGCTCCTCTTGTCCATTAAGATGAACGCAACACTACACATCAACTCAGAGATGGTCTGAGAGACCACCCATGATGAAAACATCTCTACCCTGATAGGAGTCCTGTCTTTTAGGATGGCAATACTCCCAGAAATGACAACTTTAGACAAAAAAATGGTTTTGTAGTCCACCTTTTTAACCTTTTGAATTTTAAATTGTAGGTAAGCGTTACAGTTACTTCAAGGCTATAGATTTGACTGCAAAGCCAAACACCATATTGCTCTTATGGCAACATTCATACATGCCAACATATTTTAACTTATATTATAAATGTGCACTCACAAATTTGTGGGTGTCAACCTTTCAGATTTGTAGTTATAAAGGTATTGTTCAAACTAATTTACAGAATTTGGGAAGACAGAGGATATTCTTTGTGAAATCTTTAAACACATTAAGCTTTATTGAAGCCCAATTGTTAACTGTTTTTCCTGCATTACCTGTTGACTAAAGTGCTACGGACTGCGAGCGGCCTTTATTACAGAAGTTATCCACCACTGTGAAAACAAATATTGAAATATTGAAAATGTACAGAAACAAAAAGGTGCATCAAAGTCGCTTCTGCAGTGCAACGCGACACTTTATGTTAAAGCCCTTTAACCCTATAATCCCTGAAATATGAAGTAAACAGAAAATTCTAATGGTTTTTAAAGCGTTTATTATACAGTGAAATAAAAATTCAACCCTAAATTTTGTTTTTAACCTACTACATTTTAATTTTGAGTCATTGTATCTACATTGGGTAATTTTGTGTCGTTACATATTTTCTTCTACCTAAAACACAAAAGTACTTTTAAATTATAGGAACGGTGCAAAGATATTCCTGTATAAAAGTACACCATCTGGCATTATAGGGTTAATTTTTTTTACATTTTTGATCAAAACGTTGCATCCTGGAACAGACACTGTACAGACGTCCCCACAGGTTCATACATAACCTGAATCTGGCACTTAAACCATTTTGATATGGCACCTTTAAGGAAATAGGACGACAGAAGAGCTTGTAGAAAAAGATTTATTTGCATTCATGAAAAGTACGAAAACAGTGCAATGTTATGAGTATTTGAATATCAAATAAAGTCATAAGCAGGACAGGTCCAAACAAATGTTTAAAAAAAAAAAAAAACAAAAAAAACATCTCAAGTGACATTTCGAAATACAAGCTGCAACTTGCACATACACAAGAGCTGGCAGGTTTTGATCTTAAGCAGTCACTAAACCGTTACTTGTTTACAGTATTAATCTGCCCAACTCGATTACTGTCCATGTATAAAAAGAAAGAATACAATGGTCTTCAACGATTAAAATAATACAGCTAGCTGCCTTTATAACATTTCAGTAGAAACGGAGGTACACACACTTCAACATTTGTAAAATACCAAATCTTCAGATATACAAAGTGGTTACACTTTGAAACCACCTCGAAATCTGAGCAAGTGCTGAATCGACATCTGCTCCAAGTACCATAAATTTCAGTTCCTTAACAGTAGGAACAAAAGGCTACGTCAAGACAAAGTCCATCCTTACACTTAAGCAGGTATAAACCTGAAGTTACAAGGCCCTTCTGTGAGCTTTCAGTAATCTCAGACCCCCCCAAAAAGAGAGAAAAAGGTCATTTCAATTCAACATTCCTCAATGAGCAGATCTTCAGAAGAATACAATTTCTTCTTGACCACGCGGAAACCAGTGCTTAGTTTAATCGCTTGTCTCACAACTGAAGTGGAAGGAGACCTGGAGCTAAAAAGTCCTTGAATTTTTGGCCACAGGCCGCCTGATTCAAGCCTCAGTATCAGAGTCAGCTGAAAGGTGGGGACAAGGTAGGGGTCCACAGACAGCTCTCCCATACTCTCGCAGACATCCCCTTGCTCCACGCAGAGGTCAATGAGAGCCCCTCTCAAGCCGCAGGGCTCGCTAGCTGCCATGTGAAGGAGTTCCTTTCCAATGTGCTCCAAGAGTTTGTCCGGTATGAGCAGTTTGGTACACCTCAGGGCACAGTCTGAGTCTTTGGCTTCCCTAAGGCTCTTTGCAATAAGGTCCACCACTTCCTTCAGGATCATCTCCTCCATTGGATCAAAGAACAGGTCATCATTAGATGGAGAAAGGTCACTGGATACGTCTGACCCTGGAGATGAGAAAGTGGATTAGTTAAAGACATAGATACAGATAAAAAAAAAACAAAAAAAAAAAACCCCAACAACAATAGACATTTGCAGTACTGCTTACCCGAGTCTGAGAGATCACTTCTACTGCCATTGTTGGACCCTGACTCAATGCTGCTGCCGTTTGGGCTGAAATCGGTAAGTTTATGGACCAGTTTGCTCCAGGACAGCCTCCTGGGACTGCTGTCCACTGGGGACGGAGGTGAGCTGCTGATGTCTGTGGGTGCAAACACTTCAGGCATGTTTGTCCTCGGCAGTATTCAACAGCTGCTTCTGTGGTCAGCTGTTTAAAGAAGAAAGAAAACCACACATGAACACTCAACTAATATTCTACGTTAGATCATTAAAATGACAAGAAGTAGAAGGCATTTAAAGTCTAACTTGTAATTAACATGATAAAAAAAAAAAAATTACACTTTTGGAGAAAAAAAACCCCAAAACATTATGTGAATGAAAGAACCTAGCAGCAGCCTATATAATCGAAACAGCTTTGAAAACCAACACATGCGAACGATTTTTCTATCGTACTTACAGTTTATGTGTAAACGTAGACGTTTACGTTCGTTGTCGCCGTCGTGGATGCTTATTTGTATAGTTATTGTCTTCAAAAGCTGTGTGGCAACTTAATATCTCCGACTCTACCTTCCGTCCTCTCAGCCAACGCTTCTAAACTCTGCAGTCTGTCCTGCAACAATGTTTATATACTAACGGTGAGACCGCGCCCCCTTATGCCAAACCAACCAATCAAAAAGAGAGGCACGCCATCTGAGCTATATCTTGCCTGGTAACATGCCAGCAGAAAAGCGAGACAAACAGGAGGGGGGTGTGGAGGGGGGATGTGAACAGCAGAACCCACTCTAATGGAAATGTACAGACTAGTGTGGGCTTGCAAAAATCAAATTGTTTTAAATTTTTTGTTTAACATTCCGCACAAGCGGTATGCATATATTGCTCTAATATCTTGTTGTTTATGCGCTCACTGTTATAACAGCACAGAGTAAAGTCCATACAGGCCAGGCTCAGCTGGTTCAGTGTTGCAGTGTACATTACGTCACCTGTTTTTCTCCACCATTACATCAGAACTGCCACAGAGAGATGCAAAAACACAGTGAGCTGCATCATTTAACAACGGACTCAAAGTAAAACGTTTTGTCATCTTAATCTGTAAAGATGTGCAACACAAGCTCCCTGAAAGAACAAAAAAAAAACAAACAAAAAAAAAGCACAGATGGAGAATTATGTCTTCATCTCCAAAGGAAAATTACAGACAGCAAAATCATGCAGGGT
The DNA here is from genome assembly GCA_014839995.1 of Xenentodon cancila. NCBI lineage: Eukaryota > Metazoa > Chordata > Actinopteri > Beloniformes > Belonidae > Xenentodon > Xenentodon cancila. The sequence goes on from CM026218.1 coordinate 11,373,335, forward strand.
AATAGTACCGCACCAGGTAGGCTGCTGAAAAACAAGATTCTTTTGAGTGTTCCTTAACATATCTTTAATGTTACAAAATGCACAATGGGGCATGATAAGCGCTCAAATGAATAAAACACAATGCTTGCATTTTAAAATGAAGTTTATTTCCTATAGTAATGCATTTCTTGGAGTACATTTCTGAGCATCAGCAAAAGAAGAAAAGAAAAAAAAGATGCTGCAGTATTTCTCCTGGCTCCACAGTGTGCACAGCACAGTTTGCTTACTGAAACAATTCTGGAGCGCAGCCAGATATACGTTACACTTCACCATGTGAGTAGGCAGACTAGAGCGTGCTGTACTTTATATGGGAGGAACTGAGAGACAAACACGTGTAACCACAGTATGTTCTGAGGGGGATGTTTTGAATCAGGAGTTAAATGAATGTTTTAAAGAGAAAATTTCATTTTTTTATATAGTCAAAGAATGTAGAATGTATAAACATAAATGCTTCCAGCTACAACTTCTGAAGTTGATTATTAAGTGTTTAAATCAAACTTCTGGAAAAGGAAATGTGATCTCCTGCTGGAGGCGTGTCCTGTAATGTCCAGGGCCGTCCTCAGACATTCACATACTGAACAGTACATTCTGTGAGAGCCCAACCTTCACTTGTTTAAAAACAACCATTTACCAGGCAGAACACTGTGATCTGTATAGTTCCTCACTACCAATTCACAGTCAAAAGTGTCATGGAAACTGCTGTGTCCATGAATGTCAAGTAACGGAGACAACATAAGTAATGACACAACGTAGAAGTACAAGCAGAAGGATTTAGAAGTGAATTTTGGTGAAGAGGATTAGGAAAAAAAACAAACCAAACACACACCAAGTAAAACAAACAGCAACGGATGCCAGGAACGTCCACGTCTGACTTTATTTACAGGCTCTTATTGTTTTGCTTGGAGTTCTGTTTGAACAAGCAGGGATGGAGACCAGTGGAGAAAGGAGAAGATACTTAACACGGTTTCAGATTTATGAGTTACATAGTAGCCATGTGGAAAAACAATGCTCGACTTAAAGGGATTTATTTTGCAGCATATTCTTTCCCTTAACATCAAAACTAATAACAGACTGACACAAAGCAGATGAACAATCTGCAAATAATGAAGAAAACATAGATGATTGTGGTTGTTACTTATAAGATTTTAGTTGGACAGAGTTTTAGTTTGCAGGGTCTGACATAAGTTTTTTTTTTTTTCAAATTAAAAAAAAAAAAAAGGAAAAAGCCCACATTGGTAAAAGTGGTTTAAAAATACATGTCACTTTCAGTATCTCCAAAACAGTAACATTTCACACCTATAATACAGTATAAACCTACAAAGAATTACATAATTTATAAATTGAACTGAAAATCTCCCTTTGTTTTCATTCGATTTGGCTGACTCCTTAACCAAAGGCTGCTGAATTCTTCATTTATGACGGGGTGAATCCCAATAGCTGTTCTATGGGTTTGTACCGCCACTCATCTGCTTCCAGCTCCTCCACCAGGCTGGCGAGTTTCTCCATTCTAGACACTTGCTGATCTGAAAGAAAATCACACGGCAGTTACTTCACTATTGAGCCTCTTATTATTGCATCGACCGAAGCAAACATCTTGTTGCATGTACGGCCTTCTGTCTTACCGTGTTTAACCTGTTTCAGTGTCGAGGCAACTTGGTAGCTGAACACAGACTCGCATAAAAATCTGTCAGAGCCATCTAAAAAGAAACAGTAAGGACATGCAGCGTGTTTAAAACGAACAGTTGAACACCATGTGTGAAGTACAGGCGTTAAAAGGAGCACAGAAATGCTTAAAATGTGACTTTTAACAAGGCAAGGCAAGTTTATTAATATAGCACATAAGAAGTTGAAAAACAACACCTGTCTTACAAATGCATGTCAAACATTAAAATAGTCTCTCTCTCTTCATTTGTAGCAGTATGCTGGGACCCTGGGATAGCAACAAGGACTCTTGGGGATAAGAATATTGTCAGATGCCACCTGGAAGCCAGCTCATGTGAGTTTCCTTGAAAGATGATAAAACCTGTTGAACTATTCCTGCTGCATCTGTGTGATTGCATGAATGGGAATTAACCCAAACAGCAGCTTGGAGATTGCTATAGCAGCTTTAAATTAAATCTTAAGATCAAAATAATACTTGCAGGAACCGCTGTTGAACCAATAAAGCCTGGAAATATATATATATATATATATATATATATATATATATATATATATATATATATATTTTACTTGAAAACCAGTTTTTATTTCAGCTTGTTAGAAGAAAAAGAAAATTCATGGTTACACTTACAGTATGTCCACTGTAAAGCCAAATGAACTGCTTAGTGAAGGATAGTTATCCTTATCAGTATCATGAAGGTGACTCCTAATGTGGCTGGATGAACGTGTTAATTTATGATGTAAAAATAACCTACTCAGGGGAAGTTTAGATTAAGACTTTTAGAATTAAATAGGCTGTAAAAGTTTATTATAGTTTATTTACTAAATGATACAGTCTATGAAAAACAAATATTTGGCAAACAAGATTTTCAACTGAAGTACTGCAAAGTATATAGCTTACACACATTCAGTGTGATATTGAAAAAACAAAAACAACTGATCAATATTTTAATTTGTTTGCCGACATTAAGAGTGTACTGAGTATCACTCGCTTGCAACGTTCCTCTTTTGCCATTACAATGCTGTATTCCCGATTTACAAAGAAATCCCACTTTCCCATTCAAATGATTGTGAAAAGGTGTCCAAACTCGATTGTTTTGTATATACCCTAACAAACCACAAACGTAAACAAAAAAATCTGACCACAGCTACTTTAAAATAACAACAAAAAATAAATCAAATCATAAAAACCATTGCAAACCAAATATTTCTAATATTTTTTTCCAACACAGTCTAAAAGTCTATTTTATTATTTTGGTGGCACTTTATTTGGTGTTTTTTTTTCCCTACATAAAAATATGTATATTATATATTTTTTTTTAAAGTTGAATGCCCTTTGAAGGCAGGTACTTATATCGTTATCATCCTCCGACCCCCCCCCCCCCCACCACCACCACCACAAATAAGCTGTGTTTTGTTTTATTTCCTTTATTCAACGAGCTCACCTTCCATCATTTCACCTGCGCCTTTTGGATACGTGTACAGGACTTTCCTTGGAGGGATGAGCTCGGAAGCGCTGAATCCAGACCCAGTCACCGAGCTGCCGCTCACCCCTCCCGCCGAAGACGACGACGACGACGCTGCCATTGCCTCGGGGAACTCTCAAAAAGACGCCTAAAACAACCACAAAACTGCTTCAATAACCGCTCAGACTAAGACTAAAATAACAACAACAGTAAGTTATATACAAGCTCAGCATTCAGGGCTCAATCTTAACTATAGAGAAAAGCAGTTAAGCCACCAGGGGAAAGAAGTTAACCTCGGCGAAACTAAAACAAAACACACACACACAAAAAGTTGAAGGTTTTTAAAAACGTTTGTTTTTAAGATTAAATTTGGTAGCAAGCTGCCTACTGCTAACAGAGAAGCTAACTACCCCGCTGAAATCAAGGCAGATGTTAACTATTCAACACCAAGGCTGCTATAAAACTGCACGACATTAAAGTTCGTGTTTTCTAACAGCAAGACTCACCCTTTACGTCCCAAATGGATTGATTTTAAATCCGACGCAGTTGTTTCTGATGTTTGTTTAGATGTCGCTGGTGTACGACGAAAAGACAACGGTTTACGTTTGAGGCAGTGGCGCTTGGTGGTAGATTTCAAAACTATCCGGATGGTTCATGTCGATTATTGCCTCCGGAACAGGAGGTCCATATTATTTTTAGATCTAGTAACACATCACGAAAAACACGCCTCTACGTGTCGTAAAGCGAAAGTCAACAAAGTAGCAGGGTATGAAGTACGGACAAGAACGAGTCATAAATACAAATTTAATCGATTTTGGTTATTTTTAGCCGTAGATATCGATTTTTTTTGTCGTCTTAATTCAACATAAACTTAACAAACGTTCTCTGGTTTGCCGTATGGATGTTCTACGTCCACCTCTTATCAATATAAATGGAAGAATATATCGTAGGAATTTAATTAAAGAAGAACATTATGAGGAAGAAGATGCTTTCTCCTACATGGAGCCAGGTAAGTGGAACCCTTTCGGGATTAATAGCTGAAATACGCGCAAGTACGAAGCTCCTGGTGTCGATTTTGCCAAGAAAGAAACCAATCTGATACCGATAACGTGTCTAGAGAGTGAAGAAATCGCAGAAAATGAGCCCTGTGAAGGCCACTTCATTGAACAGACAGATAGAGGACACCGCTGTGCCATCGATGTTCCAAGTGCCCTTTACAAGTGAGTCTTCTACACACGCCGCACACATTTGCTTGCTTTGTTGCTTCTAGGACTTGAAAGGAATGAGAGGTTTACTAACTGTGTGCAAATATGCCGTTTCAACAGATACATCATTGGGAAAAAAGGAGAAACACGCAGACGTCTGGAGTCTGACACAAAAACATCTATCAGCATCCCAAAGCAAGGAATCGAAGGGCAAATTGGTGAGGATGCAGAGCAAATCTGTGCACTGAGGCTGATTAAAGCACAAAAAGACCCCCCCCCACCCCCGCCCGCCTTTTTCTTAACTCTTCTATTTTGCCTGATAGTTATCACAGGTTCCCAGAAAGCTGCAGTTTCGTCTGCGCTCACTCGGGTTCAAGTCCTTGTGGAGAGTTTCCGGAAGAAGCAGCCTTTCACTCATTTCCTGTCATTCCCTCTGAATGATTCCAACATTCAAGAAGGATTCCTCAGATTTAAGGACGAGGTGTTGCAGCAGTGTTCGCAGGTACTTGAGGGAAATGCATAAATAATAAGAAGCAGCGTTGCTTATGTAATGTTCAAAGTCAGTGTGTGAAACCACTATGAATAAATTATGTGTCTATACATTTTTTTTGTAACCTTATGTTTAGGACCACGGAGTAGAGGGAAGCATCTTTCAGAACCCTGCAAAACTCCATCTGACTGTTGGCACTCTGGCTTTGTTAAATGACATGGAAGTGAGAAAAGCATCTGGATGTCTTCAGGAGTGTCAAAGTTTCATCAGGTATGGGGTGAAGAAGCTTATTAGGCAATGCCAAGCTTTTTAGAAATAGGAAAAGCCTGTGAATTACAGCAATCCTTAGTATTTTGGCAGGTGAGTGTCAAAGCCATTGTGTTTCCAATGTTCATATTGTAAGATAAAATCTCTTAATACTACAGTTACACCCCACCCACATCCATCCACAAGTGTCGGTGTGTAAATAGGTGAAAAAGGGAATACATTGTGAACCACTTTGCAGATCCTGGATAATGTTAAAAGGTTTTATATGTGTAGAATGTTTTGTAATTTTTGAAAGCATAATTGTTGCCGTACATTTTGGCAGAAATCACAATGTTCCTGCTATTGCAGAGATTTGATCATGGTGAACATGTAGTGGTGGGAACTCGAACCTTATACTGCGTAAAAGTCCTACTGTTAACATCTTGCCATGTGACGCGTTCAAATGATGGTTCCTGGCACTTTTGTGCGATTTCACTGCGTCGTCAACAGCATATTGAAAACATGGGGGTGATGCAGTATGTGTTTGTGACCTTGGTTTACATTTTCACTTATACCAAATGTCTATAAAAAGAAATACTGTATCATTGATTTGGTTCATTTATCAGATTTTTGGGGACCTCCCTTTCTTTTGAAGACAGCTTTAATTCTTTCAGATACACTTGAACTGTTTTTGAACGACCTGGGCTGCTGGGTCATTCTACATGCGAACTAACCAGGGATCTTTGTTGTTCTGCTGCATAAAAACAAATTGGGCTCAATCAGACCCCTTCCTGATGGTATCTCATGATAGATAATAATTTCTAACCAATAAGGACACCATTTGAGTGGGAAGGATGTTGCTGATGCAGTACAACTTGGATGTTGCCATGATGTATGACCTATGACATGAAACTTCTGCTACCTCACCTTGGCACCACCTGAATGATCTGCACTGAACTTTAAGCCTCCTACATAGCCATTTCTGGTCCTATAAAATGACTTTGTGCAGATGTACCTTGAGAATTGATGCTGTCGTGACAGCGAATGGTGGTTACACAAAATAGTGATTTGATTTAAATGTTTTTTTTTTTTTGGTCAACTCACATTGCATGTTGAACATTGATTAAAACAAATATTGCACAAGGTTCAGATTCCCTTGTGGTTTGAAAAGATGTCAGTTTGCATATTTTCCAAATATCTGTCCTAAATAAAATGATTGGTGCACAACCTTTTAAGTAACGATAGCTCAATAACACAGTATTTGGCATGAAAGTGACGATCACTCAATGAATAGTTCCAATATCATAGTTCAAAAGAAAAAAAAGCTTGTTTATGGAATGTCAGTGTTTATTTCTTTTTTGCTGTTGCTTCACATCAGGGACATCACAAAGGGAAAGCCTCTGCAGCTGGACGTGGCAGGAATCGAGTACATGAATGATGATCCGGCCATGGTGGACGTCTTGTATGTCAAAGTCAACGTGAAAGACGGATCTGAAAAGTCAGTGCATGAGAGAACTTAACACACTTCATTGTTAAACAGCTTAGTGTTATAAAGTGTACTCTGTCAGCGTGATTTTCATTTTCCCTATCTCTTACTTCAATATTCCCACACTGTAGGTTGCAGATGATTGCAGACCAGCTTGTAGACCATTTTGTCTCTGCAGGACTGATGGTCAGAGAGTGGGACAGAGTGAAGTTGCACGGCACTGTGATGAACACTTTGTTCAGAAAGGACTCCACAGGTGAAAAAAACCAAACAAAAACAAAGAGGAATCGTGGTATAATCACACTGGCAGCTGCGTACCCTGTGCATACTCGTCAATGTCCTCTTATTATCTTTTGGCTTGGACTGGAGCTGCAATGACGACAGAGTCTTGAACAGTTACAGCAACTAGTTAGTGCAGAGAGGAATCATGGAGGCAGCTCACTGTTTGGCCTCAGTGCTGTTTTTATGTACCAAGTGCAAGTGGTGCATTTTCCAAGTACTTTAACAATGTCTTCATTCATGTTGGAAGTGAATCCAGTCCAGCGGCATGTCTCAAATATGCACCAATTTGAGCATCAACACAGAACAAGTGAGGTTCCAGCCACTGCTGACCATGTTTACCAACTGGACAAGCCTCTGTGTTTTCTCCTTCTAATTAGGCCGTATTTCACAAGATCCTTACACAAACGAAGTAACCTTGACTCTCACAGTAATGTGGTAATGAAACTGAAGCTGCAAGTAAACATGTTTATTGGATCACAGAGATAACTTATCGGTATGTTTTTTTTTTTTTTCTCTGTGCTACATTGTGTAACTAGCCTCTCTGGTGTTTTTCCAGTGGAAGAAACAGGTGGAGGAGGAAGACAAACCACGACTGAGAGAGAGGCTTTTGATGCCAGAAACATACTTAAGGTTAGAGGAAACCTATTTGCCTGTAAAAAAAAAAAAAAAAAAAGTGCCAAGTCTATCCTAAAATATGATTAAAAAGTGCAACTCATACATTGTAGTATATTAGGCGAATCTAAAATATATAAAGATACAAACCAGATCTTACGTCTTGTAGTTGGCTGGAGCATCATAGCAACATAATACTTGTGTATTTAGCACATTATGTGCATTTGCAGCTGTATTTGTTATTTGAGAGACTTTAGCCTTCAGGTGGATTAGTATGGTGGCACGTACAGAGGATAATCAGGTTAATTTTGGGGCGAAATCATTTCTGCCAAGTCTTGCAAAAGTTCATTTGACTTGTTGCAGAGACTGAATCAGTATGTTCCCAGATTAGCTGCTATGTGAAATAATGACTCGGTGTTAAACCACCTGATCGTCTTAAAGGTCGCAGCAGTTGGATCTCAGACCTCAAACGTGTTTATTTAGGACTGGTGGCCTTAAGATTGCTTGTATTAATGGGGGTTGAGGGTGGGAGGGCAGTTTGTGTTTCTGGTTGGTTATGAACTTTAATCATTTTATGATTTAGACCTCTGTTACTTGACGTGCAAATGTTGAGGTATGCTACATTATGCTATGTAGAAAAAGAGTACAACTGGTGAAGGAATGAAAATGAAAATCTTGAGCATTTACTGCAGATGAGTAACAAATTAGCTGTTCACGACTTGTAACGACTTGTACTCGCAGTATATCAGACCTTTTATTGCAGAAGGAAAAGGAAACCACCAGAACTGCTGAAACAGAAGTATAGGTGTTTTTTTTTTTTTGTTCATAAACATTTATTCAGTTGATATGTGTGTGTTTGTGTGTGAAGCTGCAGCTTGGAGTGAAGTTCAATCCATCTTTGGTACAGGGAAAATCTAATTTTTAATGTCAAAGGTGTTGGATTTTTTTTTTCTCTAATAAATTACATAAAGATGCCCACTCCATATGCATAATTATAGTGACATCATGCTATCAGAATATTATTTAAATTATATTAATCAGTTATGAAATTTCAGTTTGTTTTTTTTTTGTTTTTTTTTTCCTGTTACAGAAATTTGGTTCTTTCTGTTTTGGGGAGTTTGAGCTGAATACTGTCCAGCTGTCCCAGAGGTATTCAACAGACTGCACTGGATACTACACATCTGCAGGGAGCGTCGGCTTCTCTTGAGCCTCAGCAGGGACCAGGACTTCTTTGAGGTAGGAAGCGTTTGTTTCGGCTCCAGTAGAATATTGCATCAGTACCTGTTTTGTTCAGTAGGTGGCAGCAAGTCCTTCTAAAAGCATTGTCCATCCAAGCATTTTCTATACTCACTTCATCCTGCTCAGGGTCACTGGAGGGGGGCTGAACCTCTTCCAGCTGTCATCAAAGGATAACCTGAATACACCCAGAGCTATAAGGTGCATTTTATATGGGAAAAAAATGATTAGTGTGCAGAAGTTTAAAAATTTCAGGCTAAAACTGACACAAATAATAAAACATGCAAGCGCATTTATTTTAGGATGCTCTAGGCTTTAAGATGTTTGTTTTTGCACGTCACTTGCTCTCTTAAGAGCGTCTGGGGGATGTAACATCAAAGCAAATGTCACAAAAATGTTTTTTAATGGAGGAGGCAATAAAAAGAAAACGCAAAAAGCTGACATTTGCATGAAAAGCCGACCTGTTGTTGTACTTATGAAAACTTTTTTACTTGATCTGGAACATAAAAAAAGATTTAGTTACGCAGGTTTGTTGGCAGGGGAAAGATTTGACTTTAAATAAGCTATGCCATTATCTGGATTACAATTAATTTTCTTTATGTTCATTTTCAATGCGTAAAATATTGTATGAGTCATATACCAAGGCACAGATTTTATGAAGTTGTCCCAGAGATGACAATTTTAAATGTCAATATGTTCAAATGTCTTGGGAAAGTTTTGCACTCTTAAAATAATAGTGCTACTTTTTAAAAAGTGATTTTATTGCTACTTTTACTTAGGCGAATGATTTATTATGCCTCAACAACCAAGGATCTTGGGCTGCATGTCAATAAAGGAAGCAGATGAATAAAAAGCGCTGTTCTTTCTCTGAGCAGCAGCTGCATCGGGCGTATGTTCAGGCTGCTCATACAGGAGTCGGAGTTGAAGCTTGTTTTTAATAATTTAAGTTTTCCTGCATGTCACACCTGTCAAATGTATAAACAGAAGAAAGATGCCATCGTACAGTCTACTCCCGGTTGAGAATATGAGATATTTACCAGGATATTTTGTGATATTTTATGATTTAACAAACATAAACAGCTACGTTTTATTGGTTTACAGACAAATCTATAAAATTGGAGAGCTGTCAGTTGTTGAAGGACTGAGTTTCACAGGTGTCTGCATTCACCACTGGATGTTTTAGCCCTGTGTTAACCAGTTCACCTCAATGCCTCGTGAATGTGTTAATGCGTCTCTGACATGATGTATTACACCAGCATGAGTTTTTAGCCCCATCTTTACAGTGCCCTTCCCACACAAACCACAACCTTGCTCCCACTCCCTTCTGTCTAGTGTGTCAGTTTATGCTTTTTTTTTTTGTTTTGTTTTCCCAATTTGCCCTCTGCCAGCGATTCTCTCTGTTTGGCATTCAGGAGCGTGATCGTCAAGCGGTCAAAAGTTACACTGATGGAGACTGAGAGCCCCTTTTGTTTGTCCACTCTGCCACTCAGTGCTGTCCACCCTCCCATCTCAACAGTGGCAAGATTTCTTTTTTTCTTTTCTTTTTCTAACCTCCTCGGTTTTTATGGAGCAACGGTTTGCCCACAGATACCATTATAAAGGGATATGCAGTTTTTGTCGTTTTATTCAAATGCACAAAGGGGGACCGATTATAAACACTAAACATGCATGTTAGTAGGTCAGGAGAGCACAGATAAAGTAATGCCACTCAATGAGATATACACAATGAGATATACATACAATGAGATATTTTGGCGGCGTAAATACTAGTGCTTGTTAACTTACACAAACACACAAAAATCAAGAGAGCAAAATGATTTTAATTCAGTTCAGTTCTTTAAGACGACCCATTCTCGTTGCTTTTATGAGGGTCATGGTTATGAACATGTATGTGTTGGACAATTATGACTAGAATAGGAAAAAAAAAGGATTATATCAGACACCGAAGAGATGCAATTTATAGTTTATCTGGAGATTTCAAGATAACAAATTCTGATGTTGTGTATCTAAAAGGCTAGTGGTCTGTTTTACAATCATTCATACCATAACCAACTCTTTATCAGGATACCGGGTATGTTGACACCAAATTCATAGAGGTAGTTCTCTATTAACCTGGTTACATCATCGTAGAAACTGATCATGCACACCTGGCCTGCTTTGTAGGTTATGTAGGTTATGTGCACAGCTTCAGATTTAGGTTGGATTTAAAAAGTGCCACTATTTCACTGATTCTTTTCCAGATGGTCCTTTGCATGGGGGACAGAATCTCAGTTAGTGGAATGCTGTACTTTATATGCAAACATGTTGAGCTCTACATCAGTACTGCCAAAAAATGCAGTTACTGTACACATAAATTTTGTTTTTGTTCCAGGAAATGCTTATGCATGGTTTTTTATTTATTTATTTATTTATTTTTTTTTAATGCTTGCAGACTTTGTGAAGGCATTGATCAGTGAAATGAACGTATTAACATGTACCACGTTCACTCTGGAACCTGCAGTCACTCACTGACAAAGGAATAGGATCAATATATTTTCATACTTGGTCTTGATGTTCTGATATACAGAAGCACTGACTAAGTTGTGTCACACACACACAAACACACACTGTCTGAAAACCTGTTAAGATCTTATGTAACTGACCACGACATCACAAGATAATCAGTGTTCATCTAAGTAGTCATAATGTTTTGACTCATTTATGAGTGTTAAAAAATAACAAAGTCAGGACTGTCTGCGTGGGTAGTCCAATATGACTCGCTTGTGCACTATACGACAAACATATTCTCTGTCTCTGACGCATGTATCATGATAATCAGTCATATTTGTGATCCATGTAGTGTGAACTTCCAATCATATCCTTAAGATTTCAAGGCAAGCTCGCTAAACTTTTATTAAGCCTGATGCATCTGATCCCTGTCTGCTTTTGTTTTGTGAAGAACTAATGAGACAGTGAAGGAGGGTGTTAATTAAAATGTTAAACGGTTTATTTGTTTGGACGGCATGTGTGCTGATGCTTGTTTACATGCACCGATCAGCTACATAGGAGGCACGTGAAACAAGGAGATCAACTATGTACGCCAGAAATGCACCTTTTTGTTATGCAAGACCATCTATACTGTTTTGTCTTTTTCTTTTTTCAGTGTGCAAATTATAAAAGCAAGAGTCCAGATGAGTTCATAACATTCTCTTTGGACAATAGAGCTCTCGTCATGACTAGTAAAAATGGTACGGTAAAGTCAGTACTCTAAAAGCACATTTTTAACCTTGTATATGTTCTACAAAGTGCTTGACCCTGTTTCTCAGTCAGTCATTCACAGATGAGCATGTTGAGGGTAATGCAGGGGTTCATTGTCTTAATCAAGGACATTTAAACATCTAACAGGGTTGGAGAGCAAAACAAAAGCCTTCAGTCCTTTTCCACCGGACGTCCACCTGCACCACTCGATAAACTACGGCTTTTATCTGGACCAAGTATTCTTAAAGCTTCCACCCAATTTCCATATATAATTTCCAGCCAGTTTTTAAAGTAGTCTTTTTATATGCAAACACTCTTGAATTGGGCCTTACTAGATGAATGTCTGCCTTTTTTTTTTTTTTTTTTTTTTTTTTTTTTTTTTTTTGGTGCATATTGTCTTTTAATATTCAGCAGCATGCTGTGCAGTTTTTCATAGAGGGATGATAAATTAAACTTTCTTTGATAATGAGAGGAATTACGATCTGCCGAGAAGAATAGATTATGTTTGACAGACGTGAACTTTTAATGCATTAGATATGTTTGATTTGCATGCTAGGAGTATTTAGTAATGTGCATGAAATCGATTGAAAGCTTTATTACGTTTTAAGGTCAAGGGTATAAGCATTAATGTGGATCAGGTCCATTTAAACAGAAATATATGCAGAATATTTGAGAAAAATCCAAAATGATTGACATAAAAAATATATTTTGTCTTAAAAAATGGGGAATGTGTCCTTTCAGTGGGTATTTGTTGTTAAACTCTAATATCTAAGGTCTTTTAACTTCTTTAATTGGTCAAAAAATAGGTTCAAATGTTATTGCTTATGAAATAGCTCACTTGTTTTTTTTTGTTGTTTTTTTTTGTTGTTTTTTTTTTAGCTCTTCCATGTTGAAAGTGACTGTCCAGTCACATGTCACCACCCTTTGAATTTTACGCTAATCAGTCTGTGTTTAATGAGTAGAACTGGCCTTAATAGACAGCCAAGACTAGAGTTCTTGAAATGTCTAATCAGTGTTTCCAGCAGGAAGGCAGGTGATCCCTGCTGCAGGTCATTATCATTCAGAATGCTGAGTGTGGAGGCCACCGGCTTCTGTCCACATATGTTTACTGCTGGAGGCTTCCACACCATGGGGAGATGCTCAAATCTTTGTGTGGTTAACCATCTAGCAGCACTCAAACTTAAAAGTGGGGCAAAAAAAATGTCATTGTCAGTGGATCTCTTTTATGGCTTTTATCAATGTTTAATCTGTGACAGGTTGGGAAGTCCTGAAAATTAAAAATCTGGGCAGATCTCATCCACTCCCAGTGCCTTGCCACTGAGGAGCTTATGAACTACTTCAGTGACTTCGGCTTGGATGATGTAAGAGTCCACCGCAGAGTACCCAGCCTCTGCTTCCTCAGTGGAAGGCATGTCGGTCGGATGAGGAGATCCTCAAAGTATTCCCTCCACTGTCCGGTCGGGAGCAACAGTGCGGGTCGGCCTCCATGGCCTCACCGAACTTTTTGCCTCTAGGACTGCCTGAGTTGCAGCTTGCTTGGCCTGCCGGTACCCATCAGCTGCATCAGGAATCCTACAGACCAACATGGGCCGATAGGACTCCTTCTTTTTCTACCCGTTACGTCCGGTGACCACCACTGGATTTGGACCTTGTGTCCACAACTTCGAGCTGCCGCATTGACAATGGAGGCAGAGAACGTGGTCCACTCAAACTCAATGTCCCCAGCCTCCCTTGCCGTCTGGGAGAACTTCTCCCAGACGGCAAGGGAGGCTTGGAGTTGAAGACCTCCCTGATAGAGGATTGGCCAGACGTTCCTAACAAACCCTCACATATGTTTGGGTCTGCCCGGTCTGTCCAGCTTCCTCCTCCGCAGGCGTTTGAAACTCACCACCAGGTAGTGATCAGGTAACAGCTCAGCCACTCTCTCTCTTTACCCGAGTGTCCAAGACATACAACAGAAGATCAGATGAAACTGCAACAAAGTCGTTGAAGACGTTGAAGTCCCCCAGTAGAACAGTTGAGTCCCCGTAGGCACAAACAACAGTAAAAGATCTTTTCCCAACCCGAAGGCGCAAGGAAACGACCTTCTCGTTTACAGATGGCGGCTGAGCTGGGGAGCCCCAGCTCGCCGCTGCTCAATCTGGGCAACTTCAGAGAAGTGAAGGGTCCAGCCCCTGACAAGGAGCTGGGTTCTATAGCCCAAGCTATGCAAGGAGGTGAGCCCGACTATCTCTTGCCGGTACCTCCCAACCTCCCGCACAAGCTCCTCCTCCCAGTGAGGTGACATACTATGTCCCTATTCACGGAGTTTTGGTCCAGAGATTGGGTCGTCGAGGCTTCCCACCATGACCGGTACCCAAACCACATTGCACCGGCCCTATTTGACCCTTCCTGCAGGTGGGGAGCCTGGGCAAAGACCCGACCACCAGGCACAAGGGTGGGGCCCTGGTGACGCCAATTCAGGCGACATAACAGTCCTTGTTACTCATCTGTTACTTCTCCACTACGAAAAGGTGGCGGTTCAAGGAGGAGCTTTTTGACGGTAAAGGAAAGTAATATTCCTCCTTTTCAGCTGCCTGAGTTGGAGCAGATGAACAGCATTAGGCGACCATTAGGTTTCCTTTTCAGCAGCAAAGCTTTAAGAACTCTTGAGTTCAATAATTACTATGTTCCTTTTGGTAAATAAGTAATGCTCTTAAGGATCATAGTTGCTTTACCTTAGATCTTTTTCCTTTTCATCCTCCCGGTGATATGATTTGAGTTTGTGGTTCTCAATAAAACGGACACAAAAATGTTCTTCCCCGCAGGCATTCTCATAAAGTAAGTAAAGTGTGTCTGAACGTGACTGCTGTATTCCTGCGCCGCACCCACGATGACGCTGGTAGTCTTTGATGACCATCATGCTGGGTCCCATGTGAGCACTGAGCTTGAGTGAAGGTGTGATGTGCTGTCTGAGCAGTGCTCAAATAAAAATGACAGTACTTGCTCCACCCACAACCTGTTCAGACTGCTGCCATCTGGTGAGCCACGTACAAGTATCTGCTGTCATAACACCAGACTTATCTACCCTACATCACTAAAACAGTTTATTTTTGGTTAAATTTATTGTATATACTTCTTTTAGTGTGTAATAAAGGAAATATAGCTGTTCCACATTAACCACTTGCATAATAATAATTATACCTGTTATCCATATGTACAGTAAACTGGTGCAGTTTTATCATTTAATAGTTGCTGTTATGCTTATATTGCAGAAGAGACCTTCTATAACAGAATATCAAGAGATGCCCAGATTAGCCAGCTTCTGTCTGCAGTGTACGTTTAATTGGAGAGGCTGCTGCACTCTCCTCCACCTCTGCTGCAGCTGCCTGCAGCGCAAAATAGCACTTTCAGTACTTGCAAAGCAGTGGCAAACTGCTGCCACACTGCTCTCAACTAACTTGGCGCTCTTAATAGCTGTGTGACCCAGTTTGAATCCCATTGAATCAAATTTATACACATTTATAGCAGCTCCACTTACAGCTGTAAGTCACTTGAGATTACTTTTTAAATGTCTCCCTGTGTGGTTTATTCACGCCTCTACTTTCAAAATTGCTTGTAGTTGGATGTCTGATCTGGGAACTTGCTTTCAGGCTGCACTGAGTTTTCTTTGTGCACACGTCACAGCATGCGTATAAAAGGTAGTAACAGGTTCACAAACAGAGAAAAATCTTGTTTTTTTTTTTAAACATTGTTCTAGGTTGTTTTTGTTGTTTTTTTTTACCCCCCTCTGCATTTACCCCCCACTTGTCTGCATACATAATAATGGTTAATACCAAATTTGGAAAAAGAAAAACTGAAAGCGACATATGAAGGTTTTTTTTTTGTGCATGGGTGTGTGTGTTTGAGTGTATTAAATTAAAAAAACCTATTTTTGTCAAAGACAATTAGAATCACCGACAGTGGGACACGAAAGAGTACATATAAATTATATTTTATATAGTGTATATATAATGATTCATGGTTAACAAATCTTTATCACTGATTTGTGTTGCAGGTCTGAGTGCTGCAGCAGGATGGATCATGCTGTCTGATCTTCAGTGGTGAAGAAGCATTCAAAAGATCTGAACATGAATGGAAGTGTTGAAACATCGCCCCTCAATCTTTTGTCAAAGATGGATGTAAGATTGGGATTTCAGTTCTGATTTTCCTCCTCCTGCCGGCATTCTGTCTAAGTTTACCAAAAATAAAAAAAAAATGGCATCATGGTGTTTTCTTATTTATCTCATACCAGTTTTTTCTGAGGCAAACCTCTCTTTCATCATATGACAAAAATGAACAACGATAAGCGGTGTAGCTCGTCTTTGCTGGTATTAGAAGTTTTTTTTTTTTTTTTTTTAACCATAAAGGGTATGTGTCGTTTACACTTGAAGACAGCACATCTTTACAGATAAGAAAAGCTTCATATTTTGCTGCATGCAGTCTTGTCTGATGTTATTAAAATGAAGCTCTGCCACTTTGTTTATGCGTGGTGAAAGATAAAGTTTTATCAATATCTGCAAGAGGAGAGGATGTGGAACTGACACCAGTTAATCCCTTTACTTTTAAAAAGCACTCTTCCGATCTGTCAAAGATATTAAACACAGGATGCAGAGCTGCTTTCATGTCTAAAGTTTATACTGCACATCATGTTTTTTGCAAAATTGGTCCGTGTAAACATTAACAAGCTTTTGATTGCAACAAACGATTGATCATGTGGACAGGTATTATGGAAGTCTTCTCTCATTTTTGAAAAGTGGTGCCAGAAAATGGCAGCAAGAGTGGATGTGACTGACAGTTCAGCTTACATAAGCAATACCTGCTTTTATTGGTGAGGACGGTGTAGAGGCGTTATGACTTAATCCAATGAACCGGTCTCGCTGCAGATTGGATCGTGCTTAAAAGGACTGACAGAGGCTCCCGTTTGCTGCATTTCAAGAACAGCTTATGGTCAAACTGAGTCCTGCTCCAACTAGGTAAAAGTCGTGTTATCGACAACAGCTCTGCACGTCTGTGCTTTAATTCTCAACTAAATTATCTTAACATTCTCAAAGTATTGGAATTAAAAGTTCATCTTTCAAAAATGGTGTCATGAATTGTTTTTGATATCAAGTTATCTTCAAAGTGCACAAATAGAGAGGTGAGTAAATCAAATGCTTTTAAAAGAGTAGTTCTCCTTGATACGCTTCAGTAAGACTTTTAAGGGATTTGGCAGCCAGATTGTTACTAAGGACATTTCCTCATTTCCACAAGGAAAATTTGAGGTATTGGGAAATACTTCATTTTTTAGTGCACCACACAAGAAGTATATATATATATATATATCGATACAAGATTTTTCAAAATCTGCTGTAGCTGTAACTGCGAATGTCATAAATCCTGATCTTGACTATAACAAGATGCAAAATGTTAATTGTCTAACTGAGATTCCTCATTAAATGATCCTGAATCTCCATCCTAAGTGAGCATCTCTATGTTTTAAAGAGAGTGAGTGTCTAGATCAAAGCTCAAACCATTAACCATTTTAAAAACAGTTCTTCTCACTGTGTTACCACTTACAACTGAACAGAAACAAACTCCAACAGGAGTCCTTCAAGTCCTTTTATCCTTAAAACTTTCTATGTGGAGCAAATAGAACAACCCACAGTCTCTGATTAATGTGATTTCTATTTGCTTTTGGTGTTCTTGCCCATGTAAGATTCTCTCAGGAGACTTTGTCAAGCTCCAAGGAGACACTTCAGTGTGCAAACCTTAAAAAAAAGCTTTAAAACGTAATGGTGCATAGCAGAACACTATCTTTAATGCTTCTTAGTGACCCGGCACAGTTGTATGACCATGAATCTGCAGCAGATTAATCCTAACCATGACATGACTAATGACAGCCTCTTGATTAACTTATCATATCCAAGCACCTTCTTGATCTACACCCAGGCTGTGAGACATTCCTCCTTGTGTCCTTGCTTCCCAGTTCTGGAGCTCTGCACACTCAGGAAAAGCCAGCAACTGCCACATCAACGATTTTGATGCCGGTGTCAGAGTTTGTTCGGCCAGCCAAGCAGCATAACAGAAATGTAATCCTGCCCGAGGCTACTCAGTCTTGGTCAATATTCGTAACCCTAAACTTAAATGAATCCAAGCAGGGGGTTGGATTAGGTTTATCTTCATGGGGATGAAATACAGAGGCGAGGGAGAGAATGCGAGAGGGCATGCAGAGTTTAGGGAGCAGCAGGAATAACGTGGACCGACTTAAAATGATGTGAAGGTACAGCAAAACTCTGTGGGTCATAAATTCTGGATAAAAAGCCAGAATGCTATGAATTTTTTAACGAGTTCAGTTCCATAATCCATCTTTACAGCATCATTTTGGGCAATAACTGTTCAGGCCAATGAAAGATTGTTTTCAATTCTAATCAGGCATTCAAGGTCTCCAAATCCACCAGGCTTCTGTCATCATGACTTACAGGGAAATGTGCGAGTAAGACAAAGTGAGACTTCTACAGTTTTTCATTTGATGTCTTGCTGATGTTTGAAGTTTTTTTCTTTTTTTGTGGTTGAATACATTCAGCTACCTTTATAACCCGTTGCATTAATTCCCATTAAGGAATCCTATGTTTCTGGGTAAGTCCCTCAAACATAAGATTTCATCATCTTCGTAGAAACGTATTTGTAGCTACTAAAATATTTAAGGATTTATGATGACAAGGCAACTAAAAGTTGTCATTATCAAGCCTTGAGGGTTTGACCATCATCTAACCTAATTTTATTTTAAACAAAAAAGATTGCTTATGCTGTTGTTGTTTTGTTTGCGCCTTATATAATGGTTATGGTATAATTCTGGATGAACATACAGGATCCAAAAGCTCAAGTGCCTGCAACAAAAGGCGGTAATGAGAGTATTGACCAGAGATATCCTGATGTACTCTATTGATCACTTTACTCTCCAATATTCCGCAGTAGATTTCATGTCAAACATGTTTTAATGAATTGGAAATGTTGCCCGTTGGAATCAAGAATGCATGATAAATCTTTGAAGTCGGCTTGGTTCCTTTTCACTGCTGAAAGTTTGAATTGAGTGAGATCTGAAGCAAAGTTCATGTTTTTGTTATACTGTAAACTTTTGATTTGACATTTTGGTTCCACATTGCAATCATGTGAGTGCATTTATGATCTTTCTATTTAACCCTAATACTTTAAGTTGTTTATAGACAGGCACGCGATGGCTTGTTTAATTAATCGAAGAGCCTTCTACTGCAGCATAAATCAACACAAACACACACACATACACTTCTTTACCACTATAATAATGCTTTTGCTAACACCAACTGCAGCTGCAATACTCATACCACCATCCACTCATACGCCTCCCTCTCTTATGGCTCCTTTGGGAATGTATCAGCACTTTTATAAAGTCTAATAAGAGCAAACTTCAGTTATAAGAAATTAGCTGAGGGTTATACATGCAACCAGTCTGAATAGAAGACACCACTGTTGACTTTTGAAAACTCCACCATAGCAACCACAGGATGCAAATTAGTCTGAACAGTTGTCACTGGGCAACAGACAGATGTTGGACCTTGAGCCAGGTGAGATTGATTCTTATGTGGCCCCAATTTTGATAATTCTGTGAAATTTTAAATGCCTTGCAAGGCTAAACTAAACCAAGGGGCATGAAGTGCGCAAGTGTGCAGTTCCTTTGTTGACCACTAGGAGTTGGCTCCAAAAGTGACTCAGTCTCATATGACCTAATAAACTGCTCAACTGAGAAAATAAAATAAGACATAAGCATATTTACAGCATGGTAGAAAAAGTGGTTCTGATTATAGTATGGGAGGCTGAACTGTATGGGAGGGTGAATTTTTATTTTTAAGTTATGTAACACCACAAACGTGTGCATAACTAGGGGTGTTTTGTTTGAAAGAGCTATGAGTGATGTCATAACAGGTTCAATCCTCTTTATACAGTCTGTGGTTACTACAGTATGAGCACTGGGTGCTGACCTTCCTCAGGCTTCCTGAAGCTTGCCATTCACAACAAAGAGAGTGTCAGTGGATGGAGGGCTGTGAGGATCAAAAGCCAATAATTCCTGTTTCGGGAATATGATAAGATTGACTAGTTTCAGTATTCCAGGTTGTTCATGTGACACAGCTGTATAGCTCTGTGATTGTTTTGGTCTTAGAAGGAGATAAAATGTCTACAATCAAAGATCTAAAAACCCTTGAATGTTGTAATTGATTATTTCATGATGTTCTGTGAGGTCAATCTGAAGTAAGTTTCAAACAGCTGATACTATGGACAATGTTGGATCTATGTTTTAGTGCCAGAAGAGCTGCATAGACTGTAAATGCAGATTCCCTCTGGAATATTAAAGGGCTGCTTGGCGGTGAAGTTAGCCAAAAAAAATAATGATGAGTTATTTTGACACCTCTGTTGAGCTGCTCTCATGTTCTCTCCCTGTGCTGCTAATGAACAAATTAAGGCTGAAATTCAACTCATTTTAAGCCAAATTGAGCCTCATTTGCCTTGCAGCCTCTTGGGAGTCTCACCCCTTGGTGGTCTGGGAACGCCAGTTTGGGATACACATCCTCATAGTATGAATTCCATTGCAGCAATTTTCCTCAAATTTTCCTTGGTCTTTTCATTCTCTAGTTGATTTTTGTATCCCAGTTCAGACTTATAGGCATGCAAATTTTACTAAAATAAATGTAATTTCTCCCAAAACGTATGGATATAGTGAATAAAAGCTGCCTGATAACCAGTCAATAAACATCTGTTCCACTTGTATGATTCATTTGCAGTGTGCCAAGATTCCTGCGTGCTTTTTAATTTATTTTAAAAGTCAAGAACATAAATAAGCCACTGAAATAATGAAACAAAATAAGCAAAAATAAACGATTAGTGCAGGATCTAATCTCTCCTTTAACGCTCTCTCTCTCTGTCTCTGTCTCTGTCTCTGTCTCTCTCTCTCTCCCTCTTTCTCTCTCTCTCTCTCTCTCTCTCTCTCTCTCTCTCTACCTCCCTCTCTTTCTTCCTCTGCCTCTCCTCTTTCCACACAGTGTTGAAGCAGCAGCAACAGTCTCGTCCGTGGATTTCTGTCTGGAGGACAACCAGCAGCAGGATACATCCCGACCCAAACTGCCTGAGCAACATGATCCTTATAAAAATCTCGGCTTGTCTGTGTCTGCTGGTGGGCGTCTCGCTCCAGGTGGACCTCCAAAGTGGAAAAGAGGCAGGAAAAGCCGGGAATTTCATGGAAGATGAGCAGTGGCTGTCAACCATCTCTCAGTACAGCCGTAAGATCAAGCACTGGAATCGCTTCAGAGACGTGAGTGTTGTCTTTGGTGTCTCACCTCTTCTTTACTGGTGCTTCAGATGCGAAACGCAACGTGATTTCTCAGGTGTTTTTTTTTGCGCTCAGTTGACAGTCGCCCAGCGCTGCACAAGCACGCAACCGAAACAGTTTGTACTATAAAGGAAGACAATTCAAACTGCCTAAATGTTGGAAAAATGTTAAATTAGTCTACAGGTCCGGATAAATGCGCGCTTTTGTGTGCGCCCTCCCGCGATAAATTCATATTTTCCTGTCTTTGCTTTAATACTTTCCATTGTGCCATTGCAAAGGATTTGACTAATATTTGATCCGCTCGTAAAAACGTTTCTGTTTTGTGGTTAAAACTGGCAATGTTATTTATATCAAAGTGAAAACTAAAAAGAAATGCTATTTCCAAGCTCTTTCTTGGTAGGGAACAATGTCTGCTTATCAATATAAACACATGATGAAAACATGATGGGTGACATTGTACCCAACAGCTCCCAGATAGGGGTCTTCCAGTGCTTTCAAACTAAATGTACACACAAAGACACAAATATATAATATTTAGTACAAAGAAGAAACAAACAAAGCAGCAAAAAAAATCTTGTGCATTTTGAGCAGCCAGAGTCTTAAATATGTTATTCTGTTATGTGTTCAGATTTACTGTGTGGTGTTCTGTGACATCACAGATCCAGATTAGAGTATAACTTGTCAGAATTGCCATAATTACCCCCACACAAGTTTATATCATGCAGCATTTGCTGCTCCTTAGAAGTGGGCAGTGTAAAGCTGTAACCTGAATTTCAAAAGATCCACAGAGGGGTGGAGTCAGGTTCATTAGCTGACTCCACCCCCTAAAACGTGCTGCTATGAACAGAGCTGTAACAATATGCTTAAAAGGGACCTGTTCAACTTTATATGTGTGGTTCTGACCAAACTTAAAGCATTAAGGTTTTAAATATTGAAACACTCTAAAAACACCCACTATAAAGCCCACAAACCAACCAAGAAATCCAGTTTAGGCGATGGTTATATAGATAGAATATGCTTTTATGGTAGACTTTATGTTGGCATACTGCATATTGTGTCAGAGTACATTTTTGTGAAAATCCTTTTGGACGCAAGGTCGTTTTTTTTTAAATCTGAGAAATTGTGGATCCAAGACTTTTCAAGGCTAAAAATCCATTTACTACCAGCAGTTTGCCTCATTAATTTGCACCACTGACCAGTGTTGCCCACTGCAGCGATATTACTGCAACAGCCTCTGCTGCAAACAGTTATGGCCTTACTAGGAGAGAAATTCTTATGTTTCATATTTTTAAACTCACCATAAAAGCATTAACATTGGTGGATAATGATGGAAAGTTTTTATTTATTTATCAAGTACTGGACTGGATGCACACTGGGTTTATGTTATGTCTGTAAGGAAGAGTGTAGCTTGAAGAGCTTGTGTTTTATTGGGTTTATTTGTTAAAGGTGACTGCAAGAAAAATTAAAATAGTATACTTAACTCAATCTACCTCGGGTTATGCTTGTAGCTCAATGAAATAATGTTATGTAAGAACTGCAAATGGGTCTAAAAGTGACCCACATTGAAATTCTAATGCTATAAATGGGCCCATAGATTTAAAAAAAGCCATAGGTTACAACAGGAATAATTGGCATAGTAAGGGGTCAGGGGACTGTTAGCAATGGCTAGACACTGCCAAAAGGCAAAAGTTGTTGTGAATCCAAATTCTCAAGACCTCTGAGAAGGAGTCAGTTAGGAAGTCTCAGAGTGAAGGCTCTACTTTCACAACCGGACAGTTTTTTGATCTCATTGCTGGGAAATATCACCACGGAGAAATAGTCTTATCAGTGTGAGCCAGAGCAAAGCTTCAGTGCCTTTTACCATCTTTAAGGTTGTGCAGGAGTGTGCACGATGGCCCCAGCTGGGCCCCTAGGAGAATTTGTAATTGAATCGCAAATTTGTACTGTCATGCAAATTTAAATATCATCCACCCCGGTGTTGGCAGCAGTTTGCCTCACCTGTCTGATTGCATCGGTGTTTGACTGACAGAGAGGTTGAACAGAGTGTAATGAGACCACTTGGGGTCTTTTGGCAGCATTTGTGGCCACATAGTCCAAAGTAATGCCCCCCCACAAATTACGCTTTTTTGCTGTATTTCAGTAGCATTTTGACCAAAATGTGTCACAGGCACTTTATTACTTTTATAATAAATATATCAGGAAACTGAGTCACCTTTTGATAAAAAGTTTGAAAATGTCCTTTTAAACAAGCTGAAAGGATGTTTCTTCCAGCTGGTTTCAGGAAGAGATTTCTCTGCTTGTAAAGACTGATTGATAATATTGAAAGATACACGATTGCTGGTGATTCACAGTGATAAACCGATGATTCGTGCAGTCACTTTCTTAGTGTGTTTGGCATATTCAAAACAGACTCCACCAATGTCATACCAGATGGTTCAAGATTTATATCATTATTTTTATTCAACTACATGATGTATGGTGACATTTTACACTGACGAATCAAAAGTTGTTTGAAAACTAATTAAAAGTGTGGACTATGAATGAAGTAACCTGACAGCCCGAGGAAAGAAATTGCCTCTAAGCCTGGTGGTGCAGCAGCAGATATATCTCTATGTCTCTTGTCAGTTGGAAGCAGGGTAAACAACCTGTTTAGTATCTTATTAACTCTGCATACACATGTCACCTTAGTGATGCCAGTCTCTATTTGTTAAATCAGTTTAAAGCTGCTATTGAGCGAGTGGCTTTTTGTAGCACTTAGGGCAGTGTTCACACACACACTTTCTTCCAAATGCGACTGGTATTTATAAACTCTGTTACAAACAGGATTTAGTTAATACCTTTCATAAAAAAAACAAGTGCATGATACTGAAACAACCAATAATGTCAGTTAATGGAAATGCAAATACTGGAAATTTGATTGGTCCAACAAATAGCTAATATCTTTTGGATTACAAAAACTGAAATTTTCAGTTAACCTGCCAATATCAACTTTGGTTAACTCCAAATCTCTTTCTTCTAACTGCAAGTGCATGAACTTAATGAACAATGAAAGATAGCAGAGGCTGCAGGCGGTGCGCTCAGCTGGCTTTGGTTTTAGCTTCTTAACCTCAGTTGGCTTTAGAACACTGAAAATATTCAGCAGTGTTAAATTGTTTAAGTTCATTGTGTCAAATATTTTTATTTTTTTTATTTTTTTACTCTACAAGTAATTTTCTGCCTTACGGGCTTTGACAAACCTCAGCAACATGCTCCCCAGTGACTGCATCATCATACCATACTTACCAATGGGGAAAAAACAAAAACCAAACAAACCAAAATAATAAAAAAAAGGATTTGTCAGCATTGTAAGCTTCCAAGCTGATGCATTGACTGTCTGGGAAATATTTCATTTTATACAATGTAGAATAAAAATGTTCAAGGCTTTGCATGTGATGCATTTGATAATGAAAATATAAAGAAAAAAATCAACCAGTATTGGTCCATATCAGCAACCAGAGTTCACTGATACTGGTCAGAGCTGATTAGACAAAAATGGGATGATTCTGATCACCAGCATCCCTGGCATAAAAGTCAATAAAAAATAAAGCAATACAGTTTATTCCTTAATCCGACAGATCAGTTTGTTAATCAGCTAATAATTTAATCAATCTTGAGCTATTTAATATTGAAGACTTGTAAATCTGAAGCTCTGGAGTGTCAAATGGAAAACAAATCTGATTCTTTATGTTGAAGTTTAATAAGTTTGCTTAAAATTTAATTTAAAAAGTCACAGTTATTTGCAAATGGATAAATGTCTGAACAACTGTGAGTGTAGTAAAATATGTGTGGTGTAATCTGTTCTGTTTTACATATTTATCATACATATGTTATTTAAAAAAATAAAAATCAAAGCACATATGGAGATATAACACATGTGCTGCTTGGTTCTGCTCAGTCTGGTCTATTTTCTGTCATTCAGGGAACCGAGAAACACCGTCTGAAATGTGAAAGGGTTGAGTTTGTTTACTAGCTGTCTTGGCAAACAGGAGGTGTGAAAACAAACAGGAATATTCATGCTGCATCTAAATGAAACAGAGGAGAGAGGAAAAAGAAATCCCCATGTTGACTCAATAATGACAGTGGTGGTGGTTTTATTCATCTTTTTGGTGTTTAAAATTGACCAGTGTACAAATGATTATCCAGCGTGGAGGCACGATGAGGAAATGTTGAAAGGGAGAACAAAGAGGTGTCATGTTACTCTACAGCAGGTTAACAACCTCCGTTATGACAGACATCGATGTTGAAGTTTTAATCATGGAATATTGCAAATGTCAGGACATCATCGCTTGCAAGCACCTTTGCTCTGAATTCACCCACGCGGAGCATGACAGCAACGTCCGCAAATTACGAAGCTTGGCTGTAATAGGCCTGTTGCATCACTTAAAAAGCTCTTTTTGAGAGACTGACGTACTGTATGTATTTGTCACAGAGTGAGTTCTGCTTTGCATTCTGGTGTGTTTGGCCGAGTCTGCTCAGTGAGAGCTCAGGCCACCGCGCATGTGAACAACAGTGTGCTGTTCATTCGCAGCCAAACGCTCCTATCTCTAAACATTGCAGATAGGGGCCTCATTAAGAAGCCCTGCAGTCTTTTCGCCAACCACAGAGGGCTGTTTCACGGCTGCACCTGCTCGAGTGTATTCAAGTTTTTAATGAGGGAAATTTGCTCCATGCTTGTCAGGTGCTTCCTCTGTTCTTTTGAGCGTTAAGATCAGTACATTCAGACAAAATATGAGTTTTAGTGCTGTTGGTGCCCAATTAATTAAAATTTAGTCAATAATATGTGTAATAATTAGTTAACAACAGTAGGCAGTTCTTGAAGATAAAATATAAAAAAGACCTTATTAATTGGGAAGAATTATAAAATGCCACAAATTCAGAATCTATGATTTGATCATTTATTAAAACTCCTTGTTTATCAGACATGCATAACCCAAATATTATTTTTTTGTTAAAGGAATCAGAAACAATGATTGATTTGACAACAAAACCCATTATTCGGTGTGTTTCTGAGATGAGCTGCTGTCTCTAAAGCTCAGTGGCATTTCTGGACATAGTTTATAAACAGTACAGTCTCCTCCTTACACGTTACGGTTTCAGGTTTCATTCCTGGATGTAACAGCAGACTGTGTTGACTGACAATGTTTATCCGAGG
Source organism: Xenentodon cancila (assembly GCA_014839995.1). Classification (NCBI taxonomy): domain Eukaryota; kingdom Metazoa; phylum Chordata; class Actinopteri; order Beloniformes; family Belonidae; genus Xenentodon; species Xenentodon cancila. The sequence continues at coordinate 11,399,845 of CM026218.1, forward strand.
TACTCCTGAGCCTATGTGGCTATATTGATCATGGAGGCATGACAGTTTGTCATAAACTACCCAAAGACTCAAAGTGTCACTCACACCTCAGTTATTTCTGGTTTTGCCCTTTTTGTGTTGAATTTCCCCAGACTCTATGAAGCTTTTCACAATCTTAGGTCATTTTCACAACTAATAGTCTGGTAGACTCGGTACGTTTGGGGATTCGGTTTGATTGGAATTGCAACATTCCGCTGGTCTGATTTGCGTTTACAATGCCCTTTCTGAAATGAATTGAACCCTTTAAATAACATATTCCCCTTCTTGCCTGTGGTGGCGCTGCACAAATAATTACTAAAGAAGTTGACATGGCAAACAATAAAGAAGAAAACTCACTCGTCTACTGGTTAATACTTACTTCCCTGCTAGTTAGTTTGAAAACTCCATTGCTCTTGTGGGTGTTTACCAGCAATTGTGATATATTTTCAACTGACCATATTTTTATCGGAGCTTTTACCGCATCATCACGGCACTTCTGACCGTGAAACATTTCACCATGAAATTGTGTTTGTTAATGGCTCTTGTTGTAGTCTACTTCCCTCATTTGGTTCACTTGAAGCAGATCAGAGCCCACTTCTTTGACCCATAGTAGAGTTCAATTGCACACTCACCCCTCCCCAAACAAACTGGATGTTACGAGCAAACAAACTCTGGTCCATTAACGTGAACCAAACAGGGCTGGTGTGAATGCGCCCTTATTCACCACAGATGTTACTTCTCTGACAGAATTTTGCACAAAGTGGTAAACTACAAACCATCCTTGTTTCTTGTCTGCATATATATCAATGGTTAGTGATTAAATGGCAAAAACCTATTTGCCAGTATATATGTATTTTAATCGTGCAGCAGTTGTTAATTTTTGTGCGTAGTTTTTGTTTTAGCAGAATCTAACCTGATTCTGCCAAAGTAGACTAAAACCACCGATGTGAAACATGAAATGACAGGATAGAGATAGAGACAAGACAGTGATGAGTGCAGTTTGTGCAGTGTGATGTGTTGTGGTGTAAGTGAATATAAGGTGGGTTATTACAGAAAGGGCAGACATGCAACATAAGACAGGGAGATGCATATAAAGTACATATAACAAAAGGAAAAGAAGGATAAAAGCTCTTTCTTTATGTGCTTGAATAAGCGTGTATGTATGTATGTATGTGTGTGTGTGTGTGTGTGTGCATAAACTTGTATGTGTGTGAGCCCGGGAGGCAACTGGGGCTCAGTGCTGCACCCCTCACGACCCCAGCGACAGGAAGCTCAAGGCAGGAGCGAGGAGATCGGGGTCACTTTTTTTCTTCTGCTATGTTTTGATTTGCAGAGAGTTCCTCTGGAGGGAGCTTGCAGTGCTGTACATTTTGAATTGATTGCTTTTAAACCATTTTTTATTCAGATGAGTTCAATCATCTCACGGCCAGTCTGTTGACAGAATCTGTTCATTTGGATGTTAATTTGTTTTAAACTCAAATATTACAAGTTGATCTTCTATGTTTTTTAAATAATGTATGTTTAATGTGTAATAACATGATAGCATTCACTAATTATCAATAAATCTAATAACTTTTGATGCATGTTGTTAGGATAGAGACTTTAAGCTGTTCCGGTTCACTGAATTTAATCATCTTAGAAACACATGTTTTCAAACTGGCTGTTTTGTCTGAAAATGGTTGAGAAGACAAAGACTTTCAGTTATACCCACAGGGTATAAATAAAAGATTAATCACATACTGTGACGTCATCATTCTCATGTATTGGTGGCCAATAAATGATTTTTTTGGAACTCAAAGTGATCTAATCTGAAGAGGGATACTTGAAGATACACATATACAAATGATAATATTTATTGACTTATTTTCAGAGGGACAAGGTAATAAATGATCTGAAAGGATCAATCTCATCAGTTACACCATTATTACCTTATGTAACATTTATTAACTTACCATTCTTTGAGTTCATTTTATTTCCACATTATATGGTTTACATGTAAGTTTGGAGGGTAAAAGCTACAAGATCAATAACTAATGAACATGAATAAGGCATGAACATAAGATTAATTCATGGCCATGTCTCCAGCTACATGGAAATGTGCCTGAAAAAACACCATCCTTCCTTGCTTTGTTCCCATTCTTTCAAACAGTTTATCTTTCAACTATCTGAACAAGTCCTCCAACCCAAACAATCGCACGGGTTTCTTGTCTATCACATCGATCATCATTTACCCACTTCAACAAGAGCTTCATGTCCTTTTTCATAAAGTGCTGTACCTAGTTTAGACACCACCTTTATGTGTCATCTTTGTTACATTTTATTTTTGGACTAAAGTTGAATTTTTTACTAGCTGTTTAAATCATGATAACATGTTAATAATAAAAAAAATATATTAAGAATATATTTGATTTATAAGGTGCCTATCAAGGCGCTATAGAAGCAGTAAAAACACAACACAACTAACACTAAAATGAATAAATAATGGCAAACACTTTTAAAAACAGATTTTTTGTTGAGTGTATGTTGTTTTGTTTGTGACTTGTAATTCTGTAGTTACGGTCTGAAGTGCGAAGACTATGCCTCTGAGAGCGGACACTGAAAATGTCTGTGCAAATAAGCATTTAAGTGACAATACAGTGGTCATTGTTTCAAAACAAGGGAAGGCAAGTTTATTTGTATAGCACAATTCAACAACAAGGTGACTCAAAGTGCTTCACAGACACATTAAAACATCGCCACATAGGAGAAGATAAAATAAATGAAAAGCATGATTTAAAATTTAAACAAAAAGAAAGAAAGAAAAAGAAAAAATAGATAACAACAGCAGTTAAGATGCTGTATGAACAATGTAGATAAATTAAAACAGCTCTTGATCATCAGGTGATTAGTAGATGATCATCAGTTGCTTAGTTTAATAGTATTCATGTGCAGAAGTCTCTTTTATGGTGTTCAAGGTTTAGGCAACTAATTGCTTGGTTGTGGTGGCAAAGAAGATCAGAACTGTGGTGAGACCTTTTGTACTATGCGCGCTACATAACCCCATTATCTTAATAACGTGTGAATGCAGTTAAACAATTAAATACTGTTCTCAGATTCAGCATTACTTGGTGCACCACCTTTCTCCATATTTAAAGCATCTGATAGTCCATTATCCCACTGAATGCTCTAATACATTCTGAAAATCACAAATATACCCTCAATTAAGCTCCAATAACCAGCCTGGTTCATCTGCACATGAGACATCATAGAGTGCTGCTGTAAATGAGTCGATGGCAGTGACTAGGTTTCTGACCCCACAACAGCATTGCTCCTGAGTGAGAGCTTGATAAATGTACGGACAGTCTGCATCCTATTTTTCAGTAAATAGGATGTTGCTGCATCCTGACATTGAGCTCTTTTAACTCAAAGACACACCGCCAGCTGCGGCCTTTTCTGCTCCCGTCATCAGCTTTGGCCATTCATTAGTCTCCCACATGATTTATGCGCCTGTGCTAACAGCCAGTATAATTACGAATATGAAAAGTTGGAGTAAGAAGGCAGCATGCGGTCACAGAAATATGATCATGAGGCCTATTTCCAAATATGATTAAGTGGCAGATTGCTGGTCGAAAACTGTGCTGGGAGGAACCATAACAGTTAAATGAGCTAATAGATATCTCGTCTGCTGTAAATCTGAAGATTGACCTATTAAATGAAACTGTTTCCCTGCTTCACACTAATGGCGCTGGAGTGGCGCAGAGAGAGGATTTCTTGTTCTCACCACCATGTGCGGCTCATACCGGAGGTGAATTTCAGGAAGATTTGCTGTTTGTGGGTGTTCAAAAACATCTCATAGTGTTGAGAGAGAAGAGAGGAAATCTCTTTGGCTGCCCAGCACAAATTTGGGTGGCTCTTAAATGAGTGGAAACAAGACTGCGTATTGGCTCTGGTGGAAAGCTTCCTCGTGCCGGATGGTGATTTATGCCTTGTATAAAAGAAAAGGAATCATGGAGAGAAACTAAACAGCCGCTTTGACTTACTGAGCTGAGACCAAGAAAGTAACTTGTTATAGGACGGTACATGTAGATTAACAGATTTTATAATGGAGCATGGCTGTGCCTGCTAAATTAGCACGTTAACGCACCTCAACAGCAGCAAAGATGGTCTAAATTTCCATCTTTTTTTCAGATTTTAACTTCTCTGTAAGTTGCTGAAATGTCAGGCTGAATAATTAGCTGCTCCAAGGTTCTTCTACCGGCTCTGTTGTACATGCATTATTTATAGTGGCATCTGCCTGAGTTGTCTCTGTGCTGGAGAAGCTCCTCTATGCTTTGCTGGAGGCAGAGCAATAACTGTTGCCTGTCGGGTTGTGAGTCTGTCTTCACTTATAGCTGGCATGATAGCTGACCACGAGTCAGTCAACGATCCAGAATTCTAATAAACAGGCAAACAGAATATTTTTATTTTTTTTGGTTTGATTTTGATTCTCTATGGCCTCATGTAATAAGTTTATGTATATGGCTACACAAGCATCTCATGGCTTCAGAGCTTTATATTTGAAACTAATTGCATCACATGATTGTATAAAAATATGGGCTTGTGGTTGTAGAGCAGTCTTTGCATTTACACATTGAATTTTCATGTGACCATTAAACTTTACAAAGCTTGATCCCGAGTCCTTTGGTCAGTTGGTATACGTTATGAAAATTAAACACACACACAACAGCAAAAGACGCTCCTAATCTAATCATTTAAATATAAATTCAGATTCAAATGTGCCAATATGTCAAATTGCACAATTAAAAAACAAGTGTATTCCTCAAGAAAAGGCTTATGAAAAGAATTATGACTGTTTTATGTGCCAATAACAAAAATCATATTCATGTATTTTATGCATAATATATACATCTATATCGTTTTTTTAGGACTTGAGAATGAAGAAGTATTTGTATATTTTAAGTAAAATGCTTTCTAAATGTATACTAAATTGTGTATATTAACTGAAAATAAATAAATAAAGTGTTTCTCCAACAAAAGGTGTTCACAGAATTATTCATAAGCCCTCTATTACTTTGTCATTTATGGTTTTTAGCATTTTTACTGTTTTAAATGTTTGTTGAATAAGAACATCAACGCGCTGTTTTTCTTTTAGCTTTAGTGGCTCTACCTGCATCTTCATAACATTTTAATACAGCTTTCACCATGACAACCTTTCAGGTGAGCCGTGCAACTGGTTTTGTCAAAATCTGACATCTTCTTTCCTCACATAAATCTTGCTGAGCGTGTTCTACAAACTGCAGCAGCTTTGCCATGCGCTGCCGCAGAGAGAGAGCGTTGGACTGTTAGTGCTCATCAGGCAGACATGGGGCCATACTTGGATTAGCAGGACCCGAGTACTGTGTGGCTCCTGCAGCACTCTTATAATGATTGAGATGATGGCAGTTGGCAGATGCAATACTCTCAAGATCATTCTTTTCTGCAGTCTATGGGCGGCTGATGTGATGAGAGTGACACAAAAGGTGCTGTCTGCCTGCAACCAATTTCATCATTTTATATTACTTTTTTGGATCTATTTAATACTAAAAATTATGTAATGTTCCCCTCCATATTGACCAGTAATTTATTCCCCTGATGGATATTATGCAACCCCAAAGATCACTCAATGAATAACAATCAATAAGAGCCAAACTAATCACTGAACTTTACGGAATTATGGATTCCACCAAGGAGGTGATGTTTGTAGAGGTTAGTGAGTCTGTCAAGCCTCGGGAGAACAGAGAAACATTAGTCTATAGACTCCACCAGAGATCAACTTTTAATTTTTGTACATAAAAATTTATGTTGTTCTTTTGTTTTAAAAAAACACTATAAGTCCCAAATAATTCAAACAGTTGTTCAGTAAATTTTAGGAACACCATAAAACAACATCAGATTATAAAATTAATAAGGATATATATGCATAACTGTGTCATTGAGGTCCAGATCAGTATCAGAAGTGTACGCGTGACAACAGACTTACCATAGTTATTCCTTAAGAAAAATATTTTTATTTTCAGTGTTTTCACAATGAAATGTGATACAAGCGGTAATGAACAACTTAAGTATGTGTATTTGGGAAACATCAACGGGCATCTGGTGGCCTGTTAGTTCAGAGGAATTAATTAAGCCTGCATTTAAAAGTAAAGAAAATCTGGCAGACATGGCTGCATCACCTTTATGTTCGACCGGTGGAACTATAGGACGTCCACAGAGCAACGCTGTCCTAAATATACTCAGGACTGCCTCAAGTGGCATTATATTTTTCTGAAAGATGTGTGTTTCAGGTCATAATTATTTATACACATTGTCTGAGGCTTAGCTGCACCAAATGCATGGACTCAGCGGTGCAGCTGTATCACTTCCTCTCAGTAACACAATACAAGGTGTTCAACTTCAACAGGCATTGATAGATTCTTTGCCTGAGGCCACAATTTACTTACTGTTTGAACAGCAGGACAGGTGGCTCAAAATTAGGCCAGGCAGGTACAAAAACTAAGGACACTGTCTTGTTTGAGTAGAAACCACCTCTTTTTTTTTTTTTGCCTTCTGCATGTTTGGTATTCAACATTTGAGAGATGAGTTTGTCTGTCCTGGAGCTACATGTCCTTGACACCGGGAGGTGTCAAGGACATGCTTAGAAAGGACTGATCTGTCTATGTACAAGTATGTGTGGCATGCAGTAGATGTATTTGTTTGTGTGCTAAAGAGTCTGTTCATTTGTCGAATATAATATATTGGCAACACTCTGCAGAGCAATACTGAAATGACCTCAGTCAGGAAAATCGTATAGCAGGCATACAGAGCAGGCTTAAAGCGTATCATTTTTTCATTTGCAAAAACCCGGTAAACTTTTGTTTCTGCATGATGTGGTCATTCCTGCAGCGATAACATGACATCGCCATGTGCCTTCCTGTTTTACTTTAATATCCACTGCGGTAGATTAGCATTATCAGCAGCCACCAACAACCCAATTTGTCCTCATTGCCATGTCAGAGGGTAGAATTAAATGTAATCAGCCGGCTCGCATATTTAACTTAGCAACCCCTCTGAGCAGTCTCATTCAGATCCCTGCAGCATTTCGACTTAGATGGTTATCATTATGTTCTATAAACCGTACCGCCGGTTTCTAATCGTCTGTCGCGCAGCTGTAAAGGGGCTTCAGTGGACTTGTCGTTGGACCCAGATTTATGAAAATCTAGTCATGTTTTAAAACGTTTACTTGCCAAACACATTGACAACCCATGACAGTGTACTTATGATTATACAGTTATTAATTATAATTAATCCTTGCATCATATTTGCATAGGCTAAAGACGGACCTCATGTATTGTTATCTGGCTTTTATAATCACTGAGAAAAGGTACATTTTCAATTAACTGGAATAAATGGAGACCTAATAATTAAGTAAGCATGTCAATTTTTCCCTCTCTTTCTACCACAATATTATCAATAATAGCAATGCTCAGTGGTAAATAAGATTCATTTGTGCTGACGACTTCTGCAAACTAAGAAAACTGCATATTGTGATGCTAGCACAGAAGGGGAAATTGTGATAAAACCACACCTAAGGACACTGTTGTTAAGACAAATTACAACTTATAGTCTCTTTTACAAGAGAAGTAAGGTTATTCGCCTCTGAATAAGTATATTGTGATATCATTTATAAGTCGTTAACTTAGCAACTTTTTACCAGCTGGGCAACTACATGACAATGTAGACGCAGTTGGTAAAGACATAAATGTGGCTGTTGAATGATAAATTATACTACTCAGATTGCTTTTTTGAGGAATGAGAGTGTTACTAATTCACTTTCTATCACTGTGTTTAGCATAACATCATTTATGTGGAGACTGTACAGCCAGAGGAAAATAAGCTAAATAAAAAGGGGCCAGATTTCTTTGATTAAATGCAAGCTGTAAATATCTATATTTACAGTCTTCATACAAACAAATGCATATATTGTATGTCTTTCAAAAATAAATTTAGAATTATCAAAAGAAGCAGATTTCCTTCAAGTGTCTTTCTAAACGCTTGCATAATCCCTTTTCAAATAATTGAATAATTCATGGAGATCATCGGGAAAAATATAGATCCCGTAAGTCTTTGTTTTTAACTCCCCAGGAAAAATATCTGTTGGTTTGAATTTAATTAAATTATATTTTTTATCCCCCAATACCAATCAAAACTTTGTATGTATGCTGATGATGTTTTTTTTTTTGTTTTTGTTTTGTTTTTGTTTTGCATTTACGCATCAATACTGATGAGTCCAGTTCCTACAAAGTGAAAATAAGTTAACTGGTCAAATGCTTCAGCTTGTCTTAGTTCAGGCTTTTCTGCTAATATCGTATGCAGAAGCAGCGTGGCTCAGCACAGTAAAGACTGCGCGGCATAAGCTCCAAGCTCCCCGGGGCATCTCTGTGGAGCTCAACCTGAAGGCTTGCCTCTTGTCTTTCTGTCTCTTTGTTTTGCAAACAGGAGGGAGGGAGCGATGAAATGCTGCAGAGACTCGGCTGTTCCAGGGTTCTGCTTGGCTCAGCAGTGGGGTCCAATGGCATACATTTTTCTGCATCTGCACCATCCTCCTCCTCTCCAATTACTGCATCTCTCAGAGCATGCAATGTCTTGATGCCGCCATGGTCTCAACAATAGCAACGTGAGCCTGGCCACTGTTTGATGTGTCACTTCATCAGTGATTTGAGACCACAGCTGAAGGGCTCCTGAGAAAAACAGGTTCATCTTTGTGATGCAACTTCCTGAAATCTAGTTTTATTATCCATTGGCAACAACTTCATATTAAAAAAAACATTTTATAAGGTATTCATGTTTTCCTAATCCTATTTCAGGTTGGAATAAGCCTATTTTATGTTACCTATGCATAAACCGACTTGTGCCCTTAAGGAAAATGTCTTCTCAAGTTGTTTTAATTATCTGCTTTCATCTGCAAAAGCTGATCTCCTCAGTCAGCCTGATTACGTCTGCGTTTCAGCACTGTGCACATGTTTCAGATGGATGCACGTTTCACAGCTGGCCACTTCATGGTTTAGAAGAGATGTGCCCTTCAATGTACAGATTGCACTCCGTCCTGTACTGCATTGCAGGCAGGCTTCTTACCATGTGAAACATAATGCATCCTTTGCCTTCAGGCCCTCAAGCACTCCAGCTCAGATGATCAATTTGATCCAGCTCTATGTTGCTTGGTACAACTTAATCCCATAATACCCTAGTATTTGTTGCGATCGACAAGCCCCCCATATCTCTGTGGATTTCTCGTTTGGTCTTTGTGTAACCAAAAGAAAAAAGAATCATATACGTGGTATGGTCATTCAAAGAAGGATGCAATGCAGCCAGCTCGTGCCTGCCTCTGTGACAGTGAGAATAGAGTAGATGTCTTATAACTGCCATATTTAAAAGTAAACTGATAAAGTACTGATTGATCTGTATCAGCTGGCAACAATTTATTTAACCCTCACTGATGCAGTGAGCACCTTCTCAGTTCTTAAACAATCAAGTGTGAAGACACATCCGGTGGTTGTGGAAAAGATGTTGCTCCATAAAAGTCCATTTGTTGGTCTTTATCAAGCAAACAAAAAGCAAGGGAACTGGTGAAACTACTAAAATTGGATTAAGTACTCTGTATTCCATCATCTTTAAGGAATAAATAAACAACAAAACTTATTATTTATTAGTGAAAGTTACAGTTCCTCCATCAAAACGACTTACAAGTGAGGAACAACAGTCAAGATACGATACAGTTAGAGGTCCTGGCATCCTGGTTACAAGGTAGACCTGTTGAGAAGGTGAATGTAGAAAAGTGCAGTTACATAAGTTATGACTTTAAATGGGATAGGAGAGGAGGTGTTCTCAGAAGAGCTGCATCTTTAAGAGTTTTTTGAAAGTAGAGAGGGTAGTGCGTAGGAGTGACAGAGCCAGAAGGGTCACCAGAACTTAGTTTGTAGAAAGTAAGGTATTGGGATTAAACAGTGTAGCCTTTAGAAAACCGCTTATCAATCAGGTAAAGATGATCTGTAGATGAATGTATATGCTCATCATGCCTAGTGATTATCATTCAAACCTGAGGAAGCAGTAGTATGATACGGGGTTGCGTTAGTTTGTCAGGTTTAGGTACCTGCAAGTGTGTATGTCCAAAAATAAAGGTCAATTACTGTCTTGAAGATGGCTGTGATAGATTGTAGGATAGATTGCGAAGGATAAAGCGGGTATAGAACATGGATGGATGGATAGGACTTTACATTGACTTAGAAAAAAGATGTTTTAGAAATGAATTAATCTCTGGATGAAAATAAATGTTGTAAGATTGCATAAGCTGAATGTGTGTGGTTGTTTGTCTGTATATGTGATTATCTGGTGACCTGTTGATCTACCTCTGACTTTCACCTGAAAACCGAGATAGGGTTTGGGTTTGGGTTCCAGCAGAACCCTATGACTGAATAGGAATAAGTGGGTCTAGATGATGGATTCATGTTAGTATGGCATGGTAAATGTGTGTGGTAATAAAAGCTATTACCATGTGTGACTTTTAGTTTGGCACGTGGTTTAACATATGGGATCAAAGGAGATATGAAAACATGTCTTTAGATGCCCCATGTTCACATTTAAATGCAAACTTTCACTGCACTGAAGCCAATACTCAGGCTAAAATAAACGCTGCGTAATTTCCGAACACTAATGAATTTAAGGCGAAATGTTCTCCTGGTGCTGCACAGTAACTACAGCGAGTCAGAGGGTGGAACGTAGACTGAAAGCAGTGTCCGACTGTGTGCCCTTTTGCTGGAAATTAACGCAGACAGAGAGTCGTAGCTAATTCAGCTGCATTAATCAGTCATAGCATATTACTGTGCAAATGATGGCCAGGGGAATGATGATATGTAGACACACATCGGTGATCTGATAGGAGACAGCGGGAGCACAGACTGAAGCAATCAGGGAAGGAAAGCCTGTTGCAGGCCTTTCTCGCGTTACAGATATGACCCAGATCATCAGCTTGTGTTTTTTTTTTCAGTCGCCAACACAGTAAATGACTTCATGAAGCTGGATAAATGACAACTGGAGGAGATGCAAAATGCCCAGATCATCATTTAACCTTTAAGTCATATCCCGCTGCTTAAGTGATGTTCTCGTTGCAAATATTGTCTTCAGAAAAATCAATAAAAATAAATATAGCAGAGGACCTGAGTATGTAGTTATTGCCTTGAGAGCGAGGGATTTCATCAAAAAAGTTTCTCTACTTAAATTCTTATACGTATGTGTGTTTGTAGCTGAGCGAGCATTTTCAGAATTATGGATTCTTGTAGGCAGCGCCAAGATTCGTTGACTGTTGGGACTGCATAAAAATATGTTTAAAAAATTGCACCAACAATCTGGATCAAATTAAATAGCAGATACAGATAAACGTGCTTAATTCTTGATTGCGCCATGTTCTTTCCTTGCCACTGTTTGGCTTAAGGATCTTTTCCCACTAGGGGAGTTTTTTCCTGCCGCTGTTTATGTAATAATTGCTCGGGGGTCATGTTCTGGGTCTCTGGAAAGCGCCTAGAGACAACCTGTGTTGTAGTAGACGCTATATAAATAAAGTTGAATTGAATTGAACTGAAATTGCATTCATTATTTTTTAGAGGTTCTACTCTTTTCAGTTGGAGCGTTAAATCGTATTTATGAGCGGTTTGGTCTCGGCTGCTGGAGGAGAAGTAAAAAGCTCAGTCAGATCTCAGTCAGAAGGCTCACACCTAAGTGGTATCGAAAAAAAAGGACAGATGTGAGTGTGTTGATTTGACAAAAAGGTCATGTTTGTTCACTAATAATGTTGTTTGTTCAAGTTTCAGTTTGTCTATCAATGCATTGTAAAGAGACAGATACAGGGACTGTCTGTTAAAGAAATAGTTCATATTGATCAATCAATGTGCAGTGTTGTTATTAATGAATTATTGGATGTGAATGGAAACTGGGAGATTATCTGCTCTATTAAAGAAGTTATTCAGGACAAGTTATGAAATATATATATATATTTTTTTTTGATATCTCTAAAGCTGATAGCACAAAACCGCATAACCTATTTCATAAAAGGCACAGCCCCTGCTTTGCCTTAGTTTTAGATTTTTATTTTCTTTCATGGTATCTGATTGAGCGCATCATGGAGCAGAATAGAGCATTAGTTCCCACTTCACATCACTAACAGTGCACATCTTTCAGCGGGACAGACAGACATGCAGTTAAATGGTTTAAGAGCATCCCTGCTGCCATCATGCTGAGCTGGGACGTGCGTGAAGGAATTTGCTGTCATTGCTCTGGATGGGCACGTTTGTTGTTGGTTGTGATAGGTAAGGTTTCGGTTGGCTGTTGTTTTTTTTGTTTTTTTTCTTGTGAAGATAGTCGAGGCTCAGGCAAGGTGAGGTAAACATTAACCTGGGGGAGTTAGGCTGGTAGCCAAATGCTGTCAGCCGAATATCTGCGGGCAGTCCAGGAAGAGCAGCCGCAGCATCTGGAAAGTCAAGCTTTATTAGGCTCCTGGTTCTGTGCTACACCGGCTGCATTAGCGCCTTGTTGACAAATGGCAGAAGAGGTAGCGTGTGTGTGTGAAATGCATCACATAACTCAGGGGACCTCCAGCATGAATATCATACCCCCTTGCTCCCTGATCTTTCCCCTCCGCCCCTCCCTTTTTTTTCAGAGCTTGCTGTGAACTGTAGCAACAGCCAGCTTGGGATTTAGAGGGAAAGCATTAGCTCTCAACCTTGGTGAAGGACTAAATGTAGCCTCAGCCTGGTGTCCTTGCTGCCACACTGCTGCTGGGTGAAGATAAGCACTCCAGCCTTCGGGACGCAGCATTCTCATCATTCCCGGTATCTCAATTGGGTAATTGCAGAAGCCCATGCAAATAATGAATTAAGTACATCTGATGCAAGACATGGACTGTCAGTCTTTGATGATTAGGGCAGTTGTTGCAATATTGGAGATTATCTGCTTGATTAAAGGGAGTTCAACTCTTTTAAAGCCGTGACGTGAATCTGAATGTTCAGTAATTCAGCTGGCATTCGCAAATGTCATGCAAAGATACTAATGTGACAAGGAAAGGTGGTTTTATACAGCAGTGGAGTTTTATTTTCTCTACAAATGACTCATTGCAAAATTCCAACCAATATAGAGACTAACAAACTGTTACAGCCCCTTGTTTACTGATGTCCAGGACATTTATCTGCTGCAGTGGAAAACATTTACCTCAAAGAAACAGTCCCTGAAGTGAAATGTAAAAGTCCGGCTGTGGGTCTGTTATGAATTCTGCCCTCAACATTTTAAAGCCCTCCCTGAGCTTTTTGGCCTGTGCTTATGAAACTGTAAATTGTCCCTAAAGATGCTGTCACTGCACTCTGTATGTGCATGTGTAGTAGAATTAGGTCTTTTTGCAGGAAAGAGTTGCTGCAATAAACCACCCATTGCTATATTTCTCTCAAACGCTCCACAGCGTTGAACGGTGAAACACACAGGGAGAAGCTGAGGTGGGTATTGATGTGTTATGCCCTTGGACTAAAGCCAAGACAGTGAAATGCAATGAAAGAGAGGCCGTCACTCCCTAGTTAACTCAAGGTTGTTCTTTACAGAAGCTATATCTGTCCGTATAGTCAATACTCAGCTTAGCAAATGTTGTGTGCGCTGCAGTTGTTAAAAAAGAAAAAGCATCTAGATCGCATCTCTCTGTTGACTTTGAAGATCACTACCAGTTTTCCCCTTTGTTCTCCCGGCGATGATGCTCTACGTCATGGCTTACCCATAACTTCTGAGCTGGGAGGAGGCTGTTTTTGTTTGGCGTGTAAACACAGCCAGAGAATAGGACCCCTGCCAGCTCACAGAAGTTGCAGCTGATCATCCTTGGTTAATAGGCGCTCATAATCCTCCGTGAATGTCTTATGTTGCCCCTCGAGAGGAGCCAGACTGCGGCATGTATTTACAATCAGCGCACATTAAGGGCTGACAGTTTTACTGCTGCCATAACTGCAATAGGCCTACTCACTCTTTGCATGCTGATTGGTAGGAAAATTAAATCAGTTGAGTGTTTTTTTATGTCTAACAATTATTGTTTTTTTGTTTTTTTTTTCTTCTTTTTCCTTCACTGCTGCCCGCCTCTGCTGCAGGAAGTTGAGGTCAGTGTCTCCTTTTGCATTGTCTGTCTTTGCTTTGTCACATCTTTTAAAGTGGTGTTGTCACCTGGGTAATAAGTAAACGATAAGCATGTTCAACGCTCTAAAACAAACCAAAAAGAACAATAAAATGCTGTATAAGTGCTGCAGTAGAGATAAATGGTCTTTGAAGCAATCTAAATATGCTACTGATATATAAATATATATATTAAAAAGTCTACTCTCACTAGTTTCAGTAATAATGAAATACTGTAAAGTATATGTAATAAATACAAATGTTTCTCTTTTATGTCGATCAGTGCGAATTCAGTGAAGAAAAACAGGTAAAAGCACAAGAACTGTCCTTCTAGCTCCTCACCTTGCACAGTATGTAAGCTGCCGTCAGCTGCACTTGTTCAGCTTGACTTCAGAGCCCAGTCTTTGTATCCCTTTGGCAAAAAAAAAAAAAAAAAAAGAAATGTCTGAGCTTAGCCGATCAAACATATCCTCTGGGTCCTCGCTGGGCCTCGTGCCGAGTAGTTTCTGCTCTTCAGTTGATCTTCTCTGTCCTGAAACATAGAGAAATGGGTCAGAGTGGATGCAACAAGAATTTTCATTGTTCCAGCGCAGTGCCCACCAGAGACGATCTCTTAAAACGCAGAGTTGGTTTGCGAAAGATTCCCTCTGCAACACAGCGGGACCAAAGACGCGTTGACAGTTCAGAGTCTCGCCTGGTGTCGTTTACTTTAGACGCTGCTTCTACTAAAGCAAAGGCAACTTTGACAGTTCATTCTTGACCGTTGGAAAACAAACAAAACTCAATATCCACTTTCCTCACTCGTTCATGAACTCTGGACTTTGCGCAACTCTGAGAGCAGCTATACATCTGTGGTGTCTGCAGCTGTCTGTGAGCGCCTCCACAAAGTAAAATATAAATTTGTCCAGAGTCTAGGGACCCTGAAAGTCAAAGTCACCTCCAAAACAAATCCTTTATTGGGGAACAGCCTGCTGTGTCTGGATCCATGAACCGCACGCTGCTTGCTGGCTGATAAATAGCTGTGCTTTAGCTGTATAGCTGTTCATCTGTGGGTTCAAAAATACTCCTAAATGAAATGTCCCTGTTCCCTTATCAGAACAGTCACTTCATTAATCAATTCTTTAAACAAAGAAATCATTATTACAGTGTTTGTGTACATTTTCCACTATGCAGAATGACATATAAAAGACGAGTAAAATATAAAAGAGTAGCGATGCATTCGTCCATTGTGGGTATGGGTGTGTGTGTGTGTGTGTGTGGGTATGGGTGTGTGTGTGGGTGTGTGTGTGGGTGTGTGTGTGTTGGGGGGTCTTACAGCAACACAAGAGCTGCTGTGACAAAATAATGAGTTGATAAATATAGAAAATAATGCAGCAGCCTGGAGCTGGGTGGTGATGCTACAAGGAGGATTAGTTTATCACAGAGGGAGAGAATTCGACTGGAAGTTTATGTTAAACGTACAACAACATGACAAGGATAACGCCACCGTAATGCCATCAGCAGGAATGTTTAAAAGCGCATGCTAAGGACATGTGTAAACAATGCTGTTAAACCTTTTCTACATCACCTTTTCTTCAACGTTGACTTTTTTGTAGGAATAAATGCAGCACGCACAAGAAGAAAAGTTGCTGCCAAAGTCAACTTTAAGTTTTGCATTCACGAAATTCACTTTGAATTTGTGGATTATGACCCTCCAGAAATGACTTCAGATCCACTTATAAGTGGCTTACCTGACAAGTTGTTGCAGTCATAGGTCTCTTTTAAATAAAGATACTCACAGCTATACTGGTTGCAGAAATAGAAATTAACCTCCCAAAAGCAACAAGGTTCTGCACAATCATTGTCTTTATTCTTGTAAGGACAAAATGCACGAGGACAACTTTGACATAATGTACCTTAATGGAAACTGAGTTTTGCAGTTTAGTCTTGGCATTTTAAAGAATCACACCAGTGCAGTTTTAAAATAATAATGGGAAAACAGCTCATGTCTCTGGAGTGTTTAAATGAAACCTGGAGGACTCTGCTCTGATTGGTCATCTCCTGTGGCCCCGCCCATCACTTCACATCAGAAGCAATTAAAATTCAAAATTCCAAAAGCATTTTGGTAGATGCTAAATACATTTATACCCATAATTTCATAACCAGTAATCAGTATTTTTCATTTACCAGTGTCCCTGAAAAAAAAAAAAAAAACGGTCAAACACTGAATAAAGACTTGAAGACTAAAATAAAGATTCTGTTTTAATCCGCTTGGTATACTGTTAATAAGGTGAGTCAGAAATTAACTTCAGTTTAAATATAACTCATTCCTTCAGAAATTACTAATTATTTTGTCTATTATCATATATTGCTTCCAACTCGCTCTTTAATAAAAAATAAAAAAAATCTTAAATGTCATTCGTGTCATATTTTGCTTTTCTGTTGTTTTTTTCTGGTTATATTTGCTCTTTGAAATTTTAAGTAAGCATGAGTGCACGGGCAGACTTCCTACACTGTGTTAACTAATTATTAAATCTGTTAATATGAATATATGTGCATATTTTCCCCCCAGGATGACTACATCAAAAACACAGAGGAGAGCATTGGTTCTGATGAAAGTAAGTCAGATCATTTTTTTATCTTATTACAAAAAATAAATCGTCTTTGGGTGTTCAAGGATGAATTAGCATTTTTATTTGATGGTTTTTTTTTTTATTTCTCAAATGCAGATTAAGTGCAAACTATAATATTATACACTGAAATGGTTTGCAAAGATTATTACAAAGGCTCATTACTTTTAAAAGAAAAAAAAACCCTTCAAATTCTAAGTGCTGTTCGCCTTTGTCCATTAGCTCTAGACAATAAAGTAGCGCGGCACACGTTATTGAAGTGCTTACTTCTTTTAGTTGAAGGTCATTCAGCTTATGGTGAGCTTGTTGAAGGTGTCAGAGCTTGTGGAGTGTGAGAACGCAGCTGTGATTCGGGAAGGTAGAGGTTGAGCCTTCAGTTGGATCCATTAGTATGAAAAGCCTGCTGTAATTGCTTTTGTTGCTGAGGGCTCAAGTCAGAACTCCCACCAGGCTCAACGGGGTTCTGTTCCTAGATGAGGAAAAAAAATCTTTCAGAAAGTCAGCTGTGTGTGGGAGGAACGGAAACCGCTTCAAAATAGACTTCAGTTCTTCGATATTTCAGGTAAACACCTTTCATGTGGATTCAAGATAAAGGGTTAAACATGCAGTCAAACATTTCGTATGCTCGCCGGTCATTTTGCAGACGCTTTAGTCCAAAGCAGCTTACAAAAGAGGAACACATTCAGTCGCAATGCAAATGTTGCATCACACAAAGCACATGCATTCATACTATACATAACCTTTAATGTCAAAATCTGAATTTCTTTGCAATATCTGACTGTATGAACTATTTGTGTTAGAGGGGATCAGTTGTAGACTGTTGTACCTTTAGAGGAATAGTCAGTTTTGAGAAAAGAAAAGGGTCAAGCCAGAGCAGGTTTGTTGACTGATAGTAGATAAAAGCCCCCCAGAGAATTGTCCTCAGCCATGTTCTCCCCACGAAGGAGAGGTTTCATTCTTTATATCACACAGCAATATACACACACACACACACACACACACACACACACACACACACACCCTCCTGGTGTTTTACAGTATAGATGATAAGGTATATCAAAAAAAAAAAAAAACACACTTCAGTTACACTGACTTTGGAGGACGGATGAAAGATGCAACAAGATGGTCACAGCAGGAGATCTTCTAGGTCCTGTAGGTGTGTGAGGTAGGTCCTCCATGGAAAAAATAACTTAACTTGTTTTTCCTCAAAGATGAGATGAGATAGTGCTTTACTGATATTCATCCCGTAGTGGGGACATTTATTGTTAAGCAGCAATAAAATTGACTTAACAATGAAAGCTAATTTCTATAATAAATATATATAAAATTTTCTTTTTTTAATTTTAGAAAAAAAAAAAGAAAAGAAAACACCATCAGGTAGTATTGCATATGCTGTTGTTATTTCACGTGTGACTGACATGGGAGATGAGATGGATTGTGATGGAACGAGGAGTACCTACACTGAGATGTGCTGTTTCAGAAATGAAATGATCTAAATGCTGCATAAAGTAATCTTCTCACATGTGCACAGCCACTTTGTTAGGGCTACTGGCTGCAGGCTTGGCTCAACAGTCTGACTGCAGCAGGGAGCCGGGATCTGCAGTACTTCTCTTTCACACACAGTGGGTGATGCAATTAGTCAATTGAGGAGCTTCCCGGCGCTGTTACTGGACTGTGCGGAGAACGGGACATGTTCTCCATGAGGGGTGACAGCTTGACCATCATCCTCCTGTTATCCACCAATTCAGAAGGGTTTAGGTGGCATCCCAGGACTTAACTGTCCTTCCTGACAGCTTTGCTCAGACTAGGAGTGTTCTCTGCATCCTAAAGGACCTTCGTTTACAAAGCATCTTATAAAATGCAGTGATGTAATTTGTCCATTCTGGATTGTAGTTCAGGCAAACACCCAGCTGTTTGTCCAGTATAGCCTGTTGCCTTAATGTCCATACCATAGACCTTCACTTGTAAACAAGGGATGCGTTCCTGCCTCCTCAAGTCCATCTCTTGTTTCTTAGTGGTGCCTGTCTTGAGCTATGAGTGGTTCCCATGGCATCAGTTCGCCAGAGTGCAGTGTGGGGAGGAGGGGCGCTGGATGAGCAGAGTAGCTGGTTGTCTTCTCCTGGGAGAAGACTGGTTGAGGCGGGAGCAGATCAGCTGCATGGATGTGTAGACGCTGCAAAATGAATGACTGCACTAAACTGAGTCCTTGTTGCTTATCAGAAATAAAAGCAGGCACACACAAAACCATTTTTTTTTTCATGTTTGTTATCCAGATGACCAAACAACTCATTCACACAATCAGCAATATTACGTAACGTGTTTCCAGTTCCTAAAATCCACCGCAAGTCTTCTTTAAAAATGCAAAAAAGGCTTCAGAGAAGTAAATAAGCAACAGATGGTGTAGTCCTTGATATGGTAATAGAAAAGGAAGTGTTTTAGTTTTGTGTTGTGCAAAAAGAAAAATATTAGATTTAGAGATGTTCAACATCAACTTAATATAAGTAAAAATATAGATTCTCCATAAGTAGTTCATTTAGTGCCTCCAGTTTGGTTGCATCTATGTTGGTCCTGTGATTTTATTTTTTGTTTGTTTGTTATTATTATTATTTTTTAACTAAAGATTTTGCACCCTTCTTGCAGCTTTGGGCACACGTCTTTGAAAGGGTTGAGCTAATAAAGTGCACCATGATTCATTTCACAGATTGGCCCGTACTGTATATGTGCTATTCACATGTACTGTAGCCAATTAACAGACTCTTACCAGTGTGTTCCTGCTGCAAGGACGGAGCGCTGGAGGTCGAGTGCAGCTCCACACCCACACTGCCTTAAAGCAAGAAAATGAGAAAAAGTGTGAAAAGGCGCAGCTTCAGAGGTTATCCCAGTTATCTGCTCTCACAACAGGAGGAATAATTAATGAAAACTCACGAAAATGCACCGCTTGCTTTAGTGTGGGCGACGTTCATTTGAATTCCATTGATTTCATCCCCATCACATCTCCCTCTGGGACTAATTCTGCAGACCTAATTGATCAGAGCCCTCTTCATCACAAATTCAACAAGACAGCAGAGACTCCTATAAAGTGTAGTTTCAAGCCTTGGACAGAACAAAGGCGCCAACAGTGGACTTCGGGCACTGCCCATGAGCTTCAAGTGTGGAGACTGAGACGTCAGCTGAACTCGACAGGCTTCTCTGAGTTTGAGGGTCACTGAAGAAGGAAAGGTTATCACTGATGTGACTTAACAGAGGAGCTACGACATGACATCGTTTGTTTGGACAAAACAATCAGACACCATTTGTAACTTGGATATTTTTACAAATTGTATGAAATAATGGAACAAATTGATTACACTTACGTTTGGGTGACATACATAGTTTTTGTATGCCACTGCCCTAGTGGTTATGTCTCTCTTGTATTTATTCTTAAGGTTTCCTTACTTTTAAAAAAAAAAAAAAAAAGTTAAAACACTGATTTCTCAAACATTTCTTCTCTTCCTGCTTCAAGGGATTTCAGCAGGCACTTTTTAACATCTATTACTTGTGGGAGCAGCTGACTGAGCTTTCCAAATCTAAGTAATCTCAAGAACAACAGCCCAAATCTATAGATGATAAAGAGGAAATGTCAAGAAAGTAGGGTAGGGAAAGTAGGTTTTTCTCCCGGAAGGAAGGAAGTCAAAACAATTTCTTCCCTCGATTTTCCTGGGAATGTATGATTGCTGCCAAATAAAATGGATGAGCTCAGAGAACAGACAAGGACACTGCAGGAATATTGCGAACGCAATATTATGTACTTGAACTGTAGTGTTTCTATATACGGTTTTAAGACTTCACATGCAGACAAGGATAGCTCACAGACCAGAAAGGGTGCAGGAGGAGGGATTTATGTTGAGAACAGATGGTGTGATCTTGGATATGTTACCCTGCACCCCAGATATTTAACTGTTGGCTGATTCATGTTTAATCCATGAGAGAAGCCGTGTGTATTACCTTCAGATATTACACGTGATGTCGTTAGTCCACTTGTTGCCGAGCACACTGCATTCAGGGCTGTCTCTGAACATTTTAACCATGCCAACTTTCCATCAATTTGTCATCTGATTTTTTTTTAAATCTTTTTATTTATGTCCCCTTCAATTGCTCCGAAACAAATCAGTTTTTGCTTTTGGTTATACAGTATTATTCAATTCACTTTGAAAATTGACCACTTAAATCTGAGAGCCTAACAGACAAATGGGCCCGTCTCTCTCACACTTTAACATTTTAGATGTCCGGTGGGTGCTCCCATGGTTAGGCGGTCCGGGTCCTGCTTTAGCCAGCAACCACTAACTCATTTTGTTAAATGGAAAACAAATGGCTGTTGGAAAGGTTTTATTGATTCTCTTTTCCAGCTATAAGGTCCTGCGCTCAGTAGAGGATTCAGCACAAAAAAAAACCCATATCAGTACAAGTTAAGGTAAAACACTTTGAAAACATGAAATTAAATCAAGTTCTGCTTTTATTTTCAGCATGTACGAATGGTGAAAGTATTCCTGCTGAGTGTTTTTTTTGTTTTTTTTTCAAGAGTTTTGCACCAGCATGTGACTCTATTCACCCAGTTTTATTTCTGCAGGAACAGACTCTATATTATGAGGTATGATTAGAAAAATATGAGATTTGATGATATGTCGGTGAATTGCCCAACCTAATGTAAGACTCATTACCAAAACTCAGCATTTCAAATCCACTGTTCCATCTCCAACCACCAGATCATCTTTCCCATGTCGGTGTTCAGTGGTTCTGCTTTGCTTTGTAAAATGGTTATAGTTTTCTGCTAATCCCCTGTTTGACCTGACTGCTTGTGCTTTACTCCACCTGCATATATCACTTTAATAATATTTCACAGACAATGTGATGATACTGTTGAATATGACCAATAGCAATGTCTTCTATACCAATCCCTCTGCAAGCAAGAGGAGATATTACATTTCCTGGATAATTTCATGGAGATTTGGTTCACATGAGAATTTTCATATTGAAGAAAACATCAAGTGAAGTGTTTAATATTACTATAGTACCTCATAGCTTTCATAACACAGAAAGCTCTCCTTATGCCCTGAAATGGAGGTCTTTGAGGCTTATTAAAGTCGCTTAGGGTGTCCTGGACAGGTTCAGACCTCAGAAGTAGCTGGCTGGTGTTTCAAATCAAAACTACCCGGTAAAGGTTGTGAAAAGATTGTTGTTTGGGCTAAAATGCATTCACAAAGTTACATTTTAGACTGCTATTTTAGAGGTCTAGAGGCTGATCTTTTCCCTTTAAACATGCATATATAGATTACAGTTCCTTCTCATAGACTGAATGAAAAGGAACCCTCCTCTGACACCATCCACAGGTTTCGGAAGAGTCGGTGTGAAGCCTGTTCTTCATTGCATATTTAGATGCAGAACATTGGTCACTTGGACACTAATGGTTAATGTGTAAATTAATGATTGTGTTGTAATTAGTGTGTTTTAAAGTGGCTCATTTCCCCAGCAAAAGGTTAGGTTCCATAAATTAACTAAATTAAATTTTAAACATATTAATATAAAGTGGCCGTCTGTAGGTTACATTAGAGAAAAGCCTTGTTAAACCTGAATAATGAAACGCACCAAAGAAGGCATGTACATAATGTGACAGTCTGGGATCAGTCTTATTGAGGTTTTAGGTTTTAAATCAATAGAAACGTGCAAAACAAGTGTACTATAAATAGCCTAGTGAGTTTAGTGATCTGTCTCTGAGTGTCTTGGCGGAGCTACAATTTCCCATTAATAAAATCTTAACAAGTAGAATTTATATACATGGATTTGTAATTCCGTTAAGATTGACAGCAGACATAATCCCATTCCTGTTATTTTTATATAATAGATCTGAAACTCAGAGTATTTTTCTTCTCTCCTAATGTCTGGAATTACTTAATTTATGCTCTGTACGTTTGTACATACCAGCATGAGACCTCATCACTCTGTATGTTACAACACAGTTTCATCAGCAAGCACTCAATCCAAAAACCTTAAAATGAAATCATTATTACTTGTTGTTGTACTTGCATTTTGCAGTATTAATGTACTCCTTCAATCAAATGCCTGTAAAAGCTTCTTGCGAGTCAGTATTGTTTTAATAATGTCAGTATGAAAGTCTAACAAGGGTTACTAATGATGTTTGGTGATACTTGAGCACAGCCTGCAAAGATTTTCATTATACTTCACAAAAGTTGATATTATATTCTATAACCAGGTTGGTCGTTTGAGGCCAGTATTCTCAAACAAGGTGCACATTTTTGCATTTTTGAGGAGGTGATAAAACTCACAGTTTCCATTAAGATTCCATGTAATTATTCGATATTTTTCATTAACGTTTATGCAGAATACTGTATAATGTTCAAAAGTTGCCTTGCTGTCCTAACAAATAAACGATTAGACAAGCCAGCTGCACTATCTACATATCAACCAGATTAAATAATACACTGCAGAAAGAAATACATCAGTCATGTTGGTCTTATGCTGTTTAATGCTGCAAAAGCACCAAAAAGCACAATACTGATTCCATAAAAGTCCATTTTATGGATTTTTCTCCCTCTTTAAAGTATTACTTTTGGCTGGATTTGCAGGGATCTGTTGTCAGCCATCTCGTCTGTTGACCATGTTGACTACAAAGCATTTGCTTAGAGCTGACTCAGGATTTCACAGCTTAAATTTCTCACACCACCTGCCACCTGCCACTCACACTTAAATTTATCTGGAGACTCTGAGTTATCAGAGGCTTTTCCAGCAAGGCAGAAAAGTGGACTGGAGAGGTGCGACATCCACTTTCCGATTGACTGCATTGACCGTCGGCAGAGGAAGGTGGAGGACACAGTGCTATTTCCATCTCGGTCTATCAGCGAGAAAGATGCTGGCATTGAACAATTCAGCTCTCTGAAGATGGAGCGAGAGATGCAGGGGAGGGCGGGGGAAAGGGAACAGGGAACGCATGAGACGAAGATGGAGTGTGCGCTTCTGTGTGAGCCGAGCTGGGGAGAGACAGTGATAAGTTGACATGAGGGAAGTGAGACGTGACAAGTTGAGAGAAGGAGATGCTCAGTCATTGCTGTCAGGTTTCCTTGCTGTCAGAGACAGCAGATGAAGACTGCAGCCAGCGCTATAGATGATGAGCTGCCTCAATAGTGACAGCTCGGCACCAGTATTTTTTGCAGTGCAGACTATAAAATGAATTTATTTATTTATGCACAAGGCTTGAATTGTTTTTTTTTTTTCACCATGGATTTCAAGATTTTATTGCATACCGTGAGAGCTGGAGTTAATTTCAAACAGTGTGATAACACAGAACTTGATTATACAGTACAGCACAGAAAATTGCAGCTTTCCTGATTTTGCATATACGTGCTGTATACATATCTGTTGAAAACAATCTCCCTGTCAAAAGCAACAAAAAGCAGGCAGAAGTAATGTGTTGTCTGTGCAAGGAGACAAAATTAGATTTTTCTTCAACTAAACCTTCTCATTTGTGATTGAAATTGGTGCATTTTCAAATGTTGTGGTTGTTGTTTTTGTTTTCACAGCTGTTGACACCACCAAGGACCCATGCCTGAATGTGAAGTGCAGCCGCCATAAGGTCTGCGTTGCTCAGGGTTACCAGAGGGCGATGTGCGTCAATCGCAAGAAACTGGAGCACAGGTTGGAGGAGCTTCATTCTCTTAATCAGAGGGCGTTTGTGAAAGGTGCTGTTGAATGTTAAGAGAGTTGTGTAGGGAGGAAGAACTTCATTTTCATTCCACGTATGGTCATACAGGACGTGGAGTGAAAGTGTGCACTAAGGTCTGGATAAACCACAGAACAAGTAATACACATTATAAATATATATATATATATATATATATATATATATATATATATATATATAAAACTTAAATCCATTATATTACATTTAATGTAGCAATAGCAAAAAAAAAAAAAAAAAAGCAAAATAGATGGTTTCAAAGAAAACCGTGTTCAATTTTATAGTATATACATTTGAAAAATAATTATTTAATAGCGGTTAAATTACAACAGCTCGCTGTATTGTAGTGGTAGTTCAAGATTCGCACTCATCCTTTACATCCATCTATGTCATATCCAGCTTGATCCTATATAGGGTCATGGGGGTCTGCTGGAGCCTATCCCAGCTCATTAGACAGAAGGCAGGTCTGCAAAAACAACAGTTTTATCCTGTACATATGGTTGCATTTGCATTTAAAATTCCCATCAGACCCAGGAGTAGTAGTTTAAAGTAAAAACTGGGAAGACTTTGGTATTGGGGTCCCCTACAATTATGATGCGGTCTGGTCATCAGTGAAGATTGAACTTTATCTCAAACCTGGTCCGCATGTGTGGTTTACCAGCTGAGGCCCAGCATAACCAGCAAAGAAAGTGCAAAAATACTGAAGAAGAAGCATTTTTGGCATGCAACAGCACTGGCTGGTGATGTACCAGCCTTGCAGCAACATAGTTACGTGTGATCACGTTTACCTGCTGCATCTCTACAGAATGAAGATGAACAAGCGCTGTGATATGAGCATCAGTGGTTGCCATGAGACGGGCTCAGAAGTGGCTAGGTGAAGTCGGAGGTGCATAGGGTTATACTAGTGCTTCAGATTCAGCCAAATGCTACAAAACTGACAGCACGTCACAGTGCGGATGAGCTCAAAGATCAAATCACCCACCTGATCTCAACCCAATAAAGCATGCTTTTCAGTCACTGAAGACAAAACTGAAGGCAGAAAGGCCTGCAAACAAGCAGCAAGAGAAGGTGGAAGCCTGGCAAAGCATATCCAGGGTGGAAACTTAGTGATGTGACATATCACAGAACATCAAGTGTCAAAAGTCAGCAATCAACATGCTGCCACTTAAAGGTGCCAAATCAACAAATGCTGGAGCTGCGTCCACTCGATGTAACTGCCTGAGGGAGTATTTAAACGCATGTTGTACATTACTGCAATGCTATAAATAGCTTGAATTTGCAGGTGAGAAGGAAACACCTATGTTTTCTTTCATTTTTGATCTTGCAGTAACTCTGAAATGCAAAAAAAAAAATTAAAAAAGGGAGAGAACAAAACACATGAATCAATATTTTTCAAAGGAAGCAAGCATTAATTTATAGGATTTCAAATAGTTGGTTCGCTTGGTTGTTATATCTCAAATTACTAGAATGCTGAGTATACAATTAACTGGAATTTGTACATAATGACAATTTACTAAAGAATAGGTGTTGACAATGTAAAGGAAAGAAGAAACAAATTCTTAGACCACTGCAACCAAAGTGTATAGAAAGAAAAATAAATGGACATCTTTCGGCCATTTAATCATGTACGTATTTTTTTGTTTCTCTGCGAACAAAGACTCTACTTTCGCGTATAGTAAGCCTCTGAGCGAAGCATTTATCAGGCCTTGCACTCATTTATTCCACTCTGACTGAAAAACAAATGAGCAGAGTTGCTGTCTGAAAAGAATTAATGGAGTGAATTATTACTACCTGCGAAGTCTATCTGCAGCGACAGCCGTTTATCTTTTTCAATAAAGTGCTTCATTTACAGACACTCCAGAGATGAGAGAAACGGTTTTGAATGGTGCGTAATAAGCATGAACGCAGCAACACAAAACCAACAAAGCATCGTTAAGGAGCTTTGCGAAAAGCTGCACATGGAGTCAAGCAGTGCGTGAGGGTGAAAAGCAACAAAGCGAAATTTTTATGAGGAGCGCATCCAAATTTTAACAGGTACTTTATGACTTTCAGGCACTTATAATCAAATCTGTTGCGTGTTGTTTTGCGGAGGGTGAAGCAAACAACAAAACATTAAAGATGATTTATACTCTGTGTTTGACCCCAGCAAGCTGGTAAATATTAGATCAGTTCACCCAAATTACAAATCTATTGTCTCACAAGCATCTTATTTTAGGTTTCATTTCGCTGAGTGCGTGGATATCTGCCTCAGGAAACTGAATTTTCTTTTGCCCGGAACTTTCAAGAGTAACACAAACTTTGTGTGTCTCTTCTTAATTTACCCATGCTGTGTTTTCTAAATGTAACACCTGAGTAAACTAGTTAACCAAAGTTCTGGCAGTTCTGTAACTGCAGTTTAACAATGAAAATCTTAAAAAAAAAAACATGTATTGAAACAGGGAGAGTATACAAGAAAACAAAAGCTAGGAAACTATTCAGTTTATTTGCAAAAGGGGAGTTTAAGATGAACGTTTCATTTCATGACATCTTGAGCACTGCTGTGAAGTTGCTACCGTGCGGTGTCGAGTCATTTCAGTGAGCCAGTTCTGCAGCTGCAGGATGCGCTGGAATAAGAGACGGAGAGCAATCAAGCAATTAGTATAGCAGCTTTCAAAGTCCACACAGACCAAATAAAGACTTAGGGTTATATCTAAGGAGTTATAGGGCATGAAATGATTAGTTTTGTGTACAAAAATGTAACATTTTAAAATGTATTTCACTCAGATAATCATTGAGTGCATACTAAAGTTCCTCATAGACACCCATAATTGATTGAGTTAAAATATTACTAAGTTACTCTATTTATCTGAATTGAAGATGCATGTAATCTGTTTTAGACACGATGTTCAAACTCCTGCTAACAGGCTTCCCAGAGCAGCAGGCACGAGTCAAAAAAGTTTTGAAGGCTGACATTTATCTTTGCTGTGTTGGAGCAACATCTCAGACATGTATGTCGTGCATGGGTACAATGACCACTGAACATTTCCTATATTTTTCTTCTCATGTTCAGAGTCAAACCGTCCGGGCAGCTGGAGCACCATGAAAGCAGCAGCTGCAAGTCTTGTCCTGTGGCTGCTTCCTCACCTGTATGCGGTTCTGATGGACACAACTACGCTTCGGAGGTAAACGAAAGCTCTTGGCACCTACACGATACACGAAGTGTTTTACCATTAGAAAAACCCAGAGAAGAAAACGGAGAGTGGGCAGTGTCATCGTTTTAAATAATGAGAAGAGACCAGTCAAGTTCAGTTTCCTGCTGTGCTGACATGTACGGCGATGCAGGACAGTTCATCATCAGAGAACAGGCGCAAAGTCTCAGTGTTACCTTATGATTAATGACCGACGTTGCCTTGAACGTCATCACTGTAGACCAGCCACAGCCAGGACTCTATTGATTTATGTATAGTTTTTAATTTTGACCTTGCATGAGAAGACAGTGGGAAATGACAGCTCATTTTTGCAGCCTTTCCCTAAGTGCAGTGTTTCGTCTGAATGAGCAATCTTTTTTCCTGCGGTCACCCTCATAAATATTTAACCTGCATTCGTGCCTTTCTCGCCGCTTCTTCCAGTGTAAGCTGGAGCAGCAGGCTTGCCTCACAGGCAAAGACCTGAGCATCATGTGCACCGGATTTTGCCCCTGCACACCAGCCTCTGCTACAAATGCTGAGACAAAACGAGGCAAGTGCCTTTTCTTTACCTCCTGCGGACTCATGCATCTTCATTTTGCGGCTCAAGTGTCTCTGTCTGCATCACTGTCATCCCTTTAACAAGTCAGGATTTCAAAGAAAGACACAACACTTGTGACCACGCACACACTCTGTCTGGAGGATGAGACTCCAGTTTTCTCGCAGAACAAATCGAGCGAAGGCTTGTTTATCATTTGGGATCAATACTCACCGATTTCAGAGATTACTGTTAGTCAAATATCCCCCATGCGGTTAACTGCTATTTCAATCATGTAGTAATTAATTATTTAGAGTGCGCACCATCTATTAATGCAGCCAAACACCATTGATCGTTCAGTCTCTCGGGCACATGAAAATACTCATCTATCAAACACATAAAATATTTTTCATCTGTAGCCTGAAATGGGAGAGTGGCTCGAAATTGAAAGTGTGTTTTTATTGTTTTACTTTTTTATTATTGCTATCATGCATTTGATTCAATTTGGTTCAAAGGGGGGGGGGGGGGGGGGGGGGGGTACAGTATTTCATATTAGTTGTTTTACAGTTGAGGTGAACCGGTGCCATTCACTGCCCATCTGTGAGAGCGCTGCAAAGCAACAGTCTTTTTCTGCCTTATGGGGGAAGTGAGTCATGTTGATTTCATCCATCTGCCAGAGTTTTGAATGGTGGGGTTCCCTTGTTTGTTCCTTCAGAGAGCTGCACTGGCCAGGACCTGGCAGACTTGGGCGACCGCCTGAGAGACTGGTTCCAGCTGCTTCACGGAAATGCGAAGCAGAATAACTCTGGCAAGCCTGGAGCTGGCACTGCTTCAGGTTAGACACTAAACTACCTTCAACAATCCACATCAGCTGCTGATCTGAACAGATATGTTATAAACAGACGCTACAATACCGTGTGCTCAATAGTGACAGTGCTGGATAAAAGCCTCATAGCCAGCTGCAAGGACTCCATCGGCTGGATGTTCTCAAAACTGGACACCAACAGCGACTTGTATCTGGACCAAGCTGAGCTGGCTGCTATTAACCTGGACAAGTATGAGGTCTGCATCCGACCTTTCTTCAACTCTTGCGACAGCTACAAGGATGGGAAAGTCTCTACGGCGGAGTGGTGCCTCTGCTTCTGGAGGGAAAGTGAGTGAAGGGAATTCCACTAAAAAAAAAACAAACAATCTATTTTGAGTCAAATCTCTTTGAGAAAATGTGAAATAGTAACGTTTAACTTCTTCTGAAACCAAAATCTGTGCTTTCTGCTTTTGGATAGGTTTGGAGGGAAAAAAAGCATTGACATTATAAAAGTTTATCAGTTTGTCTTCATCGTTTTATTGACTCATCCTAACCAAGCGTGAATAACAGCTATGCTTCACGACGCTTCGGAAGTGTCAGTCCTCACCTGAGTTAGTGATCACCTCTGCCAACAAACACTCGAAGGTGCCACTGTGACAGGAACCAACAAGTGTGTGTTCACAGCCAGCAGCAGTTTTATCGTACAATAGAGGCTTTGACCAAACTGATTTGATGTCCTTGACTGGAATGTAAGTTTGCAGGTTTATTTTAGTCCTGTAATTTTCTAAGAGAAGCGGCCGTGAACTGGTTTGTGCTGCTGTAACATGATGGATTTTTTTTGTTTGTTTGTTTTTGCAGTATATATTTTTACAGCTTCAATGCCCATTGCCATTTTTTTAGACTTTCCTGTCAGGTGTCATCTCTGCTGGTACTTCATGGACTCCTGTAAGATGTTTCCACACTTGTTTTGCAGGTGTTGAATATCAGAGTCTAGTTTAAAGACAGACTGTATTATTTGACAAAAACAAAGGAAAAAAGTCGTAACAGAACCAACTCTTTTTAAGTTTAAAGCATATCTGAGCTGAAAAGGTTAGCTAATCTCAGTATTAATCTAAAATGCCAGGTTTGAATGGAAAAATTAATTCAGAGCCGACATGCGGAACCATGATCTTGACAGTTTTGTTTGTAGTAGAACGATCAAGCGTTTCCATGGAAACGCACATCACCTCCAAATGTGCAACATCAGCACCATTTGACCTTTGCTAAATAAATTGAGAATAATTATACGGTCCACCTCATTTGTAGGTTGCACATTCCATTGATCAAGCATTTAACCAACATGCAATAGATCAAACTGACTACCTAATCGATCCTTGGCCATCAGAGGTTGATGTTAAGAATCTACACAAACTAATCATGTTTTTATAGCACGCTGCTTGCTTAGAAGCAGATTTAATCTGTGTTATTTTGAAAGTGGTGTTTTCTTAATTTGTCATTTGAGCATATGCTAAAATAATTATACGATGATCCACAAATGCTTGGGAAGATTTGTTGTCTAAGGGGTCGATACAAAACATCTTTCTCTTTGTTTCTATTTATATGTGTTAAAGAGCTTTAGCTCATTTCCTTACTCCTCCCAGACTGCATCCATATGTTCTTTCACCTAAGCTCTCCTCGATCAATCATGCTCTGGGGAATGAAATAGAAGACTTCTCAAACAAATCGATATGAGCAGAAAGTGTAATTATGAAGTGCATTGATTGAGATGAAGTTTGAGGAGAGCAGTTTTTGGTTTTGTCCATCATCACTTTTCTTGTTTGATTCTCACAGAGCCACCGTGCTTGGCTGAGCTGGAGAGGATCCAAGTACTGGAAGCTGCCAAGAAGAGACCTGGTGAATACATTTTTTTTTATTTATTTTTTTTATAATGGTGCATATTCATTTTGTTATCATACACTTGCATTTAAACACCTTTTGGACAGGAACTCATCTCTTACTCATCTCAAAGCTGCACCCCGCTGTACATGTGAACTGCAACATGCAGCTGCTGCTACGTTGTCCAGATTTCTCAGTAAGCAGATGTAGGAAAATGCAGGCGAGAAGCCTGAGAAGGCTCATTAAAGAGATCAAAAGCACACAGCCAGGAAGGATTAGGCCCCTAATCAAGCTGGGGTGGATTAGGGGGCAGTGCTGTTTTTGGAAGAAAAAAAAAGCACTATCCTCATCATATGACCCCCACAAGAAACGCTACACTACAGCATCCACTCATATTACACAGCTGCTTTTCTGTCTTCAGATCTGATCTTCAATCCCTGAGGCACAGTCCTCCTCACTTCTCCTGTCTTCTCAGTCTGTGGTTTGGGAGGGTTGGTGCTTGTTAGAGAACTTTGCACCGGGTTTGACAACAGTGTCCTCTGGGAGGCTGAAAAAGACGAGATCTGTCACAGAGGCTGTCACCACATGTTAACACGCCATTCTCACAGCATAAGGAAACACATCATCCTAACATACTGTATGAAATTACATCCGCTGACGTATCTTTGCTTCTGCGGAACAAACAGGGGAAGTCTGGGATGTTCTCTCCCATAAAAGCTATATCCTGATATAATGGTGGCTCACGAAGGTTTGCTGTCATTTTTCTTCTCATCTCAGTCACCAACATGTGGCATCAATGTGTGGTGAGACTACAGAGCTTCAAGAACCAGGAATGAGTGTGTGTGCTTGGTTTTGCAGGGATGTACATTCCCAGCTGTGATGAGGATGGCTACTACAGGAAAGTGCAGTGCGACCAGAGCCGAGGAGAGTGCTGGTGTGTGGACCAGTATGGAGAAGAGTTGATGGGCTCCAGAATCCATGGCAACCCTGAGTGCGGTAAGTTGGAGGCGTTTAGAAAACAAACATCTCTCACACTGAAAGAGTTTTTGTTTTTTTTCAGTCTTGTGAATTTATAGTTTTTGCCAGTTAATGAATGTGCATGTTAACTGTTTAACACCCATTTTCTCACAGTCCAAACTGCAGGAGCCCTTTTGTATTTGTTCCAATTGTCTTTATTGGTATCTCAAATTTCAAACAGATTTTTTTTTTTATTTCTTAAAAATCTTTTTCCCTGAAAAGTGCTGGATCCAAGAGCTAGTTTGGGATACTCATAGACTGGACAAGCATTGGGTCACGTGACCGATGGGTTTGTGAAAAGGGGTTTTGAAGCCACTTCGGGAGCACGCCCACCATATGTCAATCAAAGTTAGCTTTGGCTACCAGCTCCTTCCACGAATCTTTGCTGGAATGTCTCCAGAACTGCCAGCAGCCGTTTACGGCAGAATATATCGTTTAACATGTTCTTGGCGGTGAAACCAACTCAATTTTATAAATAAAGTAGTATAAAACACCGTTGGCCAAAGTCTGAACACCAAAAGAATCAAAGTAAAATAAAAACAAAATAAAAGAATAAGATAGAGAGAAAAAAACAAATTTGAATTTGAAAGAAAAAAGTCAGCATCTGAAACTGGGTTAAAAGAGAAAAGAATAAAAGATAAAAATGTAACTTGAACTTAACTTAAACAAATCAAAAATAACTGTCTCAACTCTGCCTCAGAGTTGTCATAGGTGTAAAATCAAACCATTAAAACCAAAAATGTTTTTTGTTTTTTTTAACCAGGCTGGAAATATGTTTACTTCTGCTCTTAAGTTTTAACATCGGAGTCAACGGAGACTGACTCGCTTTTGGATCCAGTCTCAGCCGAGGAACTGTAACAAAATCTTAGTTCTGCATGAGACTCAGTCCAGAAGTTCGGTGGTTGGTGCTTGAGGATACCGCAAACAAAAATGACAGTCTGCCCGCATTTCACCAAATTTGACCGGTCAGAGCAGACTAGGCCTGCCTGTCTGGTGTTAAAGAGACAGAGAGCTAAACGACGACATTTCAGGTGCTGTTACAACATGAGCTCTTGAAGGGAACTACAATATGTCTATTTTATCTTTTTGTGAAAAAGTTTATAAAACAGATACTTTTTTAACTTTAGCAAAGTGAATTTGCGAACCAGTTAATAATTGTGTATAGTTAAAGAGTTGCTGTAGACGGTTATGACTGTGGGCAAGAAGGGATCTGCTGTAGCTCAATAATACTAGTCAAGTTCAAAAATTCAAAATGCCGCCACAAAAGTTAAAAAAATTCACTAATAGATAATAGATTATCAAAGGTTGTCATTATTTCCTTTGCCTAGGCAAACTGTTTTGAAGGCTTGCATGCTTTTATACTCCTTCAGATGAAGTAGCTGGGTATTCTGGAGATCTTGGGAGTGGAGTAGGATGGGAAGATGAAGAGGAGAAGGAGGCAGAGGACAACGGAGAAGAAGCAGAGGAGGAAGAGGAAGAGGAGGAGGGCGAGGCGGACGATGGAGGCTACATCTGGTAGAACTGTTGGAGACACAAGCGGAGAGCAAAGCAACCGGCCTGAATAACGGACAGGCTTGGATCTCTCCTAAAAGCAAAAGATTTAAGGATCAGACAAGGGAGAAGCGAGATTGCCCAGGTGGGAGTTGTGGTGCCAGGCAAATGAAGTGATAAGATAATGACCAGTTTTTTCTTTTTTTTCTTCTTTTGGTTTTTAATTTTTTAATTTTTATAATCTGATATGTGTGTAAATGCTTCATTCTTTTATGTTTTTGAGCAACAGAGCTTTGTGATTTTCTGTCCTAAAAAGGGGTAGCCACTGACTCTGCATCATAAGTAGCTAAAGCCCATCAAAACTCTCAGTATCTTGTCTTACTGTCATTTATGCATATGGAGATTACAAGTAATGTTTGTATTGTGTTTTAACAGTTGCTTGAGTCGTAGAGTTGCTGTCCCATTGGAATAACTAGAGATCAGATGTGAACAGTTTGACACTTTGGGAGATACGTTTGTTTGCTTTGCGCAAAGGGGTTTAGAAAAGATGTTCAGCCACACATCTGGATAAATATGAGGCATGAGTGAGAAGAGCGCCAGCTTAGGTTGGCTTACAGGCTTAAAGAAGGAGAAGCAGTTGCTTTGCTTTGTCTGAAGGGGTAAATCAGAAAGTCTTCATGTATAAATGACATGTTAATTCTTAGATGTCTCATTTTCCACCATGTGAAGGGAAAGAAACAGTCTGTAATATACCTGTTAAAATTGAAATAGCACTTTTTGTCCGGTTGCATTAATTTAAAATTTATTCTATAGGTACAGGTGACCTTTGAAGAAACTTTGATCCACCACAACAATAAAAGCCTTGACATGTGGAGTGAGTAACATCGATAATCTTGTTGATTTCTTTACACCAAGGTACAACCCCCATGGCACTGCTATTCTTTACAGAGAAGGAGCCTCCCCCCACCAGGTCACCCCCTCTGCAGGACATCCCCATACTGACCAACACAGTATTGATGCTGACTGATGGTTTCACCTACAGAAAATAAACAATTCAATTCAATAATACCTGATCAAACTCTGAAGGTCAATTATATGTTGAATCAGCTGTCAGGATTCGAGTCTCTTCAAAGAGTGTTTGTAGATGGTTGTAGCTGTGGGCAGGAGATGTGAAGAAACTGGAGATAAAACAGTAGTCAGTAGGACATTCAGTCATGACATCATCATCATCTCCATGTGGCTCACAGATCACATCCCAGCCTGTACCCTCACAACACCCCCGCAGAGTTTCTTCTGCTTCTCGTGACCACCCTCGTCACAGTTCTTTTGATAACAGGTTGCCTGTGCACAATGAGTTTATACGTGGGGGAGAGAAAAACCAGATTACGATCTGGACCTCTGCAGCTCTGCGTCTGCTCCGTGGTGAGTTGGAGCTCAACTTCAACGCACTGGTTCACGCTTGCATCAGACACAACCTGCTCAACACCGAAATAGCAGAAAGACTTAAACCAGCTGGTGACATCAGAGGAGCGTGTAGCAGCCAAAGAGCTGTTGAGAAGTTGAGCTGAGACTAAATCATAAACTAAAAGAAGGAAGTACATCCAATCGACTTTCCAGAAGACACAGTAATGATAATGATAGAAAACTTCAGATGTGCAAAGAAGCAACTGTTTCTTTAAGCAAAAAAAAAGGTTACCTAATGATGATATCAATTTCTAACTAAGCAACCATATTTTCCAAATTGTCAAACTGTGCATTTAAGGGAGTTCAGTGGTTACGTATTTGTAAAACCAATTATGTATAAAAAAATCCAATGCAAAATGACTGGAAAGCCAGTCTAGAGGATTTCAGATTCTTATGGTTTCAAGCCACCTTTACGACTGAGGTGCAACGCAACTTTTGGCAGTTTTGAGATGGTTCATATTTTCAGGATTAGGTGGAAACATGCACCTGAACAGAAGCTGAACTGCTAGTTTAAGGACCCAGACTGCTCCCACTGTAGAAGTCACTGTGCTCTGCTTACTCTACAATCATCTCAAACAATGTACCACCACTGTTTTTTATTTTCTGAGCTAGCTTAAAATACCGTACTGTATTTTGTGTTAATAAAAACAACAAAAAGAAATCTATATATGTGCATTACTTGAAGTTCTGTGCGTATACTTGAATTCACAATGTATTTTTTTCTATGAGAATATTGTTGCCATGTCTTCATTCATGCTTGGTAGGCCAGATGTTTGTTTGTTTCTAGTATTGCATGTTAGTAAGAATGTACTTCTATGCTGAGCACTTTACTAATAAAGGCACTGCAGCCAAGCTGCGCGTTAGTTTTGTCTTTTTCTGAACATTTAAGGAACGACTATGATCGCATAAAGAGTTATACATCAGTTGGACACACCGAATAAAATAAACGTGTTTTTACAGGATTCTGTAAACATATACGATGGAAAAACGCAATCTAATTGTGTAAAACATAAACATTTTGGATTAATGAATTTTTTTCCTGCAGTCCTACAGCTCTCCAGTTGTGACTATTACTGCAACTAAGCTGTGTCACAAGAATTCATTACATTAAACAAAGTATGCAAATGCAGAGCCGTCATTCCGCCTTTAAGCGTGTAGTGAAATAAAAACAAAAACACTGCAGAGTTGCAGATGGTAATATTTGCTGCTCAGCTGCCACCAAATGCTCGAACAACAAATTACAGCCTTGTTGCCAGAATATATACTGTATCACGCACTCACCAATCTGACAGACGACACCACCAGAGGTACGGATGGTGAATCTGGCAATGAATCCACAACCTTTAAATTTCACACAGCCTCTTGGACTAAACCTCATAAATCATATTTTCACTCTAATTTTGTACCTGAATATACAATAATTCAAAAATTAATATTAAATCATAAAAGAACTTGTAATGCAAAGCAGATGCAAGCATCATTTGAGTCAGGCTACTCCAGGAACAGCTACTCCAATACTTCAGACTTCACATGGTCTGATGAATGGACTGTATACGAGGTAGAAACAAATCCTACCAAACAGAAATATTTATTGCCATAAAAATTGGGCTTTTGTTCTTTTAATTACAGCTCAGAAGATCAAATGTAGGCATTTATACTTAAATTCAAAGATAAATCTAAATGTGAAGCAAAATATAAACAGTTACAAGTGTTTTAAAACGCTGCATAACATTTTTACATGCTCTATAAAGCTTCTGCTTGATCCACAACCTCGGTGCGAATGCTGTAAAATAGTCACATATGAATAGTGGAACAGATGACAACATTGTACTGGTCACTTTGCACTCTGATGTCCGGATCTCCGTCGGTGCTGATTAAATCATCTATTTCTCACCCTTAGAAACTTCAGGTTAAAAATATCCTGTCTGTGAATATGAGTGAAAGACTGCAACAATACAATTAAAAAAAATTTTAAAAAAAAGAAGAAGAAAACACAGACACCAGTATGTTGGATGGATTAAAATTCACTCTTTTACTTTCTGGTTGTCCCTTTAGTTCAAACTATTTTACAGATACTGAAAATATTAAGTCTATAGGACTATGCCAATATAAATAACTCTAGTCTTTTATGGTTTCCTCCTTAATAGTAGTTACTGTACAACAATTTACATTTGGATAATACAGCATTTACAGGAGATCTTTAAAAAGGTACAGAACTCTGCTCAAAGAAACAAAAGATTTCTTTCACGTGTTCTACTGTACATTTTCATAAACACTTTCCTCTATAAAACCTTCATACAGTTAATTTCTGATACAAATATTGACACATCAAATGATCTAAATCTTACTATTTTAATTCAAGATGCAGTAAACCGTAAATAAGGTAGAAAGATCGCATATTGTTCTTCCTTATTATCTAGTCATGAGGTTACACATTTAAAAAGGTCTTTGTAAACATCTAAACAGGTTTTCATGCATAGAGCTCAAAGTATGTTTAACAAAAACAAAACAGAACATTAATGTTCACATCATATTCGTTTTATTTAGTGTACTCTCCTATCTTTTTAGATACTCAAAAAGTACACTGATGACAACTCAACATATTATTTACCTTTACTTGCAGATTCTCACTTTAAAATCAACGCTTTGTTTGATGCAGCTCTCTTTAATAACGCAGCAGAGAGGGCGAACAAACTTAGAAGAACATATATTCTTTACGGATCTCAAAAACGGTTCTCTGCTACAGTCCAGCCAGCTCTTTTCACTTTATTGCTTCCTGACATTTCAAGGGTGGAACATCATGATACAATAAAACAAGGGCAGTCATGGCAAGCAGAGCTCTCTATAAACACTTTATCTTTCAATTCAGCACCCAACAGGCCCAAACCAAAGATGATTTAAGATGTATCCCAGTTTACCTGATACATTTCAAATTAGCTGCCTGCACCACAAGTGCACTTATGATGTCATTACTGTACTAAAACCAACATATTCAACTGGATAAATACACTTCACAGTGAGCCAAATGTTAATCAAAGCTCATCAGTAAGATAACTAACTTAACTTCGTAACAAGTGCCTTTAATTTGCCTTTTCTCCCCTTTGGATTCATAAATAGGATTTGAAGTTATTTTGGCTCAATGTTCAGCATATATACATTTGTGCTGAACCCCAATCTTTCTCCCAGCTTACGCAAGTCCTTACCATAGATCTTTGGTTTTATGCTTCAAAGGCAGAGAACCCATCTCATCAGATCCAATCAGCTGAACTCAATCCTCTCTAGTTCTTCATTTGTTTATTGAATTTAAAAAAAAAAAAATCTAAGCTAAGCCATAAAAAGTCAGACAGACATTACCTCACTCGCAAAGTATTTCATCATTCACTGACAAGTAAATTCCTGAATGGGAAACTAATCGATTAAATAAATAATGCAACACTGAAGCACACATATATCTACATTCTTGCAAAATATCTGGCTGCTCATATTTATTGGATAATTAACATGCGACTCACTCATATTGATAAACACATTTAGGACAGTTCACTATTAACCACTGTTAGGGTTTGCATAGAAAACAGTTACGGATAAGTTCTTATCAATACGACTTGAAATGTGCTGGTTGACCGTCGTGATCATGGTTCATGGTCGCGTGTCAGTTAAATCCCCTCAGGTAAAGCTTGACTCCTTTATGTCAGTCGATGTACTGTGATAACCATCTGAAACCTTCCCCATAGCCTTGTTTCTTCAACACACTGCACATGAAAATCTCCAGTGGGCGAATGTTCAAGTCCTTCTTAGAGACATTTCCCTGTTAATAACATTGAAGATAAAATAAAGGTGATGCTTCTCAGGCAGCGGGACATGCTTGCACATATGCAACTTGGATTTGAAAGACTGCCCCAGTGTCGTGCTTACCTTCCCAGTGACTTGCCCATCAAGAGCAAAAGCTCCTCTCAGTCCTCCTTCACTGATCGCTTCTGGACGGTCAATTTTATTGCCTAAAACTAACACTGGTACGTTGACGATAGTCTCGTCGGAGAGGAGAGCCTAAAAACAAATAATAACAACAACAACATAAGCATTAGGAATCCAACTTCTGAAGAGACAAAACAAACTTATGACAGAGCTGAATAATCTTACATCAAGTTCAGTCTTGGATTCAGTGAGTCTGTCATGATCTGCACAGTCGACAAGAAAGACAACTCCATTCACAGCTGGCAAGTAGTTCTTCCAAACTCTTCGAGCTTTGAACAAAGGAAGAATTGTTTAGAAATGGTGCTTGCTAGAAATCAACATGAGAGGGAACTTCTTTGTCAGTTTATAATACATTTTCTTTAATATCTAAAGAAATCACTGTGACTGTGGCTTTCACAACCTG
Organism: Xenentodon cancila; assembly: GCA_014839995.1. Taxonomy (NCBI): domain Eukaryota; kingdom Metazoa; phylum Chordata; class Actinopteri; order Beloniformes; family Belonidae; genus Xenentodon; species Xenentodon cancila. Next base: position 11,439,117 of record CM026218.1, read on the forward strand.
TTTTCACAGACATAAGCAATCCTCCATATCGTTTTAAATAAATTTGCGTTTTCATATCTAGTTGACTACATTTCACTACATAGACAAAAATCATGTTTTCAGCTTAGCGTCGTTTTCATGAACTATTTTCACTTAATCAGGCTGATTAGTCCTCCAGTCAGCCTGAAACTTGGCTCTATCTCTGCCGCCAATTAAGTTCACAATCTGTTGTTTTTAAATATTTAAAGAAATGTTAACAATCTAACCTACTGTATTTCAATAAATGCTGAGACATAAAAACACAATACATTTTCCATATATAACTATAGTGGTTAATGCACTCTCTCACACATTTAGCAAAACTGACGCAACCTTTTAATGTGGCAGCAAACAGTTTTTAAAAGTTCAAATGTTTACAATATATCTGTGTTTAATCAGCTTTCACATTAAACCTATACAACAGTAGAGTGAGACACCTTGTGGCAGCACTTAGAACCAAGACTTGGAAAAACCGTTGGTCATTGATGTACATATGATTCTTCTGTAATTGTTGCATTTTGGAAATCTGGTCTGGTAATGCAGGTGATGATGCAAGAAACATTCATGTAATGTTGAGATGGTAGTAATTCACGGTTTAAATTTGATGCTGAAAAGGCTGTCGGAAAAGCAAGTTGTACGATGTGATAATCTTCCTGTTGTAAACAAAAAAAGAAATCAAAAATACCAAACAGTTTTTTGTGGGGCTTCATTGCTTACAGGAGTGGAGGCAAATCTCACCTTGTACATGTCCTCCCAAATCAAATGTGGTAAATGTCATGCCGCCAATTGTCAGCTCCTCAGAGGCTTGGCGAGAAAGAAAACTGTTGTTTATGCTCTTGAATGTTTCACCTGCACCATAAAAACTACTATTCACTACTTTGCTTATTATCCTGCTATCCAACAGGTGATCTGTAACACTTGTACAGCTGTGTTTTACAGGACAATATATCAAACTAATTCTTAAGGGAAATGCAGCAATGATTTTGTAAATTGTTAAAACAATAAACAGTATTTAGTGTAGCCAGTTTTGTTAAGCAGCACAGACAAATCAGCATCACCAAATTCTTTGTCTAAGTCTAAAGGTCTCCTGTTAAAAAGGATATAAGCTTCCTAAAGACCAAACTAAATCCTAACCATCAACAAGGAAAAGTGGGCAGAACTATAAACCCATAAATGACTTCCCAAACATCTCATTACTTGGATGCAGCGTTGGCACGTGCTGGCCTAGACGATCGTCCTTCAGCATGTGCAGCAACGTTGTTTTACCGGCATTGTCAAGACCCAGGAAAACAAGCTTCCCAGTCTTTTTGTACAGACCTGGAAATAGTTAAAAAATAAATTAATATCGAATATTGACACAAGCTGCTTCTTATTCTCAGCTGAATTGGGGTTTATGACTTTCAGGACAGCTTGGCCTGGCTCTGCTTAAAAAAAACAAAAACATTTCACATACTTTAGACTTTGGACTGCACAATACAACTTTGGACAAACATACTTTATAATATTGTTGCTGCTGTTAAAAATGAGCAATAAAAAAAGGAAGCACTTACCTAAGAATTGTAAAACACTACTAAACCCTCTGTAGATCCAGTCGACTAAAAATGACATCTTCAGTTTCTGTCTGCAACAAGAATATGAAGAGTTAATTACTAAATACTACAATGAATACCCAAAGTATAGAGAATAGACACTGCTTTAATATACTGTATATTGGAAATTGTTTAGTTATTTTAACAAACAATTGTTTGTGGTTATCTGCTGAATAACAATTCATTATGAGTTCTTATTAAAAGGCGAGGGGAAGAAAACTGTAGAAACTAATCAAGAAAATTTAAACTGTAAAAATGTGCACACAGCCAGTATTGTATTAGAAGCTGTACAAAAGTCAAAATCTGTAATGACAATAAAATTCTTGATGTGGATATATTTGTAGAGGAATGTAACTTTAAAAAACAACAACAAAAAATCATACCAAACACATACATAAATAAAAAATGTGATAAAACCTAGTAGGAACTAGTTGAAAACAGGTTAAAAAAAAACAATTTTAGAGTTTTCTGTCTACTAAAACCTTTGTTCTCTGAGTTATGTGAAAAGTTAAATATAGACTCCAACCTTATATTTATCAATATAAATGACTGTTTTCTTTATGTAATAACTTACATAAAGTTTGAATTTCTATCAAAAAAATTGTTTCTATCAAAATGCATGTCAGCATTTCTTTCACAAAATTCAAATATAGCTTTTTGTCATAAATGTAAAAGTTTCTGACTTTAACTTCATTCATTGGAATGTGTTTATATATCACTCATGGCAGGATGATTTACTTTCATAAGAATTATTTTTATGCGCCAACTTTCAAAGACTTCTCAGTAAAATATCTCAGAAATGTTATATATGTACACACACACACACATATATATATATACATGCAGTAACATCGTATTAAATAAACAAAATGCAAGCGTGTATTTTACTTGAATCTTTCTGCTCGGGATACATTTGCGCCGCTATTTTGGCCTTTTCTCCTACAGTTTCCATTCACTTCAGGCTGTGAATGTTGTCTTCCTTCGACACTTTGTTCAGTAAACCTGTTCCCCTTGTTGCAACTCTGCCTTGACCCGTTCAACAGACCCATGAGCTCATCGCACCACATCACGCCGGGATCTGGTGGCGCTCTGTGACATAACACTATTTCCTCACACTTGTGTCGTTTGCTTAACGGCAGTTTGACCTCTAATCGTGTCCAACGTTTCCAGAATCTAATCAATTGCATAGAGCAAGCGTGAATGGCGTGTATGTGTGTGCTTGCGTGTGCACGGAGGGCTGTTTATTTTTATTTATTTATTTATTTAGGCGACATAACAGCGGCTACATACCGCTGGTTAGCATTGACATATTAGCCTACAGTAAACGTGTGGCCTCGTGAACGACGTGTGAGCAATGACAACATTTAATTAGTAGCTTTCTGCGAAATAGCTCATTATTAAGAGCCCCCAGCTGCGGGATATTTCCTTATTTTAAACGGTTACGTTAGTAAGTTTCGCGAACTCACCGACAGCAGCAGCTAATGCCCCAGTTCTCAGTAGAGTCGGCGGTCTCCTAGGAAACGGCCGCGTCTCTTCTTCTTCGCGCTCCAGAATCAGACCAATCGGACGCTTGGTTTTGGGGTTGGATGGTTTTAGCGTCCCCTATCGATCAGCCTTGTACCATGCAGTATGTATATTTAAAACAAGCAGGGTAAGCAATGGATGCTCATAACACTTTTTACAGTTATTTCAGGATTGAGTACAACTACAGATGTTATAGCGATTAGCATTTTAAAATAAATGAAGGTTTGGGGGCATCCGTGTATGTTGTGTTGTGATTCGTCTCCATCACCTGCTGTAGCCCTACGTGGAACATTTACATTTCATCTCTGTCATTAATCTTGTATTTTGTCATACATTTGCAAATAATGTAAGAGTAATATGTTGTGCAATAACAGCAGGTATTATACTATTTGGAATTCATAGTCTGTTTTATTCTACCTGTTGCATAAGAACACCTTTTAGTTACTGCAACTATAATTTACGACTACATTACATTGGATGTTGTTGGGGTCTGTCAATATGACCTCAAGGGGCTCCTTCTTTTACAATTAAATGTAATATTATTATATTATAGGACATTTTTAAATAGCTAATTTATTCAAATTGCTAAAAGATAATTATGTAATTTGGTAAATGCCTCAAAAGGTTATTGGATGGAGTGCTGCATAAGGGTTAGGTGTGTTTGTTTTTAAGTATTGTGGTTATTCTTATTAAATCAGGGCTTCAAGGCCATTTTTTAGAGGATGAACAAACCTTTAAAACAATCTCAATACACAAAAGTAGTAGTGAAACAAATACAATACACACTGCTGGAATTTAGAGTGATTTATTAGTGTACATCCTGGACTATTGTGCAGTGAGAGAAAACAAAAAGCATGAGAGTGCTTTGACAGTCACAGTTTAACAGAGTGCAAACAATATAAATGAGTCGCATGTCAAGAAATAAATTCACATTTGTCTTAAACCCAATCTGTTGATGCTTTGAGCTGAGGGAGTGATGGAAGAAGTCTCTGGCCTGGCTATACCTTTCTTACTTCTGACAGTAAAACCACTTGTTAACTGAAAAACAAATCAATAAGCAAAGTTATGGGATTTCCATTGAGTGAAAACATAGACTTCTTGTAATAATAAATAAATGAAAAATACCCACCTGAGGGTGGAATGGGATCTTCAGGTCCGAAAGCACATGCCTGTGAGAAACAGAGAAACCATTAAACTGTGTTGATGTTTCCCCGCACTAAATTGTACAATTTACAAATTCACAAAAACGTACAGATGTAAGGACGGCCTCTGCATCTGCAGCAGCGCAGTAGAACGGGCTGTCTGAGACGCTGGCGTTCATGCTGATGAAGCGGGAGAAAAAAGGCACGACAAATATTCCACACATGAAAGCCCTTTCTTACCATTAAAACTACATTTTTAAAAGTCCCTCGACTCTGGAAGCACACTTTAAGGCCCTTCAACAGATCAGCTGCAGCATACAGTAATTACATCTTCACAAACTCATGCCAATGTTTTGTCATGTTGATAACTGTTTTAGAGAATACTTTTCAATTTGATTTCATTCACAATTTACATTTAATAAACTGCTTACCAGTTTAACTCGCCGGCATCAGTCCTCTTGGATATCAAAGCCTTCCAGAACTCATGTGTGCTCCTCACAGTTTTTATGGCAAAGTCCTAACAAGGAAAGCAACGCATTTTCTCAAAAAAGGTTCCAGTATGCAACATTTGTCGAACACATGAGATACATCTGCTTACAAGAACAAACGATACGAGTTCTATTTATAGCTTTTTACTGAAAAGGCTTTGTTCTGTTGTCTTAAATTCAAGCTTTTTCTCTTTGACAAGACGGCGCCGATGACGGTATAAAATTATCAGTAAAGTTTTTAAATATTTAAAATAACAGATCAAATTGTAGAATACTGTACCTTGTCTTTGAACTCTCCTTTGAAAGCAAACTGGTTTTCAGGTTTCCCATCTGGGACCTTGTATCTTTTGAACCAGTCAACAGTAGCCTCCAGATATCCCGGCTTAAGCCGCCTCACATCATCAATGTCTGCAATGTTCATGACAAAACTTTAATTTTGAGATGACTTGTGTAACAGTGAGATGTTGACATTGACACTACAACATCACAGGCTTACAACAACTACATTTGATTCCTACTGTTAAAGCTGCTGGCTTCTGGGTCCTCAGTATTGATCACAAGGACCTTCCAGTCTGTTTCACCCTCATCAATCAAAGCTAGAGTTCCCAAAACCTTCACTTTGATTACCTCTCCCCGAGAGCACACCTGAAAATAGCAGACACGTTTCCGAAAAGGTTACAAGCTATTAGCTCTAATTGAGCCGCTTCAGGGACTTTTGGTACCTTGTTTCCGATGTCACAGATATCTATTGGATCATTGTCCCCACGGCATCCTGTGTCACTGTCCTTGTGGTTGGGGTCTTCCCACGTCTGTAAGAAAAACAAAAAACAAGAGCGCATGGTTCAGGAAAATGGTTACTTCTTGTTTAAATGAGTGTATTTTGAACAGGGCTCACCTGTGGAATTGCTCCATAGTTCCAGATGTAACCTTTGTGGGGAAACACATTGGCGACGTAACGAAGATTCCCGTTCTTCACGTCTTGTTTCAGTGGATTGAGAGGGTCCTTGGTTGCGATCTGAGAAATGTAAAGAACAGACTCAAGACGGAAGAAATGAATGACAATGACCTCACTGTTAAAAAAAAACAAAACAATAATAGTATATTTTCTGAAACCAAAGAGCAGCAAATATAAACTATATAAATATGCAAACATGCACCTCCATCTTTGCATTTGTCCATCTGGGAACTTCTACAACAGCGTGGAAAATGTTCTGCAAAATAAGAAATACAATTTGGATGATGAATCCTTGTGAACTGTCTTGTTTTTATGGCTGCATTCAGATAACGTTTAATGTTTCAAACTGAAAACAATACATTTTAGGGAACATGTAACAATTAAAAAGATAAATTACACATCACTAATGTTGAAATGTGGAGGAGGGGAGCGGTGCATTTTATTTTGGAGACCTGTAACTGCTTGTCTGAACCGTCTCATGCTTTTTTAACACTATTAATTGCCTTTTTGTGTTGATCTCACTGCATACTCGTATTAGTCTTAACTCAGGGTTGATTAAGGTAAAGTAGGACACAGTATTGAAGGTGAATGATTGAGAGACAACAACATGTCCACCTTGGCAAAGAACCATTGCCACCAGTATTAAGTTAGTACCTTGGACCAGATGCCACTGAAACCCCATTAACAAGAACAAAAAAAACAACATAATTTTCCATATTCATACATTGTCCTGTGTTTTTGAACTCAAAGTGTGTCCAAGTAACTAAGAAATAAAACACAAATATAATGCTCACCTCTTCTTCATTCGCATAGATGGGTATATCGTGAAAGGGGGAGATGTATTTGCCCTCTAAGTTTTCTATGAAAAGAGCAATACACATTTAACTCGTATTTTTTAAGGCACAAAACAGATCTCCTCACGAAGCTCTTCATCTTACTTGTCAGTGCAAAGCTAGAAACCAACAAGCTTTTCAAACAACTATTACACATGGCATAATCCATAAACGGATGACTTTTTTGCAACAAGGTAGTTAACTCAAAAGGCTGCTTACTGAAAAACACCCTGTACTCCTGGGTGTTTGGTCTGCCCCTCTCCTCGGTGGTAAAGCTCATGTTGAATCTTCCTCTCTGTGGTGTGTACACTAATTTACCACGACTAAAAAGCTCCAGACTGACTGACAGGTAGTCACAGACACAGCGGAGCGGTCATGCGCACTGCTTAAGCTGAGGGTTAGACATCCACGCAGTTGCCTAAATGTGACAACAGGGGTTCAGTATTAAGGGTGTTAAAGCAAGATTGCAGATCTGTGCAGGTTTCTGTTAGTCCCTGCAGAGTTACTGGGTTCAAATCACATCTCATCTTGGCATCTGTAGCTCACAACCCACCGTGAGAGGAAGAGTTGTGAATAATGAATAACGGTTAATCCTTTCTTATTACCACTTTCCTACAGCTGCCACATGCATTCTGCAACACTAATGTGTAGTTGCGATCTTGTTTGCCTGGGATTTTCCATTTCCCTCTTGTAAGCTGTGACTCTTGATGGCTTTTTAAAGACAGAAACAGATGGAGCTGACTGGAGTTAGCTGTAAACCAATTAGTAAAGGAGGATTACGCGCCATGCCTGCAGTGACTCCTCGCCTCCTCAGTTTCAATGAAACTATTTAATAACAGATGTTATGAAATATAACTGAATCTTTCATGAAGTATAGACTAAAAAATAAAATATGCTATGACAAAATGTTTGACTTTCTCTATAACTACTTATAAACAGTATGTATCACACAATCACATTAATAATTATTTATTTGAGAGAAGAATTGTCTATATGATCAAGAATGAAAATAATCAATAGTTGTAGGCCTCAGCAGGATGGAATAAAAAAGAAAAACCCAGCAAGAAATGAAGATGGAGAAAATGACACAAGACTGCATTTCTTTCAGAATGTCATGCTGATTTTATTTTTTCATAATATCAAAAGTAATAAATAAGCCAATAAAACCTTCAGGTTTAATTAAACAGTCAACTTGCGTATCTCTCATCTCTAAACACAGAAGCCGCGGGTGCTGTCACCAGCCAGACTAAAATCCTTTCATCTGTTCACGTCTGTGCATTTCTCTTTCTTGTACAGCATAATGTTACCTTCAAGTATTTCTGTCTCGTCTCTCAGGCACTCAAAAGAATCCAGCATGAGAAGTTAAAGGCACATAGCATGCAGGTTGAAGTCTATGTGTCACGACTTATATTAAGAGTCTGGTGATGACAAGATTTCAAACTTGTGGGGAGACTGCAGAGCAGACAGAGTGTTCACATCCAGAGGGTTTGACTTCACGTTTAGGCATTTCAGTGCTGGCATGGCAGACAACCTTTCCAAAGGAAGTTCTGGAGAGAAAAATATCACAAGTTGGAGAATAAGTTCAAACTAAATATTTTATACTGTAACTCATTATTTCAAAACAACCAGAGCACATTCATATGTTATTACCAGTGATGGTATTTCCCTCAAGGTCAATCCTTTCCAGAGTGGCTATTTCAGTAAGCTTATCGGGGAAGATGGAGAAGCGGTTATTAGCCAGATTGATGCTGGCCAGATGCTCCATTTCTCCCACAGTCTCAGGCATTTTGGTGAGGACATTCCCTTGCAGGTCAAGCTCTGCAAGGTAGTTCAAGACACGAGTAAATCGAGTAAATCCGTCGAGTAAATCCGTCACAGCATGAAAACATTCTGTCAACATTTGCGATATGAACAGCACGTGAGATTAAAAGCATACATCACAATTTAAAAAAATGCTTTCATGAATAAAACAGCTTTGAGATGTATCGTTCTCTACCTCTGAGCTGAGTAAAAGTCGAAAAGAACTTGCTAGGAATGGCCTTCATCTCATTGTGAGCCAGTGTGATAACATGGATGTCTTGTGAGACAGTCCTCAAGACCTTGAACACACCATCTGGGAAAGAAATGAGCTGGCAGCTCGATAAGTCTGCAGAGAAAAGGAGTACGGCATGAGATTAACAACCTTCAGATAGCAGGAAAAAACATTTCATACCTATAAGTACTAAAAATTGGGAGTGTTTTGGTTAGTGGAGCGCGCAGATTTAAGTTTTTGTTGCCATCTGCTGGTAATATCAGAAAACCTTCTCAACAAATCAGTTATCCACTCACATGATCTGTGGTTGTAGAAAGTGCAGGAAAACAAGAAATAAACATGCTTAGTATAACTCACCCACACTATCTTTGCCCTCCTCTACAGTTGCATTAATCCTTCGGGCCACTTTAGCCACTGCCTCAGCCATTGTTTCCTGTGTAATTGTTCCTAAGGGAAGTGATAAAACATAACACTTGGACATACTTTTCATCTATTGTTGCAAGACCACTCAAGAGTAAATGATTCTCTCAGTAAAGACTCCTCTGTGTGCTGGTGTCACAATGAGCCTCCCACAGACATCAGCAACACATAAATACACCTTTTAAGATATTTTAACCAAAGTTTCCCGTCATGTCTTGTTGAACGTCTGAACAAAAACTCACAAGCTTTTCACTGCAGTACGTGTAATATGTGTGAGGTATGTACTTAAAAGAAGCAGGCCAGTTTTGAAAGAACTGTAAACTGTTTGTGGTTTAACAATCTTGACACATTTTAAATTAATAATTTAATAATTAGAGATGCACTAGAGATGCATTAGTCATTTCATTGACTTGAATAAGTGTTGTGTTGGCAGGGTTGCAAGAAAAATAAATCCTCTAATCTTAAGAAAAGACAATGCTGTCAATTTGACATTTTTAAACTAAAAAAAGCAAAAAGGTTTAATGTGGATATATTATTCGTCAATGGAAACCTTTAGTTTAAATGAGAAACATTTTTTAAGACAATAAAATAAAAACCTTTTCTGTGAAACTGTGAAACAGCCAGTATTGGTCAAACACTGAATTATGTGTCAAGGAAAATATCAGGACATCCATCTGTGAACTGAGCACACAACTACACTGCTGAAGTCTGACTTGTGATGTGCAGGAACAGGCTGAGTCAAAGTCTTGATAATAATTGAATATAAATGTGGTTTGACCTGATATGAGCAGTTTTTTTGTGAAAACAGCACCAACATTACGGAGCAGAAGCTGTTTTAGACTGAACTAGAAATCCTCCGAGCTGATGCAGGACTGATAGCAACTTAAGACTGAATTACATGTAATGCTGAAAATGCAGAGGACACGAGGCAATGCAGGAAAATAACTCAGTTTAGTTGAATTCAAAAATACATCAATAATCCCCACAGCAATGACATAACAATGATAATAGTACTAATACATAGATACCATGGGGAAAACGTCTATATGTGAGCATCACTCAAGTTCAAATACTATTGTGTTTCTTTGGGCTCTCAGTTTATGTTTAGCTTTCACATTACAAACCTATTACTGTTAAGGGCAGTTTTAAAGTCTCAGTGGAAATTAGACACCTCATATAACTTTATACACGTATAAACACTGAGAACCTTCAGGTTGTCAGGGTCACACCGACTCTATAGCCAGTTAGAACCAAACACGGTGAGGCATCATCAGCTTTTATGCTCCACACCTGTGTGCTTTAAGTCAAAGTTGAAACCTTTTTATTTACTGCTGCATCTCAGTAATCTCCCACAATGTACTACAGCCATTATTTCTTGCATCACATTTATTCTATCCTTTTTAATTTATGTCTGCATGGCTGTAATTTTGTTTTTAAACTCTTTTACCTTTAATGCACGTTTTAAATTGTTTTGATGTAAAGCACTTTGAATTGTCTTGTACATGAAATGTGATATATATATATATATATATATATATATATATATATATATATATATATATCTTCTAAATTTAAAAAAATCTGTACAATCAGTATTTTATTACTTTCTTCACAAAAGTGAAGTCCTGTTTAAAAGCTGGTAAGACATGCAATACCACAATTAAAATTATAATAAGATGATTTAAGCCGTTGCTTTTGATTTGTTATTAAAAGAAAAGTATTTAAATGACAGCATGTCCTTGTTTAAATGAGTCTATGTAAGGATACAACTATAAAACCCGTTGACTAAGTATCCCAAACACAGTAAGTTACCAAAAAGAAAACAGCTTTCGGGGATACCACAGTCAACTCTAACATCCCCCGACTAAAGTGTAGATATAAAGACTCTGATGAGAGATTTTATTTTTTTTAAGACACATAAAAAGTGCCACTTACCCAAACTAGCAGGGAGCTAGTTAGCATAACAGATGCCGGCAGCTGCCGGTGTCAGCTGACCTTAGCTCCGCCTCCTCAGTCTGGTGGGTGGTTATTTTTAGCCAATGAGTAACCGAGCCACCTAAACACTGTCCTGTTTACTGGGGTGAAATAAAGCCAAGCGTTGGAGCGATAATTTGATGTTATATGAGCGTACATAGTATCTACTCGAGGAGTTGCTTAGCCCCAGATTGTGTGAGATTTATAGGTAGATGTGCGCTAAACTTGGCCCACCAGCTATCAGGCAACGATGAAGAAGAGCGTCAGTCCTGCGCGGCTGTTACGCAGACGGTGGCGCTCAACCTCGTTATAATTAAAAGAATCAAAGGATTTTTTTTTTAAATCAGGTATTTGGAAAGCAACGATATTTGTACGTGCTGAATATGAAAATGTTACATCTAGAAAGACCCCCCTCCCCATTTATACACACACACACACACACACACACACATATATATATATATATATATATATATATATATATATATATATATATATATATATATATATATATATATATATATATATATATATATATATATATTCTGACTACAACCCAGGATTAATCAGTAAGAAAACAAATAGTAAAATGGATGTTGCAATTTGTAAGAGCTCGAAAAGCATCCAATCAATATTTTGTTTTGTCCAGACCTCAAAGGCAATCAAATTGGGTACTTTCATGTTAGAATAAGAAAGAGCAGCTAATAATTATATTTTAGAAAACACATTGGCAAGATAAGGATAGAAAGCCAGGTGCAGCCCCTATACCATCTCAGTCTACCCTCCCTAAATAATAGTGAAACAATACAAACATACATAAATAAAAAAAAAAAACAACAAAATATTCATCTGAACTATAGAGTGTACTTTATGTTGTCATTTAAATGGACTGTAGCAGAGACTGATTACTATGTTTGGACTGCACAAATCATTTTCTCTGTGTTGATGGGTCAGATTTCATTTTGATACCTTAAGAGAATATCAATGTTTTCAAGGATAAAATCAAGAAATGTTTTCCAAGCAACGATAACTTTAGGAAAAACTGACCACCCACGTTAAAAAGAAAAAAAAAGCCCTGACAAATTTTTTTTCAAATACACATCCAAAGAATTTTCACAGGACCGCCTTGCACCCACATATTAGTAGTAGTAGTTAACTAAAAGTCAACAAATTTGTGAACTCTAGGAGATTTTTATATGAGGGTATACTGAGAACATGCTTTAAATAAACTGCTCAGTGTGTAGGTGACAGAAAAAATGTTGCCGAATCTCTTGAGTTTTCTGTTTCAAAAGAAAAACCTGAAGCACCGTTCAAGTTGTAAATTCACAGGTTGATTGTTTTTTCTTAATGCACCAGTCCCTCTAAGTTTAATAGCATTTGAATTATGAATTATATAAGTACATTTTTTTCCATATTTTCTGACAGGTAGGAAGTTAAAACATTGTCTTACCTTCCCTCTGAATCCAGATCTGCTATTCCCATTTGACCACTGTCATGATTCTGGCAAATTCCTGGTTGGCCAGTGTTTTTTCAAAGGATTTGATTACAATGAACCCTTTGGCTTTAGAAGAATAGAACTTAGTTTAGCATTGTGACAACTAACTGCCACTTCACAGTATTTGCTGGATATTCATCTCCTATACAATGAATGTTAGTGGAATGCTGCCATGACTCGCTGTGGATGACTGAAACGCCCTAAAACCAGAAAAGTCCACCTCTTTGTAGCATGCACAATAGTTTCAGATAAGCCGGTGAAGTGACCAATAACACTGACAGTGGCAAATGTTTTGGCTCCCTTGGGAGAACTTTCTGTCAATATGAATTTAAAGGTAATAATGAAAGAAACATTTTCAACAAGAGTCCTGATTATTTTGAAGTCAGGTAATTTCTGAGCGAAAGTGGATCTTTTTTTTTTTTTTTTTTACTATATTTTCCTTGGCTCTATTTCTGGTTAACAACTATACAAACGTCATATGTTTACCTGCTAATATATAAGAAAAATATATTTTCAGCGCACAAAGTGAACATAAATACATTTCCTTTATATTTACAATAAATATACATTAGTTTACAGTTACAAAATTTGTAGTGTACAATAAAAACAGTGCTGGAATATTTCATGTTTACACAGATTAAACTGATAATTTAGAGAGAACAAACTTCTACCATGAAACAATAGCTGAATGCTATTATCAAGTTTATATTTCAGAACATATTATCATAAACAACCCAGAGCACATACCACAAATTAAATTCACGTCTCTGAACATTGACCAGATGCAATCTGACAGTGCACAGTGACAAAAATCAAAGAGCTTTTTTCATTCTGGCTAAGTGGTTTCTTTTCCTTTTACAGAAATCTCTTTGCATCTTCACAGCACTGCAGTACTGTTCTGCAACACAGTTCATACTTGGAGGTGGTTATGGCCGTTTTACTGGCAGCCGCACTCATCCACGATCATGTCTTCATGGTGTCGTAGGAGCATTTCTCCATTCTCGTAGTATAGCATGCTCAAAGGGCTCATTTTGGTTGGGGCACAACATGGTAGTGCCACACGCTCAGGGTGGAAATGTTTCAGTAGACTCTTGGAAAAAAGAGGGAGAGAAAAAGAGAATTTAGCTGTGTTACAGTCTGATTGATCGTTTATGAAGAGTGTGACAAAAGAATACTTCTTTTGTTCGCACGTGAATGTTTTTTGAGAACTAATAGTATTCATATAAACGATTTTTATCTAAAAAATTGCCATAAAACAGTTAAAGCTGGAATTTCAGAACTGGTCTTCTTTTTTGATTAGTCTAAAATATTAATATATTTTTATTTCTATAATACAGGACAGAAATAAGCATCAGATTGTCACATGTGAGCCGCTCCTTTATGAATTTGTGCAACAATTCTGTAGATATTGTAATTATAAATTAACCTCATGAAGGTAATGATCCAATCCTTCTGCTTCTACATTTTTAAAACCCGTCACAGTGTTGTAGATTTACTGTTGCAGCTCTTTCCTTTTAGTTTACTTTCCACTTATATTCTCAAGCATGATATTTTATTAGGGTATTATATATATATATAAATATATAAACAATAATTACCTGCATGTAAGCATGATTAGTTGGATTTAGGGCTTCTCCCAGAGGACCAGGACAGGAACCTTCACAACGGTAAGCATTGTATCTTTTAGGAAAGATAATCCAGGATCCCCAGCCAATTTGATTAAAGTCGACATTCAGGTCCACTCTGCGACAGAGAGATTTTTCACCCCCTCTCTTGAACACCTGCAGGCTTCTCGCTGTTTGTTCTCTCTGGCCCCGTTTGCTCCTACGCCTCTTTGGCCAGTGGACCCTTTTGATTTCAGCAGGGGACAAGAACTTAGATTGTTCAGCTGTATGAAGCAAGCTTGCTTTAGCCTTTGGGTTTTCATCAGACCCTGTGTGTGAGAAGATGACCAGCAGGGCCTGGTCACTCATGTCCTGTTCCCTCCTTGAGCTTGTAACATAAACAGGTTGATCGGGCATAGACAGAAGGCCTCTCTTTGTTTTTATTGTTTTCCTTTGTCCTGATGCCCTTTTGTGTCGAATTCTTGCCATCGATTTTTGCCTGAGCCAGTCCAAAAGAGGACTTGTCATGTTGAATACTTTCCAGCTTTGTGATGAGGTGACCAGTGAAGATTCAGTGAGCAACCCCACTAGGTCCTGCTCCTGGTGATACACCTCCACGGTGATGCTGGATGCACTTTGAGTCTGAGGGAGCCTGATTCTCAGCTCTGCTGCCTGGATGTGTTTGTCAGCCAGCAAGGCATATAGGTCAAAGGTCACCACCCAGTGCCCATGTCTGTGTGTCAAATCTGATGGCGTAAAAAGAAGAAAATTAGGACACTGGCATGAATCAGCTGATCAAAACAGAATCGTTTGGAAAATCATGATCAGTATACACATATAGGATACAATATTTAAGGTTATGGCAACAACATGGGGAAGAATAAATTAGGGCACATACTGTGTAAATATTATAATTTTACACAAAGCTTTATAATACATTTATACAACATATGCATAAGATGACTGAAAGAAAAGAAGCTACATAAAAAGTGGCATCAGAAAAATCATGACTAAATTCAATTCAATTCAATAATAACTGACCCCAAGGAAAATATATGAGGATGGTATAAAATACATATTTTTCAAAAGAGATATTTCTTCACCGTTTTGTTGCTGGATGTGGAAGAATCCAGCAACGTATGATGCTGTTTCAGAAAGAATGGTAGGAGTTATCTTCCCAGCTGTAAGTGAACATGTAGGAACATAATAAATACTAAATGAACCCTTGTTTGGGTAAATAATCCAGTCACTGTCTCATAAGGTTCACTGCATCTACATCTGTAATTAGGGTCTTTGTGATTCAATGAACAGGTGTGGTTGAAATTAATCTGCAGGATTAAAACGATTTTAAACATCTAGGCTTTGTATTGTCCAGTGTATTGGCCCATTCAGTCTGAACCGTGATCAAACGTGCAAACCATCATCGATATTAATCCACTCATGCAAAATCCGGGAGCCGAAACTAATCATTTAACACATCCCTGCTTGTAGTGACTTGTGCATATCCTCAGTCAAACAAATAGGTCATAACTCTAACACCTAGAGCCGCGCGAAATTGGTTCAAGCAGCAGGGTGGGCTGTCCTGCCTGGGCTGCTTGTGCCACCTTTAAATCCCGAGCTCTAATCTAATCAGACCAAGTGTGAAAAAGAACTAAGAGAAGTTGTTGATTTGACCTGACAAGAGATTTGTATAGGGGGATGTCTGGCGAGGTACCTAATCAACATCACCTATTTAAGAAAAAAGAGGTTTGCTTTGAGAATTAGAGACAGAACCGGCCTTTTCACACGCCGACCCTCTCATGGTTATTCAACCCCTGAGCGGAATGTGGATTGAAGCCCTCTGAGGTCGTCTGGGCTGCAGTTGGGCCAATAAAAAAAGAAAAGAAAAAAAAAAACTGGAAACAAAACTAACATATTAAAAAAAATCTTTAAAAGTCTAAATTGAGTTAGAACACCAACTGTGAAATCTAAAATAAATAAAACACCAAAAAACACTAATTTTTGAGAAAAAGGCAAAACCAAAAAAAAAATAA
Source organism: Xenentodon cancila (assembly GCA_014839995.1). Taxonomy (NCBI): domain Eukaryota; kingdom Metazoa; phylum Chordata; class Actinopteri; order Beloniformes; family Belonidae; genus Xenentodon; species Xenentodon cancila. Next base: position 11,455,224 of record CM026218.1, read on the forward strand.
AATAAAATGTTCTCCTCAAAAATACAACCAGATAAATAACAGATCCGGATCTTACTTCTCGCCAGCATACTCTTCACCGTATCCGCTTTCTTTGCTGCGTCTCGCTCCATAATGTCCAAGGGCCTGGAGAGGTTTGATCTGAAATTCCTGTAAAGGTGCATCATATACGTTGGCAGGTGATACCCGGCTGACCGGTCCACGAGGGGAGGACGATGCAGCGAGCTCATGTGGACTCCGTCCGTGGACTTATGAATCCCGTGAGCCAGCAGCACCAGCAGCGATGCGTGCAGCACAACACCCAGAGCTCCCAATGAGCGCATGATTTCGAGTGGATAATGACAAATTCCTCTACTTGGAGATTAGGAGTGTCTTATATACCTTCACCCACCCACTTTTATGTTTAACAAGTAGCTGAGAACATTAAAGGAAATTGACATGCGTCCTCAAGACCTGCTACATGACAGCTCATCACCCATTCAGGTGGTAATGAAGCGGCTGGGTGCGTGTTTACAAGGAGCGCAACGTTTTGTGTGCTCCATGTTCTTTGGGCTTCTGCAGCCAGATTCCCCATCCTTGGATTAATTGCTCCAGCTATTTGGCTAGACTAATTGTTAGGCTTCCCTGCAGAGTTATGTAGTCTATTAAATGGCATCTGGAATTGACTATAAGGAGAACCATCAGGCGACTGTGCACAGTGTAAACATTAACGTGATCAAGAGGTATTACTAATGTGCAAAGGTATAATGCTTTTTCTTTTTTTTTTTTTTTTTTGCCATATGACCCACTATTGAAATACTATCAGTGTATTAACATGCAAGTATTTTAATGTTGTAACTGACAGAGAGTTGGCTAGATTGCTAGATTGTCTAATTTGCTGTATACCAATTTTTGTAATGTATATTTACCAATATATCATGTCTGGTTTAGGTAATCCCAATCAAACATCTGTTGGAGAATGGTGGTATAGTAACAAGTACAGTACTGCTCATGAAACAGAGTGCAGTCGAAGATGAAAGTAGGATAGGATTAAAGTATTTTAATATAGTATCGTGCCAGTACCTTGAAACTATACTTCACATCATGATTTCAGCAAATGTGCTCAGTTAGTAAACACAAGCGATAACGTTGGTGCCATTTATCTGTCATATCAAACATATTTTATAAAAGATAGGCCATTAGGATGATGCGCATTTAGTGGAGATAAGCTTGTGTGACAAGTATACTCAGAAAAAAAAGAAGAAGAAGATGAAAACATAGATAAAGAGGCCAGCTACAAAATAAGATAAAGTCAGTAAAAATAGTGACCTCTGGTGCATTATCTGAAGGGGTAAAATTAAACAGGAAACAACCACCTTATCTCTTGTTTATATTTGATTTCCTAACGTTCACTTATGAAATATATTCTGTTCACACACAGCTTTACAGCTTCTTTATGGTCATCCTTAAATTTTTAGTGAACCTCCTCTTATTATTTGTGGCCCCTGGTGTGATCTTACTGCTCTCATATAAATTAAAAAAAAACTATTTACAACATGCAGTATAAAAACAACCCGTTGGATATCGCTTTAATTGTTACATTAGATTCTCCTGATGTACCACAAATGTTAAAACTTCTCATTTTGTCCTGCAGCTTTCATCCGCGGAGTACCGCAGCCTGCGCATGCGCCATCCGCCTCTATCACAAAGAGAAGTCCTTTTCCTCGTAAATTTCTCGAGAAAGGACCGAAGAAAACCAAATATTCAGTGCATGTATTTATTTGGCCTTTGAGATTCTGCATCCCAGCTCCATTTATGACGACAGGTAAAGCGAGCATCGTAGCCATGCTTTCTCAAGACGCCTTTTCACCGACCGTGTGCTGAAATGGTGAGTCGCTTTAAAGTTTACGGTTCTTGTTGCACGAGCCACGGCAGCTTGGAGAAGTAGGGTATTTATTTTCTTTCGGATGATAATTCTCCACCACACTCCCAGGAAACCCCATGCTTACACCTCGGACTGACGCTTAGACGAGACTTACGGATGTTTTTATGACATGAAGTGCTTGTGTGGTTGATTGGTTATACATGTGCTTGGTCCCCCCCCCCCCAACTCTCCACGCTTGCACCGTATCTAATGATGTGGCCACTGGTCAGTGAAGAAAAGTTAGGTTGGGCAACTGTTTTTACTGTTTGTTTTTCATTATACATATATGATCTTCAGTTAGAAAAAGCTTTTTACTTCTGCGAAAGCGAACACAACACGATGGTCAACATCTGCCATGATGCGCGTCCTTTAATGAATGGATACCACAAAACAGCTGGCTGGCTTATAACTGCTGCACCTTTAGTAGGGACGTGGTTGATAATCAGATGTGGTGGCTTGACAACAAAGATTACACAAAACAAATGCACAGAACATGAATGCACTCACTTAAACTTATTCTCTCTGTTTTGATTACTCAAGCCCCCTAAATTGTCATCAGTTGTCCATATAGATGTAAAAAATGAAGATGCATTTTGAAATATACTCCTATAGCCATTGTTTTAATGAGCTCATAGTCATAAATATATATATATACATATATATATATATGTGTGTGTGTGTATATGTATAAAAAAAAATGTTCATGCATGTTGAATTCACTGCAAATACTTTTGCCATATTTTGTGACTAACTGTATTCCATCAGTGTAAAAGTATGTGGCCATGCCTCTATGCGTGTTTGATCTACATGATAAAATGTGACACTGTAAGTATGAGAAGTCTCTAGCGACATGAGACAAAGCACACGGTGCCCTTTGATGTGTTGTGCTGCGGCTTCAGTCTTTGTTTGATTCGTCTGTCCGGCTGGGGCTGGTCTCCTCTGGGCATCGCTTACCTTAGGTCCTGGGGGAAGACAGAAACTGCCTCCCAGAATGAATGAAAGTGAATGCCCAGATCATTTGTGAATATCACAATTAATCAAGAGTGAGAGCACAAAACCCATCAGTGACTGAACTGGTTAATAAATGATTGAGCTAAGCACTTAGTTTGTCTTGATAAGAAGCCTGAAAGAGAGACTAATCCTCCCAAGTGGAGCTTAATAAGTGTTTTTTTGGTAAGACATGTTTTTTCATCACAAGTATCTGTGACTTGCACAGATAATTGTTGAAAATTAGTAAAATTAAAATGATGCTCGGTTACCAGTTTCTGGTTCCTTCAGGAATATAGAACTTCTTAAGCTCAGAGTTTTTCAAAATTTTGCAAAAGTCAAGATCGTTACACTGTTTTTGAATGATAGAAATAATTTTCCGAACATTGGGTGCATAGTTTGCATGTTGTTTTCCCCTTGCATGTGGATACTTCCTCGTGTAGTACAAAAACATGCATGTTGGGTTGACTGATGATTCAAATTGTGTTTTGCTGTGAGTTTGAGAATGCAGGGTCATTTTGTTTGTGATAGACTGGGTATTTGAACCCCCCCTACACACACACACACACACCTGATCAGCTACAGCCCCTCTGGATGAACAGAAGGATGGGAGGATATTTTGTCATAACATAATATAGACATAGTGGTCTTGCATGCACATCCGAGTGTAGTGGATAATTTATACCACAAGGTGTCATATTTGACCTTTTGGATGTAAGAAAACGGTTCATACTCCTTAAACGTGCCCTCTACATATCTGTGAGTCATTCTTTTTTTTTCATTTTTCCTTGCAGTTATGACGCGTTATTGTATTTTTAAGTTGACAGTTTTAAGTTTTCTGGTAACTGAAAAAAGATGTAGACGTGATAGTACTTTATCATGCTTTGCATACTTCTGGGAGCTCAGCTTTTGGCACAGGTGAGGTGTTTTTTTTTTTTTTTTGTTGTTATCGCCTCCTTTTCCTGTTGCCCTTACGAGGCTTTTAACAAATTGGCTTTTTCGTGGGTAAGACAGACACCAGGCCTGAGAAAGGATTTGCAGATGTCAGGTGATATACGGCTCATGATCTTTTTCCATTTGGCACGTGAAGCAGGGAGGATGTTTTACTTAATCTGTCAAAGAACATTCTCTCTTTCCTAGTTGTGCTTTTATTTCCGTCCACTTTTAGTCTTTGCGGAAGGAGGTGAAGGTGACATGATGTGTGCTTGATCATGTGTCATTTCAAGGCGCTTGCACATGTTTAGTTTAGGTAGATTGTAGTGACACCTACACATCTTTGTTTTTGCTCTTACGAAATCTTCTTTATGGCTTCACACCTCCCCGGGCCAATTCATTCATGATTTGAGGTTTGTGGGCCATGGGAGGGTTTGGTTTTACATGTATGGTGTTGCAACAACTTCAGAGATTTGGCCCTGCGCTGCTGCAGGAAGGAAGGAACAGGTGTGGCTGCAGTAGATTTTTACATCCATATCTCGAAAATTGCTTGCCCCTTTTTGCAAATGAGCACAACGTGGACTTTATCTTGCAAGTGATTGTGGATTATGCATACTTTTGTGAGAAAATACTCTCACTGGTGGCCACTCTGTTGGTTTCTTTGGTTAGTCATTTGTTGTATGAGCTTTAAATAAACAGTCAGGTATGAGTATGTTTGGCAGGATTTCTCACTTTGGTTTTGTGTGTGCAGGTATTTACCCATTCTCCTGGCTTTTGGTCAGCGCATGAAGTGCTGTTGCGATGTTAGGATTATGAGCAGCTGAACCTCAGTCACATCTCAGTATTTGCTCAGCTGTAAGCCTGTTTGCCTTCAACATGGCATGTGCTAACTGCTAATGAATAGAGTAATTAGAGTATTGTAGTGAATTAGGCTTATGTGATGTCATCTGTGCGCGGTTGTTAATGATCGCCAGCCTCCTGTTGCACTGTGTGAGTGAGGTTAACTGCTCCAGCTGATAGTAGCACATTTGATAAGTGAAAGGTTCAGTTTTCAGTTTTTTTTTTTTTTTTTTTTTAATGCAGCTGGTAAAAGGTTTGCCATATGTGAAGGGTATTGAGCAGCCAGCAGGCTCTAGGTAATGATTGGATAGTGAGCTTGGGTGATGAGTAATTCTCTCTGGGCCCGCCTCCACATCCTTTTTACACACAGACACTCACATACACATTCAGTTTGACACACAGATACACCAATCCCAGGCTGGCATGTACAAGCAGCTTTGCACCTCGTGCACAGGGGATGCATACAAAAAAGTCACAGAAAACCATCAAGGGGGAACATGACTTCACACATCTGAATCTCTTGACGGCGAGCTGTTCTCCCCCGTTTCACATTCAGCTGAGAGACTGCCTGGGATCTGTCCTCACTGAAGGACACGTCCATTGACTTGCCTTGTGAGGACGCACTAATGATGCAAGACGGCCGCCTGCTGTAGTTTTATCAACAGGCAGAGACAGATTGCCTCACAGATCAGACAGAGATGCCAGCGAGGGTGTCTGACTGAGACCGCTTTTCTACTGGAGAGCTGTCACTTTGGTTATTTTTAACCTGCTGTTTTTTTTGTTTTTTTTTTGTTTTGCAATTCTTCAGACACTTGTGCACCTCTCGGATGGTGGACCGAGCAGCTGAACATCAGGTATAGTTGTCGCACTTCTATGTGGTACTGCGCTGCGATGCTGGAGTCCTGCTCCAGAATTGTGTTGTCACATTTAAATGTCACACATAAATGTTACACGTAAAATGTGTATAGGGATTTCACTTCACGCACCCGACTCCTATAACTTAACCGCGCCCCACTTAAAAACGGTAAAATTCCAGTTTATCCGTCATAAAAGGTGAAAACTGCTCCCCCACATCCGGAAAGAATCCGATCATTTCATGTTGGACTGTCCTCTGAAGTGATTACGGGCTTCTTTGCAGCAGCACTTGCTTGACAGGATCCTGGCGGCCTGCATCTGCCTGGAAAAGGGCTTTTTTGTAGGATTTGTTTGCTCCTACGCGAGTTCAAAAGACAACGTGTCAACAGGTCCGTGTAATATCTGTCCATAGGGGAGGGAGTAGACTTTTCTTAAGGGTGTGACAGATGAAAACTGTCAGTTGGCCTGGTGCTGCTGACAGACCGTTGAGGTCGAACACTGTGGTTTAGAAAAAAAATTAAAAGCCATATTACTGCAGCCTTGAAATCATAGAAGGGTGAAATTGCCATCTTGACGTGAAATAAATTATAAGGCAGGGTTTTAAAAATAGAAATGCACACCCTTTTTAGCAGTTTGGCGTCTGGCTGAAATGAAACCAAGAATGTAGAAGGATGGAAGTCATTTATGTTATTTGTGCAGTGGCGTATTCGGCTTGTGTGTGTCAGTAAACTCTTTTTCTTGCCAGTGTTGTACACGTATTTGATCAATGCAGTGCAAAATTTGTTTGGCAAATGACAGTTTGTCCTTGAACAATGGCATCGCTGTCGCTTCTCGTGTGTGCGTGTTTGGATGAAAGCAAACATCGGGGCTGTAAGTTGACACAAATTCACAATGAAGTTTTTTTGGAACAGTTTAAGGAAAAAAAAACAAACGTGCAAAGGAAGAATTGAGCTCATTTCCGAACAGAACTGATGTTCAGCTGAGGGACTAGCGATGTCCTGTCCAATCACGCCTAAATGTAACCCTTAACCTCGTCGCTGAAGGATGTGTACAGCTGCTGGGAGTACATCTGAGCATTTCCTGTTAAGGTGCTCTTATACTTCCTCTCGCAGGATTGCGTGATGGGTTTTTGCTGATCAATGCGACGTTGCTTCGTTGCCGACTATCAAAGCAGCTAGTTTGTGAATTCTGAAGCATCTGTTGCACATTCTTGCGTATATTTCTTGTCCTTTCAGAATGCATCTAGCGTGACCTTCTTTCTGTTTTTCTTTCCTGATTTATTTTGATTTCCCTGTGTTTTTCGTGCAGCCCACAGGCTTTCACACTTCACATTCTCAGACCCAACAAGTGGCCTCCATGGAGACCAGCAGAACCCTTGAAATAGACGAGCAGAGTCGCCGAACAATCAGATGTATTGAATTCAGTCTTTTGAGTTTGTTTGTTTGTGTTTTGCTGCCGCATTTCGCTGCTCAGCCTTGATATGGGAAGTTGCGTGGAAAGATTTCCTATGTGCAACACAGTGATACCCATCTCTCCTGAACCCCTGCATCTCCTGTGAATGAAGAGTGCTCTGCATCCTTCCTCGGGGCCACCAACAGATGCATCCTGCAGCTGCAAGCTCCTTCCTGTCTGCACTCAGACCCTTTTGTCTGAAGATGTTTCTACAGCAAAGTTGGGACACCGGCTGAATTTAAATAGGGCAAGCCTGAATGGAGAAGCGCTGGTTGGCTGGCAGGAGGTTTAGTTTCCATGGTCTCAACTCTGTGCCATAGCTGAGTTTAAGTATCTGAGTTTAAGTCTCTGTGTCATTGGCTGCTCCCAGCCTGGCCGGAAGTCTCACACACAATCAAGGGCAAAATTGACATCATATATATATATATATATATATTTTTTTTTTTTTTAATTGTTTTTGTTTGGTCATTTACTTCTTGCACAGTTTTCTTGTTGTTGTTTTTGCTGCATTGTTAGAGGAAAGGTTGTAGTTAGCGCCGCTCTAGCTGCCAAGTGGGATAAACAGCCTCTCCGATGAGCTGCCTCGATTGGCTCCTCAGGAGGATGTTTATGATTGAGGACTATTTCTACTCAGGCCTCCGCCCCGGCTGCCCGGGTGCCAGACCTGGTCTGCCTGCGCTGCAAAATCAGTGTTGCAGAGGAGTTGCTTTTGTGTGTCGCAGGAACTTCCGTGCCAAAAAGTGTGAGCACCATGGTGTTGCGGCAGAGCTGACAGGCTGTGAGGTAAGGCAGAGGAGGCTCTCAGATGTACCTGATTGAAACAGAAAGCCATCGCATGGTCTTGGGTGTTTTGTAAAAGTCACATTTCCTCAAGAAGCCCATAAAACGGAAGCCCCAGGAAGTATCAGGAATTATATGTAAAAGTGACCACAAGGGATGAGCTGTAGGAAGTTCGAGTGTGTGGACAAGGGTGATGTAGGAATGTGGTGCTTCATGTGAGGGCTTTATTGCCATCCAGTGAGGCGTATAAGAACGTGCACATTATCATGCATGACTGTGTTTGCGAGTAAAGGAAATGTGTTGATTAAACGTCCTTAAATGACACTTCTTACCATAAGGAATGCAAAATGTGTGCAGTTTAACAGTTGTGAAATGGGAGTGGAAGGGCAGGGAGGAGACATTTCTGATATTTAATGTTTCCTATAATATTTGGTGTGGTGTTGTTTTATCAATAAATTTATTTTAACTGTTTTCAAATTTTATGGAAGATTGTTCAAATTAAGCCAACATCTGATGGTAACACGATTACTACTAATGAAATAAAATACATATTAATGTTCAAGTAACCATCAGTAAGTGGTTAAAGGTTTTATTTTTTTTATTGATTGGTTAATTAGTTTATATTTTCAGCTAATACCCCGACGCTGCCCACATGGAAGTCCAAGAGTGTTTGTGTGTAGCTCGTCCCTGTGAAAGGGAGCTGAACTTCAGCCATCTGTGTACCAGATGTATGATAACTTCCCCCGGACCTCTCTGCAGAGACCCGAGTCTCTCGCCTGAGTCCGCTTCCCAACACCAGGCAGCGGTTAGAGCTAAGCAGCGGAGAACTTGGTGCGAGAACCAGAGTTTTTTTTTTTCTTTTTTGTTTTGTTTTGTTTTGTTTTTTTTTTTTATCTGAGTGCCAAGCAGCCGGGCACTCTGAGCTCCAGCAAAGGGGGTGTTTCCCTTTGCCTGGGGGGTGGGGGGGTGGGTGGGTAATGGGATTTCCAGAAAGGAAGGTTTCTTTTTGGGATGCGATGCCAAGTTCTCACACTTCTTTTGGACCATGGCGGAAAAGAAGCAGCGGAGAAAAGGATCTGGAAATGCGGATCACTCCTTATCGCATTCGTAAGTTCAGAGCTTTTGGTGGATTGCTCCACTGTGATGGACTTTGTTGTTTTTTCTTGCGGTGGCCTCAAGAATATGGCAGCAGAGATGCTTTTGGTATGTGGCATGGACCGAAATAGATTCTGGCAGCTGGAGCAAAGTAATATTTAAACATGGCTTCCTTTTATGGAGCCCGGGTACAGATTTCTATCTCTTTTTACTTTTCGTTCATTCAGAAGTAATACATTGCCTAAAACCATGCATTTATATATCTGCATATATATATATATATATATATATATATATATATACCACAATGACTCCATGATTACATGATGGAGAGAAACAAAATAACAACTCATTGTCTTGTCTTACTAGTTGCGTTTGTGTGAAGAGAATCTTTTTGTTGATTCAAAAGCTTTTCTAAGCACAAGGTTGATCTATCCGCTCACCTCCAGACGCAACAACGAGGAGAGCAGCTGTGACTCACCCAGCACTCCTCTCTGCACAATAGGAGTCCAATCTTTTCAAGGCTGGTTATCACACAGAGCTGCTTTGAGCTCGAGCCGCAGAAGACAACCGTCAATTGCCTGAGCCATGTGACACGGAGCAATTTATTTAGTTGGACTGGTTCTGTGCTCCTGCGGTGTGTGTACGCACATCTGAGAGTTATTTAACCGGCAACTTTTCAGCGTATTTACATTTTTACCACGATGTTGCTTGTTTATTTTATTTCATTTTTTTTGCTTGGTGTGCCCCTGTGATGTAGATTCTTGACAAACTATGTGTTAACTTGATGTTTAGGAGCTGTTTTGCCCCTGACTGGTACGTTGTCACAAAGCTTGTTTGTTTGTCTGCAGAGGTCCCTGAAAAGCTTACTGTTTGTTCAGAGGGAAGGAGGTTTGTGTGAAACCTGTGTCCGTCTCTCATAGGCGTTCGTATAAAATTGTAAGATTAAAGCAGAAATAGCGCAACATTTAACTCTAATATCCCACAAACATGCCCAGGATGCAATCTTGCAGGAATTAAATCTTCGGATCTGAGGTTTTCTGATTTTAAGGAAACCTGAAATGCATGGATCCCTGACTAAACCTCTATACTTTCTGCCTCTTTAATAAGATTCACAAAGCTGTTAATAGTTGGGCTTATCTTGGTGTTTGCTGGATGAAGCTGTCGTTCATGGGTCCTAAGTTTATGCCTTTTCCAGGATGCAAGACACGAGACACGCTCCCACCTCTGTCTGTCACTTACCAGTGATATTCTGTTTGCCTGGAAATTTATAGACACACAGCCACCAAACGTAAATGTGCTCTGCAGGTACGTCTAACTACCACTCGTTGGAGCTCATTAGCTACGCCCCCAAATCACGAGGAGCCAATTAAATCAGTCTATCCCTGGATAAAGTCTCGGTGTAGACGGCTGCAGTTGAGGATTAGCAGTCCTTTGACACCGACAGTTGAAGACTTGGACTTTTTCTTTGAAAATAGAACAAATAGTTGTTTCAATTGACATTTACTTCCTCTAGGTGTTCAAATTGAACTAGGCACCTAAATCCCTCACACACAAAACTTACCACATGTTAAAGTCTATTTTCTTGGTTTCCATGGGAGCAAATCTCATCTCACCTACAAGTGGCACAGACGGACTTCTGAAGTCCTGCTGGCCTTCGCAAAAACTTACTGAAGGTGTCCATTTGCATGAATTGTGTGAGCTTTGGCTGCAAGTGATGTTTCCTGCTCAGCTGTTCGGATTAACTCCTGGAAGTTACTTGAGTCACATTTGAGAATGTTATCAGTCTTCTTAATTATTACGTATAAAGATCCCTTTGCAATTTAGGATTTGTGTGAAACATGCATAAACTGTTTGTGAAGGTTCCCAAAGTGCGTTGAACGTGTCACATCTCAAAATGTCGTGAATGTTAAAAGAAACTTCGCAAAGGATACTCCTTTAGGAATGTTAATGAATTTGCCTTTTATACACAGCTTTAATGTGAGAAGTTTCACAAAGAATATGACACTTGCCATCTAGGAATTACAGTTATTTTAATAAGGGGACTCAATTGTCATTGAGGATAGGAATTGACAGAATTTTAAGTATAATTATAATGTTTCTTTTTGAATACGGGGGTGCACATTTGCAGTCAGTGACTGAAGTCTGGAGGCAGTGAAGCGTGCGCTGTTGGGTTGAGATCAGGTGACTGACTCGACTGACTCATGAGTATTCTTTTCCTTTGCCGCCAAAAGTTCTTGAGCCGGTTTTATCGTATGTTTAGTGTCATAATCAGGACGTATCAGTTTAGTATTATTTAGCTGATGTGAGCAGGGAGTGTAGTTGTATACACCTCAGGATCCATCTACTTCTGTGATCAGTCGTGTTTGACACAAGATCTGGTATGCTTTGGATTTTTTTTTTTTTTTTTTTTAGATGTTTCTGACAAAGTCTAATCTGGCTTTACGTTCATGAAAGAGTCTCTTAATTGTAGACTTTGACAGTGACACTTCTACCTTCTCCAGGCTGTCTTTGACTTCAGTTGATGTTGTGAAGGGCTTTTTCTTCAGTAAGTCTTTTGTGATCATCCACTTTAGTTGTCTTCCATGTTTTTTTTTTTTTTGATGTTGAGTTCGTCATCGCTCTCTTTCTGTTTAAGAATGCAGCAAACTGTTGATTTGGCCAAACTTAAGGATGCTGCTTGCTGCTGATTCTCTTGAAGGTTCATGTTGTTTATCCAGTCATACGTCATATTTGTAGTAATAGTGTAATAGGTGATAGCTGATGAGATTATTATTGAAAAACCACATAAAGCTGCTGTCACTCAACATAAATTTAAGCCCTCTTTACATGTCGCTGAGCTCTGCGACTGGTTGGTTGCAAATCAGTGACGGTCACAGCACAACTACATCGTATAAATGAGGTCAAAAACAGCTGGTAACTAGATTTTGATAGCTACGTGACATACAGTCCTGCCGGAGACATGCAAATGTGGAAAAAAAGTTATCATTACACTTTTGTGCTAAAATGGACAATCGGCACATAAAGTTTTTGCAATGTCTGAGAGTATTTTTTAAAATTTGTTTCGATTACAGGTTTGTCTCTGCGATGCTTAGTTTTTGCGCAGCAGTATCGGTAATGGAAACGCGATTATTGCCTGTATCTCTTGTTGACTGTTGGATGAGCGATGATGTTGGGTGACGTTAGTGGGAGAAAGGGAAACTCAAACAGAAATGTGTGATCCAAGGGAGAGATGCTGTAAGCATTCTGGCAGGCATATCAAAGCCATACCAAAAAGTATGAGGCAGCGGGTTCTTTTTTTTATTTTTATAAATGATAATTAAAGGATTGCATTGCCCACTTACAGCTGTATTGGACATACAGTACATGGTTTCTGTATGTGATAATTGATACCTTTACCCAACAACTAACAAATTAACCCAACCTAACAAATCATCGCATATCAGTCATGTTCTCCTTTAGACTATTTTTAAGTAATTAAGTTTTGTTATGCACATGTTTTATGTCTCATTTTCCACATTTCATTTTTTTTTTTTTTTTTAATGAAGATGTGGTTTAGATACAAGTGGGATGACCAACCTGCCGACAGATTGTGGTGTGTGTGACCTTTCATTGTCAGTCAGATAGTGTGAACACTACAATGACTCCATGATTGCATGACAGAGAGTCATGTCGTCTGGACAGCAAGGATGTCTGCTGATGCTAAAAGTCATATTGTCTCGACACAGGCTCAGTAAACCTCATGGAGGTGCAAACTTAAAAGTCTTGTTGTGATCTTCTTTTTAAAACACAAAAGAAAAGTCTGCATATTACTTGAAAATCTATTTTATTTCACCGTGATTTACTAACCCATTTTTTCAGTTGACTCATTAACGTGTGAGACATTCACAAAGCATCTTTTGACGACCTAAGTCTGCTTTTCAGTGTTGTTGTGCACCAAACACAATGTTGTCTGTATATGTGCAAGTGTGATTGTTTCCTCTTTCAAACTCCACTGTGATGTCATTCACAGCAGTTTGTGGAGCATGGGTACAACTGCCAGTGCCGCACCGCAGCCTGTTTCTGTAGCATCGCCGCTTGAGGGTGTCCATGGTAACGGGATGGCTGACAGCAGGCAGTCTCTTACCATGAGCCCCTTCCAGACAGTCAGCATCCACAACAACAAGGCCAAATCCATTATCACCAACAAAGTCGCGCCTGTCGTCATCACGTAAGTCCCTCCTCAAATCTGCGTTTTCACAGTTGGGCGTTAATCCTTTTTGATCACGGCGGTGACATTCCCCAGTATCCAGGCGAAATGTTTACCCTCATTATCATCTCTTTTGTCAGTCTCGGCCAAGCAAATAGTAGCTGATAATTGAACTGATGTCTTTGTATCTGTTTTGCAGATATAATTGCAGACAGGAATTTCAGATTCACGATGACATCCTAAAGGCCAACTACAAAGTCGGTCGGATATCAGATTCCATGCCGGAGCACTACCTGGTGCAGGTAACGACAACACGTTGTGGGCCTTTTTTTTTTTTTTTTTTTTTTTTTTATCAGGACCTGCCGTCTCACAAAAACCAGTGGAGTCATCTCACTAGTCCTTATGTCTGCTGTTTTCACATTCACATCCTAATCACAGAGTGGTGTAGGAATATTGTCATGCGCGGTTTTATGATTAAAGTCATCAATTGAAAGAGGACTGTTGTCACCCCCCTATAAATGCTTTGATCTGCTCTGTCACCCCTTTTGTGGGACTTCATGCATGCAGGCTGTGGTCAGGGTTAACCCACAGCTTCTGTTAATTTTATTCAAAAAAACGTGTAAAAATCATTTTTTTAAAAAGTGTGTTTTTCTCTTTGCTTTGACTGTATCCTCAGATGTTTACAAAAACCTGTAACTGAAGGTAATTTTGTTTGAAAAAGAAGCAAATTTTACGTCTCAGTTTTTAAAAAATGCAAATATTATTATGTGATAGACTAAAGGACTGGCTTCCTTTAAGCTCTGACTTGTGACTGGTAGATTTGCTGCAGAGAAATCAGAAGTTTTTTTTGTTTTTTTTCCCATTAAGTGACTATTTTATCTTGTGCATTACACTGAGGTTTATTTTTCTTCCTTTTGTCAACATTTGGTACAGAATACCTAAAAAGAACAATCTGTAGGGTAAAAATAAGCAATGGAGTAACAACAACCAAAATGTTTGGGATTCCAGTCTTAAGTCATTGCTTAAAACAGCAGGAAACTGCATATCGATGTCAATAAGCTAAAAAGGCTAAGAGGCTAAAAATAAATCTATTGCAACACACAGCAGGCAGTTTCTCTCACAATGTTAAAACTTAAGCAGGCCTGCAGGTATAAAAATGGCTTTCTCAGTATATTTACCAATCAAGTCTCATATTCTTATTTTCCGCTGTTTACTATTGTCAGGCAGATGTTAGTTTTCTGGCTTTTGCTGGCCTCTACCACACACACACACACACACACACACACACACACACACACACACACACACACACACACACAGAGTACCAGCCCATTCTCTCATTGTGTAAACACTTGATCAATACACAGCTATGAGAACAAACACTGACAGGGTCACAGTCTTCAAATAGATTTAAAGAAACAGACTTTCATTCAAATCCTTCATATTTGTACTTAGTACAAAGTACATTAACCTTTTAAACATTATTTTAATTACATTCTAAAAACAATATAGTTAGTCTGTTTTCCTCTCTGCTCAAGCATAGAAAGACGGACCTGCTTTGTGCACATCCGCAGCGACCAAGTGAACGTGGTGGTTGAATCCCCGATTGCAGTCGGCTCAGTGGCACAACAGCTGACAAGGATGCGAGTGTGAGAAAGGCAAATGAAAGCGTTCTGTTGCAACAGGCTGCTGAAAGCCAACCCCGATGAAGCAAGTTTTACATCAGATATTTGAGTATCAGATGAGCCTCTTTGAGAATCTTGCTGATGCATCTGTTATCATGTGCAAAAGCTCTACATTTTTTAGTAAAAAAAAAAACTACAAAAAAACCCCCCTAAAAAACAAGAAAACATCCTGTTACCTGCTGCAGTTTCGGATGTTGAGAAGGATGATTTTGTTTGCTGCTGATTATAGTTCTTTGAAAGCAGAAGTGAACATAATTATAGTAGGTGTTGCACAGAGAGGCACAGCGGATCAGAAAACATGTTCTCTTTTATTTTACTCTGACGGAGCAGAAATATGTCTCTGTTTCTAATATGAGCCGATTTTCATTCCAAGTATTTCACACTGTGCAACAAATGTTGGACCAACAGAGAAGGCTTGCTACTGTTGTTGTTGTCCACATGTGGTATTTGCACATCTGTTTTTCATTGAGCTGGAAAGGGCAACATTTGAAGGTTAAGTCACGTAAAAGTGCTGGTCACACTATGTCTGTGACATTAGGTTAAACTTTGATCACTAATTCAATCTAAAAAAATAATACTGATTTATATTTGATATTCATATTTGGCCAAAAAATACTAGAATATGAATTCTGGTGTAAATTGCCTAAACAAACCACATCAACATCTCAACATAAAGACACATGAAGCTGGACAAAATGATAAAAACTATTCACAAGACACTGAAACAGAAACGAAAGCTGGTTATTGTGCTTTTCATTGAGCACAGTAATGGGAAAAAGACAAACTGTAACTGTGTGTGGATGCTGCTGCTGTCACGATCGGCAGGTCGGAGCGTTAAAAGAATTGTATTTTCTCCATCACCAGATCTGTTTTGGTGCTTTGGTAGAATATGTGGGACAGTTTGGGACAAATACCATTCCCTTCATCATTTATTAGCTCCATATGGAGCCGGAGTTACGTCCCGCAACTCCATTCTGTCAATTTCATGTTACCGAACAGCATCTTACCAGACCAGGGCCCAAGTTTAAACGCTCACATCAACTCAGCTCACTTTCACACAAATGAACATGCCAACCAAATTCTTTATATAAAGAAACTAATATATAAACAAAACTGAATAGAAAAATACATATATTGAACCTAAAGGTGAAATAATTGTTGCCCTGCTTCAGATCACAGAGGCTCATGGGTCTTCTCCAGTTATCTAAAAAGTTATCTAAAATTGTCACAAGCTACTTGAAAATGATGGACAGTGGAAAAATGAAAGGAAAGGAGTTGCTACATTTTCCGCTCATTCCTGCACATACTGCATTTTGCGCCCTTTTCATTTTCTGGACGAGGCCAAAGTAGCTATCTGCAACAGATCTCTAACAATAAATTCAAGAAGGGTTTTTATTTATCACCGTGCTCACAGATTCTTGGTATCTTACCAACTTTCAGCCACATCCAAAAATAGTTCTCAGCGATTTGTTAATGTATACAAGTCAAGACAGCTTTAAAGAATAATAAAGTGCAGATATGCAGAAATAAAAGTGGAGCCTGGAAACCTCAGTGGCCCTGAGGTTGTCTGATTCGGCTCATGTTTACTTTGAAGCGTTTTCTGTAAACGTGTGCTTACATTTAGTCTATTTGCCACTTCTCTCTTATCGGGCATCAAGATTTCAGGGTCATTGTATGAAACGTTCAAGTTATTTGAGAGAACGGAGTTTTAAGTTGTTGACACAGCAGAATAACGGTACGGATTATTGAACTTTTTTCTGGTGGTTTTAAATATGCCTGACGACCTAAAAAAAGCTTTAAATTCCACAGATGAGACTGAGCAGTTGCACATGCATGAATCAAGGAGTGAAATATCGTCAGGGCCGGGCTCTGAGAAAAATTCAGATTGATGTTGCGTGTTTTTTTCCAGGGCGAGTACTTCATGGTGCAAGATGTGTACAGAAAGGCAGATGTTCTCAACACCACTGGAAGCTACGGGGCGTCCAACTTCCGCCAAGTGAAGGGATCCTACCCGCTGTACGGGATGGGCCAGCCCAGCCTGAATGGCTTCAAGCAGGTTCTTCAGAGACTCCAGGCACAAGGACAAGAGGTTATTTTCCTTTGAACACATTGGTCCAGTCATAATTTCAGACTGCCACCCTTAAAATGACACTGGTAGTTAATATCTTCTCTGGCGGATCTTGATTTCTCTGTCTGTGTTTGCTGCCTGCGCAGCTCTGTCTGGCCTCTTTCTCTCAGTGTTGTCAGTAAATATTTGAGGAGTCAAGTACACAGTGGAAGCTGTGGCTGAATTGTCGAAACTGAGCAAACACAAAGTTGTGGTCATGCATGCCAGTGGAAAATGTGTCTCCCTGCTTACAGCAGCTAAAAACTGACCGTAATTGAAATCAATTTGACAAAATTATACGTCGGGCTCCTCTAAACTCATGTGTTGCGTTTCATAAGATGACAGATTGTTTCCAGCTACCCATGGAGGGAGCGCAGTCTGTAGAGGGCACGGATCTCTCATTTTGATGCCTGTGATGTTGTGCGTTTGCAAACAGGAGATCATTTTCTTCTGTGTGAGAGAGGAGCCTGTGGTGTTTCTCCACAAGGACGACGACTTTTTGCCATACACCCCTCGCAGGAAGGAGAACTTACACGAGAACCTTCATGGACTGGAAAGGGATGAGATGGCTGAGAACCTGGAGCTCACCATCAGGAATGAGGTCTCAAACACACACACTGGTTAAGCCTCTACAGTCTTGGCTAAAGGTTTTGGCAGGTCACGTGTATCTGTTATATTTTAAAGAAGAATTATTAGCATTTTATACGTTTCAAAGGCTTATTATTGGCACTTAAATCCGGTTTATACTTACAGTGTCGGCCAGTTGTTGAATAGATCTTCTTGAATGTATTTGAGTACATCTGTTCACTTTACACATCAGTGTAGACACTATGTGGATCGCCATCACAGACTGAAGCAGTACGAATTGTTTAACTCAAAATCTACTTCGGTGCCCAGACGTTGGCCTTGCGTGTAAGGATGACAAAGGGAATCTTTTCAATGTGTCACTGATTTCAGCGGTATCATATTCCATCTTCCGCAGCTCCATGATTTTGCCAAACTAAACGAGAATGTCTTCTACGTCTACAACGACATTGAGTTTTTTAAAGACGAGCCGCAGAAGATGACCATTACGTGCGAAGAGGACATCCACGTGACTGAAGAGGTGTACAAGAGGCCGATGTTCACCATGCCATCCTACAGGTTGTTCACTTTGGAAAACTAAAATAGCTGCATGCTTTTAGTTGATTTCCCGAGCTGCTCTTATCGTCTCAGGACAGGAGATTAGTCTTGATCTTGATGTTTAAATATGGCTTTTTTTTTGTTGTTTTTAAATCACCCATCATCCTTTGTGGATTATTGGATTAGTTTTTAACCGACGAGATTAATAAAAATAACATAAAAAGGCTCAACTGTCAAGGTGTGAGGTCCGATGAGGTCTTGTGAGGTCTTGTTTATGTTCTGTTTGCTCTCGCCTGCAAAAAGGGCCGATATTGACACAACATAGGATTCAGGCTGAGCTGTTTTTGTGTTGCAGGTACTACAGGTTGCCGCTACCGATGGAGGGAGCACCACTGGAGGAAGATTTTGATGCATTTGTTAGCATACTCAGGGTAAGCTCAGGATAAAAATGCCAATCATGGTTAAAGTTCATTAGTTAAATATCCCCTTTTTTGGTTGTGCTTCTTGTTCATGTTGTGATGTGCCATAAAAGATATTGATGGCTGGAATACTGTAGAACATCTGCACTATCTCATGGAGAAGGTCTGAGGTAGTGAGAAGGTCACTCAGGATTTTATTTAATCCACTTTTAAATATGGCTTGTCAGTCATTAATAAATATACTTACAAAAAAAAGTGTATAAAAAAGAGCAAGTCTGTTGTCACTTAATGTCCACTCCTCAGTCATCCACTCTTTTCTGCTTTCCATCCTGCCTTTCTCTCACACGGCTCACACGTTTTGCCCTTTTTTGGACTGGGTTGCAGCAGCTGGTCCGGTTCCGTGTGGTTGGAAAGAGTGGCTCCATTTTTTTTTTTTTTTTTAAACAGTGTTTGGATGTCAGTTTTAATGCTGTGCTCTATATTTTTAGTCACCATTTTTGTAAGTCCTACCAACAGAGTTCTTCTTAAAATTATAAACATAATGATCCATTTTTCACTGACTTAATGTTGTAAAAGTTCACATAAGTGCACCAAGTCAATGCTCACCAGGGGAAGTTTTCATCTTTAGCGCTCAAGTAGAGCTCAAAGTGCCACCGTGACGTTGGAGAGCTATCGTTTTAACCATGTCTGTTCGTCACCCCAGGAAAGCCCCAGCCTGTCTCTGAGCCACGGTTCTCCCCGGAAGCTGCCTACTCTGCTCTTCAGCTGCCAGGTGGGCGTCGGGCGGACCAACCTGGCCATGATCCTGGGCACGCTCGTCATGAATCGCCTCAGGGGGGATTCACAACGGCCGCCCCAGTAAGAACCCGGCACCAAATAGATCTACAAACTAGAGAACGTTTTGGGTTTTTTTTTAATTTTTTTTTTTTTTCCAAGTTTGAAAGTAACATTCGTTTGGAATGGGAGGTCAGATATCTGCTTTTTGTTGCAGAAATGAGGAAGCTGCTGCTCCAGAGCCAAGACCGATGTTTCAGGTTATCCAATCTTTGATCAGCAAGCTGCCGAATGGGCAGCAGGTCATGGAAGAGGTAAAAAAACCAAAAAAACCAAAAACAATTTACACACCATTATAAGAAAACAACAAATATTGACTATAAATGTATTTAGAAATAGCGTAGTTATGATTAGTAGTGTCTTACCGGGAGTAGACTTCACAGCTTTCTTAGAATGCTGATAATTTTTTTTTCATAATCAAAAACAACTCAGATCTGATAAATATTAGAGCCATTAGTGTGAATGCAGTACAGTGGATTTTGACATTAAGTTTTGCATCGCACGGCTGCATGGTCTGGGTTTGCGTGACATGGTCTTTGTTAAATGATGCTGCAGGGTTGACCTTTTCAGCGGTCAAGAAACAGCATCAGCAAAGCAGAGTGCTTGATGGAAAAGTGATTCAGCGTGAAAAATCCACACCTTGGCAGTCTCTCAAACCGAGATGAAATATTTGAAGCTTGACTTGTTTTGGAACAATTTGCACATCGAAGGCCGCCAGTCTGAGAGCCAGCTGGGTTTAGCCCCTCATAAAATCTTCTGATTATCCAAACTACGAACATGACAGCTGTTTAGTGCAGGTTAAATGCTGACTACTATCATAGCTATTAAAAAAAAAAACATTAAATCCATTCAACTTAGGCAAAGGTTTAGACTATTACCTGAAATAGTTGAATAGATGAGGATATTTTCATATATATTAAATGTCTAAATGTATTATTACTATCATGACTTGCGTTAAGAGGGTCTTTCACTGAGGTGATGTAAAACAGGTCTTACTTTAAATAGTTTTTGATTGTTCTTTTTTTATGTTTTGACAGGTGGATCAGGCTGTTAGTCTCTGTTCAGAAATGCACAACATAAAAGAAGCAATATATGAGAACAAGAGTAAACTGGAAGGGATTGGAGAAGATTATCAAATTCAGGTTGGTGATGATGTTTTTCAGCTGATGGTACCAGGTGTGAATTTCTCCTTAAACAAAACCACTCAGGATTCCCAGCAGCTACTGCTGCTGCATTTGTGCTCTTGTAACAAAAGCCATCATGAGAGTGCAATTATATGTTGATAATATCCTTTTTCATGAGGCCTCTGGAAATAAAGGATGTTTTTTTTTTTTTTTCCACTCCTGTTTGTCCAGAAAATAGAAATAAAGAGCGCTTAGTGGAGAACAGATAATGAAGCTATTGTTTGTCTCGCAGGGAAGCAGTACCAAAGAATACTTTCTCAACAGAACCATGCAGAGCTTGGAGCGCTATTTTTACTTGATCGTATTTAACGCCTACCTTCATGAACAGGTAAAAAATTGCCTTTTTTTTTCTTTCTTTTTTTTTTTTTTTGGCATAAATTTCTAGAGTGATGTCATGAAGCCATCAAGTTGTAACTGTGTTGTGTTTTGCAGTATCCTCTTGCGTTTTCTTCAAACTTCAGCCAGTGGATGTGCAGCCACGCTTGGCTGTACAGGTCACTGGCCCGCACGGATTTATCCGAGCTGTCTGCCCCGGCTGAACTGGTCACCAGAGGAGCCCGCATCCTGGTGAGGAAGTCCGGAGCACACTCACGAATGTTACCGTTTTTAGTTATTTTGTTTGTCATGATGTAATGAAAGGTTAGATTGTTTCAAAGTGAAACTTTTAAAAGACCAAGGTAAAAATTCTTGTTGGGTATCTTAAAGCACTTTTTACCCAGAATGTATATTTTCCTTCTTTTATTGTAATAAATTATTTAGTAACAAATATAGAATTTACAGACATTACCACACTTACATTTCTTTTAAATAAAACAGTAACAGTAAAGTGAAGCTACAGCACAAAACACATAATTAACTTCAGCTGATTTAGTGTAAGTTGAATATACAGTTAAAAATAAACTCGAAAGGTCTGTTTAAAATAAAATTGGAATTAGTATTACAAATGAACTATGTAACACAAAACTTTTAAACTTGATGTGTAGGAAGTCTGCTTTAATATTTATCCAAATCGTGGCAGATTTCTTTCTTTTTTTTTTTTGAATTTGAGTTAAATGTGTTGGACTTGCAGTAGCTTTGGTAGAGTTTAGGCGTGCCCGCTGCCGAGCCACATCTTTATGTCTCTTTATGTATTTCTGTAGAGGACAGACCCCCCCCCCCCCCCCTGCACTGACTACTGCTGCTTGGTTTTGCTGTTCATTCTTTGTAAATACCTTGTTGCGGGTTTCTTCTCTTAACGGCTTTTTGTCTAGTAAAGTGTTTGGGTCGGCGTGGCAGCCGTTTTCCGGGTTTTGTTGAACCTGTTGGCTGTCAAAAATAAATAAATACTTTCAATAAGAGCTGATTCTAAGTTTCTGAAGCAACACTGGAGCTGCTTTGGTGGCTCAGTTGTGCCATCTGTTAGTTCCACTGGCTGCAAAGCAACCGGCATGGTCCCACCACCACTATAAATAACAGCTGGATGAATGAATCACTGTTTCTCCTCTGAAAGTACCTTTTTTTTTTTTAATGTGGTCAGGTATTGAAGTTGTCCGTTTTGAAGCAGGAATGTGTTTTGTGGATGGCTACATCTCAGTCAACACTTGTTTAGTAGAGGTCTTTATCCAAAGAAATGTACTGAAGAAATCTGTTTTTGAAAGTATAATGTAAATAAAAAGTGCAGCGAGTCCGGCGTCAGACTAGGAGCTTTCATTTCATGGCAGAGTTGTGCTTTGATGGTTGCTGGAGTTTTCTTTGTTCACATAAATACATTTTTTTTTTTTTGGCTCAGAAAAGTTGTAAGCTGAAAAGTGGAAGAGCTACAGTCGTGGTTATGAACATTGAAGTTTTAATATGAGTGAATGTATTAACACTTGCGAACATTAATGTGCCATTTTTGTCCCTGGTTTGATATCAGACAACCCATAATAAACACAGGTGAAGCTTCCGATACAATGCTCACTGCCTAATTTAAATGCTTCAACTCCATCATGTAAATGGCCACTGAAAACCAAGCTAGAGCCCAACCCCCCACTGCTCTGCATCTTAACGTGCTCTTCGTATTGCATGTTGCGATTTAATGCATTATCTCTTGTGTGTGAGCAGGTTGCTGATGAGTACCTGGCTCCTGATGTGCTCAGCACTGTCAAAGAGATGAAGGCGGTCAACTTCAGGCGGGTTCCCAAGATGCCTGTTTACGGAGTTGCTCAGCCAACATCAGAGGTGCTGTACAGTCTTTGATTCATATCCTCACATTGGTACATTAGTTAACCCCATAAAAGTAAAATATATTACAATTTAATCAGACTTGACGCATTCCCATCTTAATTTCCAAAATAAACCAACTATCTTGTAGTCTTTGTCAATATGCATTCGTGTTGTTTTAAATTTTCATGTGTACAAATAGACTCATAGTATGACTCTGAGTGCTATGACGTTCTCGCCGCTGGATGCTCTTTGCCTTAATTGTCCGTGGGATCTCTGCAGGCTACAGAAGCGGTTCTGGCACATCTGACGGACGAGAGGAGGAAGCACAGCCACGTGTTGTGGGTCAACCTGCAAGATGAGTTGGTGCTCGAAGGAAATGGACAGATTTTCATTCCCAGGGAACCCTCGTGTCTGGACCAGCACATTTCTGTCCCAACGTCTGACTCACAGCTGATAGAGGTAGAGAGCAAGTTATGCTTTCTGAGTCTGTTCAAGGTTTCTGGTAAATATAAACAAGAGTGTCTCAACAGAATTTGCCCTAACTTCACCTACCAGTCAAAGCACTACTCCTGTATCCCTCCCTTATGGCCTGTAGAAACTAGAAACCTCCCTGAAGGAAGAAATTCTG
The DNA here is from genome assembly GCA_014839995.1 of Xenentodon cancila. NCBI lineage: Eukaryota > Metazoa > Chordata > Actinopteri > Beloniformes > Belonidae > Xenentodon > Xenentodon cancila. The sequence continues at coordinate 11,478,418 of CM026218.1, forward strand.
CAAGCTCAGAAATGGCTGGAGGTGACGCTGGAGCAGGAGAAGCAGATGAAGATGTTTAAGAGCTGCAGGACCATACAGGAGATCTTCAATCAGCACAAAAGTTCTCACCAGGGGCTCATGTACAAACGCATCCCTTTACCAGACTGCAGCGCACCCACAGAGGAGGTAAGGATTATGAAGGTGCTTAAACACACGTGCATCTGCAACATGCAAACATGAGAGTTTCGGTAGGTGTTATGGTGAAGCCATTTGTGGATGAATAAGCCATTTGCTCCCTCTAGTGGTGAAGAATGTTACTACACTGCTGAGTTTACTACCTTTCAAGACTAAGCCACTCATAATTTTATACATTTTCTTAAGTACTTATGCTTTATTATTATATTTATAATTATCAAATGTATAGCTAAATTTAAACTTATTTTGACATTTTTAATATTGAGCTATCTTAAATTATGATTGGTTTAATGCTGCTTTTTTTTTTTTTTGCAAAACTCATATATTCAGTCAAAGTTGACATCAATTGTAATAGTTTAAGTTAAAATTTCATGGGAATAGAATGAAAAATATATCTAGATATGTTGCCGTAGATCTTATGAGCAAACTCCTCTGTTGTTTTTCTCAGGACTTTGATAAGCTTTTGGAGGCCATGAAGAGCACTTTGGCCGAGGATTCTCACTCAGCCTTTGTTTTCAATTGCTCCAACGGCAAAGGCAGAACCACAACTGCCATGGTTGTCGCTGTTTTGACTCTCTGGCACTTTAACGTAAGTAGCAACCTTAAGTTTTCAGTGGACATTTTTCAAGTTTACAGCGTTAAAGACCATTTTGACTCAAACAAAAATTCCATCTGCAGGGTTTTCCAGAGTTCGCTGATGATGAGATCGTGAGCGTTCCTGATGCCAAGTACACAAAAGGAGAATTTAAGGTGTGAATAGTTCATCTGTTAGTCTGATTTTTATGTCAAATGCAAATCACGGATCACCATTTTCACCAACATCTCCCAGCTATTTATTTGTTGTATTTTCAGTGAAGGCGAGTTGGTGTTTTACAAATGTTGTAGAGCAGATTCAAACAGTTACATGCAGTAACATCGGTTTAATCACCATTATTTAAAGTGGCAGTACAGGAACCCCGCAGGCCATCAGCGTTTGTGTTTGCATGTCCGTGCAGACACACAGGAACTTGAACATGACTGCTCACGATGGTGCACAGATCACTTGTGTAGGCTCTCACTCAATCTAACGTTACTGAAAAAAAAAATACTTGCATCTTTATTAACAGCTACAATTGTCATCTGCTTAAAAAAAAGATAGTTTAACTTACCTAACCTTGCTTCACTGTTTCCACCTTTGGCTATTTTCTGTCCACAGAGACAGATGTTATGGATGAGGTCTGGTTTTTTGAGAGTTTTTAAACTTTACAATTATATATGGAAAAGCAGCTCAATCAGACAGGATGTTGATAGCTTGAGCTGTGAGGTAAATGGAAAGCGTAATGAATGCATAATGAAAACATGTTTTCATCATTCATATTTAAATTTGATTTCAATAATGAAGTATAACATCAAAATGTAAAGAAAATGAACTCACGCTTCAGGGTCAGATGAATAAGCCTCCATATATGTTTTGCAGCTGTTGAGCCTCTTTCAATGCAACCGCCTTCATGATCTCTCTGTAAGTCTTGTGTTTTTATTTATAGCACATTAAGAGAATTTGTGACGTCAAAAGAGTGAAGACAGAGCTGCGATATTTAAAGACTTCTCTGTTGTCTTCTGTTTGAAAAGCTTGAATTTCTCTCAGTGACACTTGTGACTTGAGTACTAAGCATCTTTTAAGTCAACAACAGCAAAATATAAGAATAAATGTTGCATCGTGGTTGTGATTTTAGTTATGACCGAACGTGACAGTTTGTGATTGAAAACAGTGATGAAGTATTGCCTAAAGCCAAAGCTTTTCTCCTCTGAACTGGAAAAAAAAACCCAACCTTTTTTAACTGGAGCTGTGGGCAGCCTTTTTTTATTTTTATTTTTTTATTTTTTTTTTTGGACTTGGCGTTGTGACAGTGAAGTGGTCTAAACCTGCTGCCTGTGTCCTCAGAGATATAAAAGACGGAATTACAAAAAGAAGCTGCACTCTGCAAGCACACAATACCACACGCTAATCACGGCAGCGTGGCCACCAGACTTCCTGGGATACACAGAGTGGTCACCAAGGAAACCGTGTTTGCTTCTAATTCAGCCTTTTAAGAATATGTGATGCTGCCAACCTCACTGCTTCGACTAACAAGAAAAGTGTGTTTTCCTGGATGACAGTTCTCAAACGGCATTTGATGGAGGAACTGGTTTGGCGTTGATAGACCTTTACTGCTGGTATGGAAACTTCAGTCTAGCTGTTTGAAGCCTCCTACGAAAATATAACCTTAAACGGATATTTAAATAAATAGAGAATTTTAAACCGAAGAAGTGAGAGAGTAAAAATTGGCCTGATTACATCATACGGTGAAGATCAACAAAGTTAGGCTTTTTTCTTGGGAGAGACCCGGCTAGAAAAACACTAAAGCCACAATCGGGGATGGTTGGGACTACAATGACAACGGTGCATAAAACCTATTCTGCCTTCACACCAGGTCACAACTCATAGACTGCAGTTTGTTTAACTGTAAAACAAAACCTTATTGGTGGCATTATGTATCGATCAGCAGGGTTAAACATTGTGCATGTTCCCTCAGCTGAGAATTTACATCATAATTTCTTAACTCAACATCTGTTTCTGGTCTAAAGGGCTGATTTTTTTTTTTTTTTTTTTTTTTTCTGTGCTGGATGAAATACCAGAAAGAGACTGAATGCTGAAAAGAATAAAGTCAACATTGCATTATGATTTATTTTGGCAAATGAAATCAGTGTCTAAATGGACCAACTGACTTTTAAGATATTTCCGTCAGTCATTTGACGATCCAGCGTTTATTCAACCTTCAGCAAAAGCTTTCAGTATTGTTACAGTGTCAGACATCAAGATTCACTACTTCAGTCTGTTGACATTTGAATATAGTTTCAGGATGATTTGATGTGGGACATGATCACAAGGGCGAGAAAAAAAAAACAATCGGTGAGGGATTTTACAGATAATAGAACTTGAAACTCATAACACAAAGTTCATCATTGGTAACCATGGTGATCTAGCCAGGTAAAAACAACCCCTTTTAATCATATTAGAATGAGCTGTACTTAAAACAGTTTGCAAAATGAACTAAAAGATATTTTTGTTTCACACAAATTGCAAAAGCAAGCAGATTCTTTCAGCTTTTCTCTTTTTTTATTTGGAGTTATCACAGGTCATCGTGTTCTGCTATTGATTTGACATGTTTGTTTTTCTCCCCATGTCAGAGGCCTTTACTTGCATAAACTTACATAAAAGTACTCTTTTGAAAAGCATGTGCTCGTTCTGGATTTTGAACAGATTAGGGTAAGTAAAAGTAGAAGCAGTGTTTTTTTTCCTTTTGGTTTTTACAATATGTAAATAGATTGGATGCTGTGGTGACATGTTTTCCTTCAGTTGGTGAAATCACTTCACTGCAGACAGACAGACAGGTTTTACTCCAGCGCCATAACTTGCCTTGCTGACGTAAGCAAGGTTTTCCCTGAAAAGGCATGCAAGGATGACAGCAAATGTTGCTCCAAAACTTTACAATATTCTTGTTCAGTGCTGATGGTGCCAACACTTGTGTGTACGTGTTATTCACACCGCGCAACCCCATGCTACCGCAGATACCAGCCTTTGAACTATTTGTTAATAGGAATCTGAAGGGTTCCTCTCCTCATAAGTGTTAATTATTAATTAAAAATACGTGTCGATTAGTGGTGGCAGTCAGGAGTAGGTCACTTGGTTGAGCAGGTGCCCCGTGTACAGAGGCTACAGCCGCGTGCGACCGTCCCAGTGCAAAGTGACGCAGCTTCATAGATTGGATTTTTTTTTTTTTTTTTTAAGGAAAGAAAACAAGGTTGAGCCTGCAGTCCTGTCCTGATTTCAGTTTACTGTAACACTGTTGTGGTTTAACGTCACATGCACATGCTCATGTGCTATTTCTGCGAGGTCACAACTGTAAATGAGCATGCTGACACACATTTGCACTACTGCTTTAACTAGGTCAGAGCAAACACGCACTCCTCTTTATGACCAAATGGAGAGTTTTAAAGCTGAGCAACAATGTTTAGAGAATTGTCTTTGTTTTTGCAGACAGGATAAATGATTATTTCTGCAACCTTTAGATTGCTATAAAACACAGCAGCTTGCAATGCTCTAAAATGCATCACATTTGGTACCAAACCTACTAAGTCCGGCTGTCTGGCTAAACTGAGTAAGAAGGGAAAAAAACAACATTGGGCCAAATGATAGTCAATATAAATGAGTTAATTTGTGGAGGTGCAATGGCCTTATAGAAGGAAACTATTATCTAAGTGCTGCACTGATGGTTTGATAGGCACTGTACTGATGAGCCCATTCATAATGAATTTATATAGAGAGGATTAACATGAACATGATTAACATGAAGAATAGAGAATATCAACAACAATGGATGATCCAAAAAACTAAAGCAAGCAATGCAAACACTGACTGATTCCATATGAATTCAGATGATAAGTAGAAACTGGACATTTCTATTCAAAACATACTTGATTAATAGGGTTCTCAGCAACTTTCAGTGACCACCAATACAAATCAAAAATTTGGTGAGTTTGCTGATCTTCAGCAGTCAACTGTGTTAACACACTGCTTAGAAGGAAAGATATCAGCAGTGTTTTTTTAGAAAAGCAACTATTGCTCCTCATCAATCTAGAAAGTTCAGAACAATTAAGACAGCTGTCAATCTACTCACAAGTGGATGTCTCAGTGAATTCATCCCAGCAGCAGATCATGTAACACTCAAAGGAGTTGGATAAAACCCAGTGTCATTAAATGTTCAAGTTTATGAGACTATAGTTAAAAGGATACTTCACAAAAATGGCTTATGTGGAAGGGTTAAGTAAAAAGGATATGGAAGATACTACATGCCATCTAAACAAACAACAGGACCCCTAGAAAAGTGTCCCTTTAAAAAGGCCAAAGTGGAAAATTGTTTTTTTTTTTTCAACTATGGTCAAAGGCAGCACCAAATGTTTAGACTAACTGTCAAGCACGGGGGTGGAAAGGTGACGGTTTGGGCTTGTTTTTGTAGCCACGGGACCCAGGCAAAATATGACCAATAATGGACCACGCAAGAGAACAATAATTTCAAGCACAACAGCAAATCTCTGCCATTCTGATGCCGGAGAAAGATGGGAATCAAGGTGTTGTCATGGGCTCGCAATGTCCAGCTTTTATTGCAGTGCTGTGGTGGGACCTGAAGAGAATTATTGATAAAATGTCTGGAAACATTAATAAACTAGAAATTTTGTAAGGGAGGTTGGACCAAATTTCTTCACAACAATATCAGAGACGGTCTTTTTGAAAAGATTTTGTCAATCATAAAATCAATAAAAGCTCAAATATTAAATAAAAACAATAGATTCTGCATATTCCATTGGCATGGTTTAATTGTGATATGACATTTTAGCTTTAAAAATTGACAGTTTAAACATATAATTTGGGTAGACCAACTGGAAGTTTGCCTCTACTTCTTCTTTGGTGCATTGTTACACTGAGTGACAGAAAACGTCTTTACCTGTGTTGGTTGAATGGAAGCACACCGTATAACGAACCTGTGGTGTTTCTGCTGTGCAGGTTGTGATGCAGCTGGTTCGCCTTCTCCCAGATGGCCACAGGATGAAGAGGGAGGTAGACTTGGCGCTGGATTCTGTCAGCGAGACCATGACGCCCATGCACTATCATCTGAGAGAGATCATAATCTGCACTTACAGACAGGTAAACCAAACATCCCTGTGGTACTCATTAAACAGTTCCCCAGACCCAGAACGTCATTTTTTTTTTTTTTTAAACGTATAGGAAGCGAGTGACAGGTGGGTTGTATATTAGTTTTATATCCAGCTGAAGGTCATGTCTGGGGCTCAGAAATCAGCCTGGGAATGCATTTTGGATCTATGTTGTGTTAGGGTTAAACTCAAATGTGCCCATTATACTCAATGGATTTGTTCTTATTTGTTTCTAGTTGTTAAACTTTAACAGCATATTTCCCCTTTATTCTCTCTGGAGCTTTTATATCAGAAAAGAAAACCCTCAAAAAAGATCCATTTGAATAAGTCCCATTCATCCTGAGACACAAGCTGCTTGTTGAGATAGTTTTATATGCAGTTTCATGAGAAGCCCCATAGATGGCCTCAAGAGCCAGTTTTTACAGCTGTGCTTGGAGCCCCAGAGACATGAATGAGAGGCGATTGCTGCTTTGCAGGTACGAGGTGCAGAGCACGGAGATTGATTGTGGTGCAGCACAAGTCAAGTCGAAGACTCAGTGGAATTCTTTGGCTCCGTCATGGAAAAGAGTCAGAGGGGAAAGAGGCAGGAAAAGACATTATTACATGTGGGTGTTTTGAGGCTTGACCTGTTGAAGTTTTATTATTATGTGCTGTTCATAGTCCACGTATTGTTAAGCAGCATTCAGACCAGTGCCATATGTATAGCTAGATGTATTAAATATATTTTAATGCTGAGGATTTCCTTTAATAAATATGGTTTCACCACAAAAAGGAAAGACTGGTTAGGGGGGAGAGCCAAAGTATAGGTAAGCCTTTTGAATCCTCGGATTGTATAAAAACAGATGAAAAATAGTTACAGCTATGCCTATGAAAGGTCTTCCCAGGAGTTTGGATGTTGGGTTTGATTAAAAAGGCATAAAGAGAACAAAAGCACTTTGTTGTGGGTTTTCAAGGTCTCTCCTAATTCTTTAGCCTCTCGAGGACCACGACTCTGTTTTAGCAATTTGTAATGCAGACTAATCATGGTGCCTCTGTGCACCGTCAGCCGTTCCCAGAACGCTGGAGGCACCCGGTCCTGTCTCCACCGTATCAATGGGCCTCATTGTCCTATGAACTCTGTCTTTTGCGTACATTCTCTCTCTGCCCGTCACTTTCTGATGCCAGGCTCTCTGCAAACTCAAGTCTCTGGTCACTGGGTTAGTTTGAGTCATACACACATTTTTAATTAAGCCAAAAAAATGTGTTAAATTGACTGACTGACACAGCATATTAAAGGAATTACATTCTTTTCTTGGCTGCAACTGTTATAGTTTGCCATGACTAATGCCACTATGGAGTGCCACTGAAAGTGCATCTCTCATTTTATGATGCATGTACATGAGGATGGTGATACTAACATCTCCAGTGTCCTATGGGTCCTTTTGGTGGTCTGTTGCAGGCTGCAACGTGAAAAGAATTGCAGCAGCGCATCAAGAAACACCATGAACTAAATGCTGCAAATAAGCAGACGTTGCAGTATTGAAACCATGAATAAGTAGACATTGCAGTGGTGACAAGGGAGCTGGATTTGGTATGTGTCAGGTCTCAGATGTTTCAGTATGTTTCAGGAAAAACCGGTTCTTCTCAGAACTTTTGCTATCATAAGATTAAAGCAGCATTTAAGTACTGTATTACACCTGCATTTTTATAAAAAGATATTTCTCGGCGCTAGAAACGTAAGTAGTCCGACTATGGAAAAAAAAGAAAAATTATACAATTTAGCTCAGCTTAACATGAAAGGAAAATTAAATCTAACCTATAATTTATTTATTTCATTATAAATACTCATCAAAGTCTAGAGATTAAAGTTCTGCAAATATCTGTACAGTATATACAGTAAATTTGAGACCGTCTAGTTATGTTATTTTTGTCAAAACTAATAGTGATGACCAGAACCACAAAAATCAAGCTCAAGTTGTGTTAATTAAGAATTGTGTTTTAGACCTTCTCTGATGGATCTCAGGTTGACACAGTGTTCATGTTGCAGTATTTTTCTCCCGAGTGAACCAGCAGGCCAGGTGATAAACAGTGCCAGATGTTGCTAGAAACAGCAGTCAGTCAACAGCAGAGTGGGGGATGGGGGGGGGTGGCCTCCTCTAAGGCTGCATACCCCCTTCCCACTTTTTTCTTATTTATATATATAAAATCTACAATACCCAACATTGCATTAAGTACTTCCAACATATCTTTGCTTGGAAGTCTCTTCTGTGCACACTGCATTTACTTTGACATGACTCTATTTCTTTGTGATGCTTTGTGGTGCACATACATTTTATAATCAATATGACTTCTTGGCAGAATCACAATTAACTTTATATGGTTGGAGAAAATCTGAAATGGCAAAATTAAGCATATTTCTTGGCTGATATACCATTTATATCCATTTTTTTTCCTTCCTTGTTTGACTGTTAGAGCCTTCTCACGTCTCCCTGGTTTTATCATCAGTCAAAGCCTTCTGTGTTTTTTATCATAAGACTCCATTTCAACAGTTATATTTTGGTGTCTTTCCAGCACATCATTTAACTCAGCATGCCCAGTGTTTCCTTTCAGTCCAACAGGCTGTGAATTGCACGGCCTTTGGCTGATTTATTTCCAAGCAGGTTTCACGGTGTGACTTGGTACCGAATGTGTGATCAGTGAAGATAACTGGCTCCCCCCCCAATTCTTTCAAGAGGCTGTTGATGACGAGGAGAGCAGGATTAAGTAATCTGACAATTTCAGATACCAAAATCAAGATGCTTTTGTTCACCAAGATTGGCAGCAATTTTCCCTGTATCATTTTCCTTCAAAGAATGCGGCGCTTTTCCACCCAGGTGGTGAGGAACCCACGGCTTGAGAGTGGGAGAGCGTCAAATCATGCTCGCTGTGCATGTGTGTCAAAAGAGAGGCGCTCATGGTTTGGACGGGGCAGTGGAAAAATATTTTCAGAGAGGGAAGAATGCCGCGTGCAGGTTTTCTTGAAGAAAGGTAGAGAATGTCTTCAGGAAGGAAGATGTGGGAGTGAATTGAGCTCAATTCTTCAAGGAGGTTTAGGGGACCACCTAAGCACTGACACCAGAATTAATGTTACTAAGAAGAAAGGGAAAGGGATTAGAAGGAGAGAAAGAAATTGAGAATCAGGAAGAGAACATAGTGAGGTGAGAAAGTAATGGGTGTTAAATCCAGCAAAGGCTGGGCGGGGAAGGTGGGAGTCCAAGTAGTAGTGTTTTTATTCAGAATTTCCAGCTTTTCATCTGTAAATCCCAGAATTAGTGTTTGCTGCTTAAAAAAAAGTGACTTTGCTCCATCTCAGCAGGTGCGAGCCGCAGATGAGGGAAACCTCGTCTTTTCTGTGCAGGCAATCCTAGAGAGACGGGAGTTCTGATGTAGTTTTACACTTGAAAGACATTAAAAGATTCCTGGTGGTTTAGGTGATAAATGTTGAGGCTAATTGCAAGTGTTGATCGCACACACATGGCTATCTAAACAATTCATGATTTCCTAGTGCAGCTCTTCACAGATCAGAGACTTTTTTCTTTTATTACTCATGCAGTCCCTACTCTTTTCACACAAGTAATGAGAATACTTTGATAACTTAAAGTTTGCTTCTACATGAGCTATACACATGCAAACTGAAACAGCTGCAGAACCAAACACAGATGATGCTTACTAAGTATTATTGAATATTTTTAACCATTTAAACTGTCACATAGAGTCTTTTGAATGTATTTTAATATTACAAACTTACAGTGCATTGCATCCATGTCCGTCTCAGAGAGTGTTACAGGGAATTTTACTCCTTTACTCTACTTTTCAAGCATTCAAGCTGGGAGTTGATAGTTAGTTTTGAAAATAAAAGAAACAACAATAGTGCGATACTGGATACTTTTGCCAAGGGTGAATAAAAAAACTAAAATAAATACAGGATTCAGATTTGACAATTGACATTTATTTGAAATCTTAAGGTAGCTTATACAGTTGTAATGTAAAAATCTTTCTATAATTCAATCTCGATAACAAACAAACCATAGCAACTGCACACATCTACCTTGATGGAGGTTATACGACTCATTGTGGGCTTGGATCATGTTTATGAGTGTATGTGACCTGTAAATTTAAAACTTCACACAGAGACGCACAAAGACGCACTAAAAACAGGATCCCGTGGGAAGAAAACAGAGTGAAGACACAGCAAGACTGTTGCTGTCATTTTTTTTCACCTACAGTTCCCAAACGTCTGTTACCCTTGGGTCCAGCTGATCCAGTCTTCGGTGAAAAAGTGTTTTCATTTGCATGCATATATAAAGAATGAGGCGGAGCCAGCGAGTTTTGTTTATGAGCTGTACAGAGGAGTCTATGCAGGTCCATCTTTCCTGCAGCTGCCATAGAAAAACCAGCAAAGAGAATTATCATCAGTTAAGTGTATATTTACATCACCACAGTTCTGTTTAAAATGTGTTCCTTTGATCAATTTCCCGTCTTCAAGGCACCAAGTGGTTTAGTGTAGCATGATTTCACATCCTACGTGAAGCTATGTAATTCATTATCAGTTCTGATTTGCTCCTCCGGTTACTTAGAAAAGGTTTTGTGGCCCACAGTTCAGCTGTCTCTAACCACCTGTTTATTTCAGCTACCATTTCACTCTAGGCTGGTAGTGTGTGGAGTATTATGGGAGCTGAATGGGATGTAAGGAGCAGCTACCCATGATGCTTGAATGAACCTGTTTTTTTTTTTTGTCAGTCAGCCAAGACAAAAAAAAAAAAAAAAAGACTGACTAAAGGCCATAAATAGCTCCAAGGAGCCTATTTCTTTCTTTTTGGCAAGTTATTAGTTATTGTGAAGAGAAATGCCCATTGTACCATTAACAAGCCAAAGTAATTACCAGCCTGGTTGGAATTGTTTATAAACATGACCACATTAGCCTTATAAAAATGGTAATTGCCTTTAAAAATAGATTATAAAATTGGCAGTATTCCTCATAAGTCAAGGTAGAGAATGTCAAAAGAAGTCTTCTCGGTTAGAAATCATGTAGAATTGCTTACCATGTCTTTAAATGCATTATAATTTTACAATAACATATTTCTTTTGTACTATATGATCAGTAATTCATAGAGATGGTGTGTGTGTGTGTGTGTGTGTGTGTGTGTGTGTGTGTGTGTGTCCACCACCACCACAAATGTGACTGTACGTACTGCATACAAGATCAGGAATAGCTGCATCCAAGGCCATGCAAGCCATGTTAAAGCATGTTGTTAGTAGCTGTGGTCATGGCGGCAGATCCTGTTGTGCCACAAATCATTTTGCTGGAAACAGGTCCCCCTTTTTTAGTCTAGCTGGCTACTGCCAGATAAGTCAGGAACACGAGCTCAGTGGTGAAGTGAGTTTAATGTCATCCATGTAGGATATGCAGGAGTCGGGACCGGGTAGAGTGTTGAGTTGCTGAAGGAATGGCACATGTACAGTGTCAATTTTTCTTTTCTGGGGGTGAGGCATGTCTCAAATGTGAGGACAGGTGAGGACTTAAACCTTGCACCTGGTCGCCAAAACGTGGTTTTCCAAAATAGACGGATTTCCAGAGCTATAGTGGGGAGAAAACGCGTAGCACTTCATTCAGGTTGTGGTTTTCATATCCAAATATAGTTAAAGTTTACCTGGTCCTTGCCCTTAAACTGAAGACGACACCAATCACAGAATAACAGTGACACATATTACTGTGTCAGTATTCATTTGACAAAACTAAAAAGAAGTACACCCTAACGCATCAGTTTGAATCAAAACTGTAAATAGCAGTCTGGTGCAGCACATCCAAATGGATCTGATCAAATTGTCATCAGCAGGTGTGACAACCTGTATAAAAGCAGAGCTGCAGTTTATTAATCTACAACCTTTAGTTGTCTGTGTTAACGGACAACTCTGGGAAGGGCAATCGATTTCGAGTCCATCATTCCTCAGTGAGAAATATCAGTGTATGCCTTGACAAGTTCACCTCAAAGTCAGACTGTTAAAAGAACATGGCATTTTCCTTTTGAATAAGTGATAATTTCAGCCATAAAGTACTAAAACATATGTGCCAAAAATGTCAGATCATTTACCTTATGTCAACTGTTAAGTATAGTGTTGGAGGTGATGATTTGGGCTTGTTTAGCTGCTGCCTTGACCTTGAAGCCATCCTGTCAATAATGAATCCTTCGGTGAACAAAATTATTCTAGAGTCAAATATCTGTCCATCTAACGGTTATAGCTTTGCCCAGTCAATGTGCAGACCACAACCTAATTGAAATGCTGTGGTAGGACCTGAAAAGATCTGCATGATAGCGTATATTTGCAAACCCATATGAAGTGAAGCATCATTGGAAAGGTGTTAAAAAAACCCTCTGTAACGATGTGAGAGACTCATAATATCATACAGAAAATGACTACTTCTTCTTTCTGCTGCTTCAATATTTTTGGCTTAGATTAGTAAAAAACAATACATGGTGTAGTGTAATATGAGAGGAAAAGCAAACCTGAATGTGACCCGGGCTCTGTGGAGACCCAGATGCACCGCGGCCAGTTGCAAAAATGAGGAGTGGCTTCCTCTTATTTAGTGTGAGATCAGCGTGGGCTGCATGAGAGCGTGAGACAGAAACCAAACAACAAAAGCCTGGGAATTGGAATCCCTGTTGCTCAGGCAGGGAATCTTTTTAGGCGTGGAGACGATGCCAAAGTAACGAGGGCTCTCTCCAACCTGCCACTCAACTCACCGTCTCCACGATGGCCACAGCAGAAGAGACTACATAAATAAGACGCAGCGGAAACCTGTTAAAAATTATCCGATGATAACATGGTTCCTTTTCATGTAATTTACAAAACCTTTTGAGACACAAAATGTTAATTCCCTGTCCGTCTTTCATACTATTAAAATATAAGTGTGTTTGTGTTTGACAAGGAACATTTTCAACACTTATAAAATGCTTATTAAAAATTTAAATATTAGATGACTGAACATCACATATACGTACATAATTATAAATTAAAAATATGTTTATGTATGTGTATGTTTTATACGCGTGTATCTCTGTAAGCACACTTTGGTATGACAACATATGCATGAATCATAAATATTTCACCCACAACTGTCTGAGAACGCTGTAGTTTGGTTTAACAAACAACATGGACTTAACAGCTCTGTGACCCCCCCAAAATAAAAACTTGCCATCAGTTTCGTCCATGACGGTTTATAAACAGGATTTGTGGATCATTCGTGGGTAAGGATTTAAATTTCAAGCATAAGAACGCCAGAACGTTTTTCTATATTTCTTATGTAATCATCTGTAGCTCACCGACATACCATTTTACTGCCCTGCAGTTGGGTCTTCATGCACCAGATATTTAGTATTTTCATAGCTCAGTAAGTGATTCAGAGTGGGAGTCTCCATGTGCTGCGTTTCCAGGTCTGTGTATGTACAGAATGTACCATGATGCGTGTGGTTAATGTGGGCACATATTCCAGACTGTGTGTAGGCTAAGTTGATGAGCTCTGTCTCCTCCCGTGGCATTTGTGATCTCTGCTCACCAGACATTGCGCATTTATGGTTATTCTTTTATCTGAGAAATGGATCTTTTTAATAAAAAGCCTATTGACTGTTATTTTTTTCTTTACACTTTCAGCAGCACTGAAATATTGAGTTGGAATAGGAAAGTAATAAATCATGTAATGCCAATAAAAGTGTGTCTAGATGGATAGTTTGTATACAGCTTTGTAAAAACAGTACATGGATTGACACAGCTTGCCCCTAAAATCCACTTCAGCTTTGACGTCATGATTTAATCGGCGCGGTGTGGGTTGAGTGGCTGGAAAAAGACAGAGTATCGGAATCTGCAGAAACCGTTAACGTAAAGGCATCTTCATTCCTCCTTTTTTCGCTGGCTTCTTCATAGCTTCTCTGGGCCTTTAAAAAAAAAAAAAAAAAAAAAAAAAAAAAAAAAAAAAAAAAAAAAAAAAAAAACTGGTTAACTTGGTGGGCTGGGTGGGTGGATGTTCAGGAAAAATAATAATAATAATAATAATAAAGGCTTGTGTTTTTGAGAGATGGTGAACAGAAAAGACAGTAAAAATCTTTTTCTTTTTTGCTGATCCATAAATGAATGCCAGTAGAGAAATATCTTGTTTTATAGATAACCAAAACACAGCAAAACTCTGAAAATGACACGCTTTGAAGATATTTATGGCAGTTGTACATTGGCACGCCTTTTTTTGATATTTTTGATCTGTCCACTGATGTTCGGAGAGGTCCGTGATAATGAGCGTACCCACATGCAGTTTTACCTCCGAGGTATTTTTTCATCAGATGCCACGCTGCGTGGAGGAACTGAAGGAAAAGAAATATTCTTTTCATGCTCACAACAGAAATGGAGTATATTTCAGATATGAGAACCATTTAACGGTTTGTGTCATAAATTGATGTGAATTATTGAAGGATTAAATTTAAAGTTGTTTTTTTTCAAGTTTTTCATTTCTCTGCTCAATATCTTCTCTTACAAACAAGCTACCATGTTACAAATATACAACACTCAGCCTCCTTCTGCAAATTTACCCCTAAAAACCCACCTGCATTCATCATTGTTTAATGTTTAGGTTCTTCTTTCGTATTAAAATCTTTCGTATTAAAATCCTAAAATATAGTTGGTGCAAGTCTAATTAAATTTTCTTACCACAGCTGCTCACTCAGTACTCTACAAATGTGACTTTTTGGCTTTGTTACACTATGAAATATCTTGTGATGCTATGACAATGGTGCAATAACCTCGTTCCTTATTGCTTGTAGCTACTCAGATAAAGTGCAATGCCACATTAAAACCAGTCCACCATAGCATTAACTGCTCGCAGTATTTAATCTGTGAAATGTGCTGTTAAATAAAAGGAAAAAAAAACCCACCAAATAGACACAAACAAGGTTTTAAAACCTCAGTGTAAAAAAAAGAAAAAAAAGAAAAGACCTTGTGAGACTTGGAGTAAAAGCCAATAATTATCTTTGAGCAAGCACTTGGCAACAAAAGGAAATGATTGTTCAAAAACAGGTGGCATTAAGGTGCAGGGTTTGAGTATTGATGATAATTATTTCCATGTGTAGTCCATTTATGTGTTGTGTTTTTCCAAACGTCTGTTTAAAGAAAATAAAAAGTCCCTGGTGGATTAGGAGATAAACAGTTCTGTGCGTACTACATAACTGAAGTTTCCAACAATGTGATGGGAATTATTATTTACATGTTTAATGAATTACAAATTGCGCTTTGGATGGAGAAATAACCATTGCTGTTCATCTGTTTGCTGTGACAACAGGCTCCCAAGCTGGGTGTCTTGCTGCTTTTCAACATATTCCTTTGTCCATCAATAATTAGTTGTCTGATTTGAATTTACTCCACCATTTACTAGATATCAGTTCAATGTTCCCAATGTTGGACTCTTCATATGTTACAGTTTTAAAGCTTTAACAAGCAAAAGTCAGTTTAGATGTAGCTAAACTGCCTTAGTTTAGTCTCATGACGTTACCTGAAAACCAGCATGTGATTACGAGACGTCTGTAAGTTGACTCAGGAAACCATGTATAGGCTGCCTGTCTACTCTGGACAAGCTGGGGTTTGGTTTAGGATTCGGGTGGGAGCTGTTCTTGTAGGATCTGATGAATAGCTGCTTGTGAAAACGTGTGTGGGAACAGCCAATACGGGTTGGCCTTTTTACCTCTGCAACCCCGACAGCTGGTAATTGGCACCATATGTCAAACAGACGGACCTCTCCATAAAATGCACTCTCTTCACTTCAGTACCAACCATGTGAGCTGACGGTCTGTCCGGTTTGTCATTCACCTTTCATGGGATTTGATCCACCCAGCAGCTATTTTATAGAATTAACAGCAAAACACTTTCAAATGACCACAACAAAAAAAGGATGTATTATTATTATTATTATTATTATTATTGTTATTATTATTGTTATTATTATTGTTATTATTATTATTATCAATTTCTTTTTTCTTATTATTTGGAGGGGGCGGGGGTGGTTGATGTCCAATTTCTTCTGTTGGGTTTTTATGAATTCCCAAAATTTGAGAGTAAATTTGTTGACCCAGCAACAGCCCTACATAGGCTCATCCTGGAGTGATCCTGGAATATTAAGGGCTTTAAATGGGCATGCAGACAAACATCAAGTGACATTTCCAATAATAATTTTCCTAATTCCATAGTCCGGGAAGTGAAAATTTGTCACCAACTGATGTTTGACGTTTTTAATCACTTGCTTGTTAATGTTAGAGATGAGAATAGATAAGATAAGCTCTTTAAGATGTCTGAGCCGTTGATGCTTTCTACATTTATGGAAATGTTTATTGCATGATTCACTACAAGATATGGACATGAGTGTTTACTGCCCTCTAACACTCTGGGGGAGGTAAACACCAGTACTTTGATGAGTCATTAGGATTGAGTATGTTAACTGACATCACTGACTGGCTGCATATGCATGCTTAAGAAGAAAGGGTTGTAATTGGCGCCATCATTTTGATTTTACCCAGCAAATAAGCAAAAGCCACGATTGCTTCCCCTTTGAGTGTCGCACTTGTGCTGATAAGAGGAGCCAAGATCAGACTGATCCTGATCTACAAGGACCTGGAACTGCTTAACTTGTTGTACATTTTAATAAAAGGTTGATCATCTTTAATACGCACCCTTAGGCAGCCCTTTTGCTCTCGAAAAGGATAAAGTTAACAAGGAAAGACGATTAAAGCTGGCGTTCGCTTCAACCCAAGTCTTTTTAGCGCCGCATTGATGTAACTCACAAACAAGTATGCACTGTAAAATGCATGGATTATTTTTATAAACCACTGAACCCATTTAGAAAATGTAGGGCTCTGCAAAAGCAAACAAGCAAAACAAATAACACTCTCAAATGATTAGTCCCCACTTTATAATGCATAAGACGTCAAATGTTAAGTGGATACAGATGGGTTATAATCAGTTCCGCCGTGGACATTTATGGAGCAGAGCATCTGCTGTTCAGGAGCCACAAATCCAAATTTAGTGTTTTTGCTGACATTTTGTGGTGTCTGATGGCATATTTAAAGCTGTTTTGCAGCTTATTTTGATGTGGTAATAGATTATATAATGCTTTACTTAAAATGAGTTTAATGACTATCCAACCCTATGCTGTCACACACGACAACTGTGTGTAAAAAGAGAACTGTCTTCCTCTCGCTTTCTGTTTCCAATCACGTTTTTCATTTTTATTTACTTACAAACAACAGTATTGAGCATTAAGCCATAGGGTAAAGTCATTTTTAGCACACGTGACCTAATGCATTTTTTTGTTTTTCTGGCATTTGTCAATCATGATTATGTTTTGATGCCACTAAGATGATCCCCTTGTTAGTTTCCCTTTGATTAATCGCAGTGAATCCAACAAAGCCAGTGTGGGTTTTCAGATGACATGCCAGCGTTGCAGAATTGGAAGCCTGACGTGTAACACAACAGCGCTGGTGTTTGATGTGTCGCTCTCTCTTAAACACGGAGCCACTAACATCTTTGCACTGAACGATGATATGTATTAAAAGTGTTAAAGTCTTTGCAGAAACAGGCTGTGTAAGAAGTAAACAGCTTAACTTGGCGTTAAACTGTTTCATACTGCAACTGCTTATACAATGATAACTAATTTCTCTTTTGGCATTGAATTAATTATTCAAGTTTAAACTGGTCCCAGACACAGGAGGAGACTGGCAGAAGCCGTGCCATGCTGGTGCCAGTACAAGTCCTCACCACACTTGGGTTTCTGGCAGCAGGAGTCCTTTCAGGGGTCAGGCATCTCTCAGTCATCCCTGAATCGACTATGCCGGCCGTACAGGACGGACCAATCCACATGTCACCCAGATCTATACATTTTCATTCACTGTGGCAGAATAGGCAAACATTCCGACGCAAATTGGAGCTAAGTGCTGATTCCCTAAAGTGATCCCTAATGTAGTGTGTTTAATATTAATCTAACGTTTCACTAAAAGTTTGGGTGGTTCTAATGATGTGACTAAGCAATACCCAAATAATGATGGTATTTAATGTACTTTTGGATAGTATCTGAGTTGCCAGCATGTGCTGGCGGGACTCCAGAAAGTGGCGTCCTGATGGAGGACACTCTCCAGCACCATCCGGTGACTGCAACTCTCAGATGTGTAGCAACTCTTCTTTTTGCATTGACTTTGATGTCGGAGCTTTTTTTTCTTCCTTATGTTGGCTGGGGTGTGATGTTCCCATCCTGCTGGTTCACAACCACAGCCGCACACTTGCACTCAGTATATTTTATTTTACTACCCTACACTGAACGAAATGCCACCAAATAAAATATTGTGTCTTGCCCACCCGTTCAATGCAAGTACATTACTGTCACATTCTGTAAAATCTTTCCTTTTTCAATGAGGTGTCTGTTGTCTTTGCCGATGTTACTTGGATAAAAGAGGGAAGCCTGCCACGTATTTATACTTGTTTGCAAAGTTATTAATGGAAGGGGAGAAAAGGCGGTCCAAGTGGAACGCTGAATTACAGTTCAGTTGGGATGCATCAAGGAAATTTCATACATCTTAAAATTTCTGTGCCTACGTACTTTTCCAGATTTGGGAGTACGTCATCTTTCAGTAAGAAATTTCACAATTTTTGCACATGAGGCCCCAGATGAGCTTAAGTTTAAAATTGAATCATAATGGGCATGCCTTTTAACCCTAACATCTGTATTTCCCAATACGTTAATCGCTTATTTCACAAGGGTGGAATTTCCCCTGAAGTACTCCTACAGTACTAGACAATGTGTGCTTGTTTTATTGGATAGATTTCTGGGTAAAGTGTGATGACTAACAGCTATGTACATTTGATATGTTCCCAGAACCAGGCTGACCTTAACATAGAAATTACATAAACCAAAGAAAGCATTTTCTAATCTGCAGTGGTAGTATGAAGGAGGAGTAGACAAGGCTTTTCCAGTCACCCAGAAAGCTGTCTCCACTCTGAGTGTGCAGAGATAACATTTCTTAACCACTTGCATATTGTCCTCTCTCAGACGTCTGCTTGGCCAACCAGCATTCCTGTACTCTCAACAATGGTATGTGCTTGGCCAGTCTCCCCTCTCCCTTGGGGCAGAGGAGAGTCCAGGGCATTTATTATCACACCTCAACTGTTGGCCAGCCATTCTCCTCTTTTGTTCGTTAAGACGAGGCTTCATGATAGGATGCTGTAGGGTCTCACTTTTTTCTCTCTTTTCTTCTATTTTGTGAAAGAGGATCCGTGATCCTTTGTTGTTGTTGTTGTTTTTTTTTTTAGCTCACAGTAAACAAAGTAAGAAATACTGGTATTCTTTGGTTTGCAGGAAAATAGCGGAGAAGTGGATACATGCAGCATTAGCAAACATTACCTAAACATTGCTATATAATTTTAGTCCTATTGTTTTCAGAAAGAATTTCAGATAGTTCACAAGAGGCTGCTCAACCACACATCTGGCTCACCCCGTGTGCTGTAGACAGGCAGATGGCCACAGATTTAGAGTTCTCTGGATTGTGGAGGTGTGAATTCCATAATCTGTGCAGGCTAGTCTCTTTCAAGAGTGTGTTACAGCGCGTGCGTGCGTGCGTGCGTGCGTGCGCGCGTGCGTGCATGTGCATGCGTGTGTGTGTGTGTGTGGAGATTGCTGGGTATTGCACGGATTATTGCCAAACTAAACCACCATGGATTTTAAGGCTAAAAGACAAAATGCTGAAATCCTTCTGGGGGTGCAGGGTGCACAGGGTGATCAGGTTTAACTACATTCACCTGTCCTTCCACTATTGTAAATTTAAACTTTCAGACAGTCAGGAAAAAAAAGATAGCTCTGTGTTGCACCTTTAGGTCTGTCTTTGCTGTGAGAGTGGATAGACGACGGTTGACATATCCATTGTTTGCTCGGATGCAGTTTCTCCTCTATTCTATAGCAGATACTTGGAAACTGGAATCCAGCCTTGGCAGCTTGGAAACGAGCAGGAAAGCCCGTTCCCCACTACCCCCACCTTTTTTTTTTTTTTTTTTTCTTTTTTAACTGTGCCTCATCATTGCTCCAGGAATGATTTTATCATGTGCAAATTTTAAAATTATTCTAGCCCTCCTACTTTTCAGTTGTGATTGTTCTTTGTACTGCTCCCAAACCATCTTTGGCCGACAACCTGTAGCTCCATTTCATCTTTTAAACACAGTCAAATTGCTCATCATTTGGCAGAAACATATACTCTGTCAGAGGAATTGCTGCCAGTTCATGGAGCTGTATTACACCTCTTCTCTGCTTTTGCTTTCCCTTAACCCCAACTAACCCCAGTCCAGTACACACTTCAGAATTCGCCACACAGCTGGACGGCAGACCTTCTCATTAAGGGCCTTGGACTGCTCAAGGCTCCAAGTAATTTAAAAAAAAAAAAAAGGCTGACCAAAAAAGAAAAACATTGTGTTACTGACCCAACACACTGATGAATGCCTGTCTGCATTCACCTTGGTGTTTTTCACAGTCTGTAATCAAAGTGTTTGTAAGAATTGGCATTTGGTGCTTTTCATCTTGTTCTTGTCTGCCTTCAAGTGTAATGCTCATCGTTATTGTTGTATTTGACAGTTACCACAGAGTATAAAATGTACTCATTGCATATAAGCAAAAACTGATTTAATATTGACAAGCAATCATATCTGTTTTGCAATGTTGCTTTAAAATAATTTTCCCCTCCCTGCTGGTGGCACTCACTGAGACCTGTTGAAGTACTATTATTGTCTCTCAAATAACAATCAGGGGAATTATAGGGGCATCTTGTACTTTAGGTAATTGCACTGTTTTAATGCTGCTGACTATAGGGTTTTGCTGTAAAAATTTGAATGTTTTGGTAATAATCACAAGAACAACCATGTAAATATAGTGATCGTTTTAAAGCATTTGAATTGAAAGCTCTTGGAAAGCACAGAGCGCAAACAGCAATTGTGAAAACTACCTTGGACTGTAGCTGATATAGTATGTTTGACAGGTTTGCTTGATACCGTATGAACTAAACTCTTTCCAAGTGTCAAAATTGTCATCTGCCAACAGGCTTTGTAAGCTAAAGGGGGCAGAGAGGAAGAAAACGAAGAAAAAAATGTGATTTGGAAAGTTTTTTGGGGGCAAAACCTACATGCTCAGCTCTTCTGCTCATCCCACAAATGCATGTTATTTAGAAGTGTGTCACCATTTAAAAGGGGGGAAAAATGGTTTTCCAATGGTATAAGATGTATTGCCAAGAAGCATTGTAAAGAAATAATCTACTAAACACAAATTTCCATACTTTTTGTGCAAAGTTTACGATAGATAGATAGAATCCTATCTACCATGAAGGGAAGATAGGAGCCTACGTCCTGCATCTTTTAGATGTTTCCCTGCATCAACAAACCTGATTCTAGTTAATGGTTATCATAGGCATTTCATTAAGGTCTACACAACTTTATCAGGGTTCTGTTGAAGCAGGAAAACAGCTGAAACATGCGGGACAGTGGCTCTCGAGGACCAGAGTTGGAGACTCCTGCTTTAAGCGGTTGTTAAATAAACAGTTTTATCTTTAGCACCTCGAAAACAATGGCAACATGCTTTTATTTTTACACCACGGTTTGATGGTCTCCGACACTGTGGTATGTCCTTTTTAAGACATTTTCTGGTAACATATGAACTTTGTGTCCACTCTCTGGAATTCTGAATTTTAGCAGAGCTGAAAAGAACACGATACGACATTAAATATTTAGGAATTACAACCACTTAAAGCAGGCGTCTCCAACTCTGGTCCTCAAGAGCTACTGTCCTGCATGTTTTAGATGTTTTC
This sequence comes from Xenentodon cancila, assembly GCA_014839995.1. Classification (NCBI taxonomy): domain Eukaryota; kingdom Metazoa; phylum Chordata; class Actinopteri; order Beloniformes; family Belonidae; genus Xenentodon; species Xenentodon cancila. Next base: position 11,500,203 of record CM026218.1, read on the forward strand.
CTGCTTCGACAGAACCCTGATAAAGGGGAGAGGATAATTTTATTTTTTATTTTATAAGCTCATAAGTGCAGGTTAGTCAACAGTGTTTTTAATAGTATCCCAGGACATTTATGGGAAATACTTTTTGTCACTTATGGGGAAAACAGTGATGCAATAATGATCATACAAAGTACATACACAAGAATTGAGTTCACAAGGACTTTTGTTATTTATCTTAAGACATTTTCACTCTCCTTTTCCAATTAAATGTATCTGATTCCATTGTGGTGGGAGTGTGGAAAAAGCAGCACTTTAAACATCAGGCTGAAACACAAAATACAATTCTTCATGCAAGTTCACAGAGAACCGAACACTGAACACACCAGATGAGTTTGATGCTTTTTGGAACCAATTGTGTGAAACTAATTAAGATTAAATAAACTGTTTTATCTTTAGCACCTTTTTGGTCTTTTTTTTTTTTCTTTACTGTGTCAGGCATGAAAACAATGGCAACGTGCTTTTATTTTTACACCACGATGTGATGGTCTCCGACACTGTGGTATGTGCTTTTTAAGACATTTTCTGGTAACATATGAACGGTTGGGAGAGTTGATGCACGTTGCTCGTTCAGACCCTCTTCATTTCCTTCCCTGAGTTATACGTGTTTGTAATATAATAAGATGAGTCAAATCTGCCAAATCTTTGTTTAGAAACTACTGCGCTGCGCTCGCTTAAGAGAGCCGATGGTTTGAGGGAGACTGAGAAATAATATAATACTAACACTAAAATGTAATAAAATTCATGCAGGCATCTGATGTGAAATGGAATTATAGATAGGAATGACACTGTTGTGTAACATGAAAACGTTACACAATCACTCACTCAAACTGTTTCTGCCTTGATGGACCACGTTTGTTATTCTTCATGAGGATCAACTCAGTGTGTCAGATTTACTTTGTCCTGACTGAACGATTTGTTTAAAAAAGACGAGCCAAGAAAACTGAGTAGGACATATGCTGCAAGTACTTTTTTAGTTTTAAACTCAAGTTTAAACTTAGGTTGAAAAAAAAAAAAAAGTCCATTAATTTTTCTTATTTCCGTTAGATAAGGTCATTTGTTGTCGCTGCTTCAAATAACTCAAAAGAGTGAACAGAAAAACACAAGTTATCGGCCTAAACAGACAAACAGCCGAACACAACAACACATTAAAATGTGCATATTTCTGCCATGGAAAATGTCTTTTTTTAAGCATTGTTTGCCTTTTTCCTTAGATCAAAGGTGATAAAACGGAGAAGGAGTGTCAGCAGCTTTTGCTAAGGAGCCTGCAGTACCTGGAACGCTACATTTACCTCATCCTCTTCAACACATACCTGCATCTAGAGAAGAAGGACTCCTGGCAGCGCTCCTTCACTGTCTGGATGGAACAGGTAACTCAAAACATCATATATATGCAGTTGACTTTGTTTCTGTGACATCAGTTGTAATCAAATCAAGATGACAAAGAACATTTCACAGAAAAAATAATATCTTCTATTAAATTGTGTAACAACTCTTTGTGTTTCTCAGTTATAATTCCACACTGGAAAAGTTGAGTTCCAAGGAGAAGCAAGGAAAAAAGTCCATGTTTGGGATTTAAACAAATCTGGTGGTAAACTAAACTAATCTAAAAGTCTGAAAATAGATCAAGGATCCACCACCTCCCATTCTTTTTAAGGCTTATTATTGAACTATTTAAAGCAGATTAACAGTTCCAATAATCTAAATCATAAAAATGATGCATCAACTAAATTTTGATTGCTGTGGTGGCCTTAACCGAGGCCAACATGGACTTCTGCATATACTGTTTAACCTTTTATTTACTTTGCGTACATATTTAGATGAAAAATTGAGACAGGAAATAGGGAACTGTTTGTGCATGTGTTTTTCTGTTTTAATTTTCCTAGCCCAAATGTGTGTGCGCATTTAAGTTCTCCTCCAGGAATTTACAAGCACATTCTGGATCTATTTAGGCCCTGCTTCTTCACATACTTCACGTTGTCTCGGCTCGACGTCTCTGTGTTGTTGTGGATAAATGAATCGCCTGACCAGCTGTGCCGCTCCAGGAAGGTTGAGCTTTTTCAAGTGCTGAATACTACCACAGACCAAGATTATCAGTTATTATAATACGTCAGGTTATAGGAGGAGTGATGGAGTTTGTTGGACAATGTCATGCCTAAAAGAAATCCACCTAGTTACATTTGGGTTTGGGCTTGGGTCCGCCGCTTCATATCCATGTTTTGTTCTTATTCACGGCGAGGCTATCTGGAGAAACACGCCCAAGGTCGGAGGAATGTTTGAAAATCAGTGAATGAAAATTGCTTCCTTCTTTGATCTTATTGAGCAGGATTTAACTCAAAAGGATTTAACTCAAAAACACATAAAGCTGAATTCCAAAATAGACTGGAACAATTGCTGTACAAACAGTTGTCAAAGAAATATGTGCAGTCATTCAGGGCATATTCTTCCTGTTATGAATAGCAAATATATGAGGTGCATCAGGGTGACTCTAATGGCCCAGTTATGCCATGAAAAAAAAAAAAAAAAAAAAAAGGCGTGCACACAAGGCACAGGAACATTCTGCTTATTTATGAAGAGAAAACTCAAAAATCAAATCAAAAATGGTTCCACCAATGGATTGCAAGTCTTCTGTGCTTTCATATAGCAAGCCTTATGATTTTGCAGGGTTTTTTTTTTTTTTTTCTTTTCCGTGCCGAAAGGAGTTTTCCTGTTTTCAGATAAAGCTGTTCATTTCTTCAACACCCATGAGTCCAGTGAACATTTTCAGTCGCATTCGCGTTTCTGTTAAATTGGCTTCTTATCGTAGCTGATCTGAATAGTAAATCATCTGCGGCGGTTGCTTTTGGCGATCATTGTCTTTGGCATTATAGTTGGGATCAGATGCTTTTTCAAAGTAATATCTGATCCCATGAGAAACATACAGAACAGAAGATGGAACTGCAGCTGTTTCATAAGTCACACAGTTATTTGAACTCCGTGACATTCTGTTTTGCCTTGTCCTTTGTCATCTGTTAGATGAATATTTAACATTTCTGGATCTCCACAAACAGCCGACAGCATTACGATGTATTCGGTGTCCCACTTGCTGCACAAACTTGCAGCGGCCCACTATTCTGACCCAGTCCAACCTCGGGGCTCAATCGCTAGTCTATCAGCATTGACCGTGGCAGGATCGGTAATGACACATTGCAGCGCCAGAGGCAGGGGTTGAGGGTCATTTCCACCGCTGGTCGTGCTATTAAATCCACAGTTACACAACCTGTCAGTAGTACAGTCTGTCCTGCATCCTACATTGGCTGTGTGCATGTGTGTGGACTTGTGTGATTTCTATGGCCACTCAAAGCGGCAGTGCTCTGAGTCATGCTGGGCAGCAGCCTTTGCCAGCCGACATGAAGCTGCTGAAATATTTGGTCGTTTTGCTTCTGTTAAGTTGGAATGTATGAAAACAGATGCGTGCCTTTTGTGCTTTTTGGAGTATTTTTCAAGAGGTTTCAGTGGGGAAAGTTAAAGGTGATACGTAAAGGAATGATGCTGTCTAAATAAAAGTAACCAATACAGACTTAAGAGAACCTTAAGACTTAAGAGATTTTTTAAAAACTTAATCCACGAACATCTGTGTTCTCTCAGCCTCTGCAGAATCGTGACTAAGTAATGTTTTCATGTTAAAATATCAGTTTCAGTTTTTTTTTTTTTGGAATATTTGATTATTTTAAGGACGTGTTGTGCAGCTCTCCAGGTCACCAGTCCCAGTTTCTCTTCACATCATCCCATTCAAACTCAATAGACAGCAACACTGAGGACACTTCCAACGTATACATGTCAGTGGGGCGTCAGTGGTCAACAATGATGACCACGATGCCACCAAGTGCCGAACATCGAACTTCCGGGTTGAGGCTCGTGAACAAAGGTTTGCTGCAGTTCCTCAACCGGTCACTAGAGGCTGGCATTGAATCCATGGTAAAATGTCCAACTTTGGAGCGGAAATAAACATATTTACAGCTTGGAACATAAAACCGTTTAGTTTGATTTCACACCCAAGACAACTCTGAGGAATTTGGGTTTTTTTTTGTACTACTCCCAAAGAGTGTATATAAAGCATTGAATTTATTTTTGATGTGATTGTTTGACAGTTGGTTCAACCAATGGCCGGCTGTTATCACATCCTCATCTTTAATCGTCATGGATGCCGTTTCAGATCATTAATTACATGACTCCCTTTAGCACCATTAGACTCTTAACTCGTCAGCGCCAAAAGCCGGTTCAAGAATTATTTCAAGTAATTGCCAAAGACTGGCACATTGTATGCACATTGGACAAATATTGTCCTTAGCGTCATTAGGCCATGTAATGAGATCAGAGCAAAAACACCAGAAGAGTTATTGGAATTGAAATCCATGTTTGCTAATCCAAAACGCCGGCTTTTACACAATGGCAGGACTTGTGTACAGTGCATACCACAGATGCCGGTAGGAGAGGTACCCTATCAGTCACTCCAGCTGTTTTGATGTGTGCCACAGAGGCCTCCCTGTCCCACTATACCGGCGTGGTATGTGCTGCCTTTGAGATACCCAATTGTAGGAGAGACCAGCGTCTCCCCGCTGCCCTGCGCCTCAACATCCACCACAGCCGCCGCCACCTAATGACTATTGGCGGTGTTGATCTCTTCGAAGGCAGCACGAAAGAGACGGTTCTAACAGCTCGGTTTACTGTCACTCGGATAGGTTACCTTTAGCCAGCACCTTCAAACCATCTTACACACTCGGAGCATCAAGTTGAGCGTGATGCTGTCTGCGACGTACCCCGGCAGATCACATTGTTTTTTTGTTTCCTTTTTTAAATTGTTTTTGACCAAACACGCAGTTATTTATACTTTTCTCATGGCCTCGTCTCTGTGCTGGCATTGGAATCCGGCTTTAACCACCGTCAGTCCAACGTGGCGTCCACTATGAAGAAACCAACTTCACAGCGCCAATTATCTGACATTTGATACACAAAAGATGCCGTAATTCTTTTTTTTTTTTTTTTCCAACAATGCCGAACAAAAGCTAAGTCAGAATGTCAGCGCTCTCAGCTCTGATTCTGGAGAACCTGCACGTATGCAGTCACTCCATTTCTGAGCCCCCCCCAAAGATCCCATCTCCAGCCTCTCCAACACGAAACCGATGGCCAGTCCGTGGAGTGGAGTGGATGAGTCACTTGTCCTTGTTAATAGTGCGAATCCAGAGTCTCTGCAAGGAGTCACATCCACTGACTAATGCTTCCACTGGACCAAGTAATTTGTTCCCATGAACAAGCTTGTAGAGCAGGCGGGCTGTCAGAAGAAGACATGCTCGCAGTCAGATAAATAATTGCAAGGATTTGTAATGAAAGCCTGCTTTAAACCCGGAAAATTGAAGCGTCTGGGTCGTTTAATCACACAGTTAACGAGGAGTAAAGCTTTCAAGCCCCCTATGAAGCTAAAGTTTAATGTTACATGATATCTGTTGTAAGATTTGACTGTGCTTTGTCAGCAGCTAGATAATCCAGACCACACGGTGCAATCCCCGTCCTTGTTTCTGAACAAAGCTGGCCAGCAAAGCTATAATCATCCTAACTGTTATTCCACTTCATTGTTTCTGTTTCTGTCCTTGATGTTTAACCTGACAGCTAATTGGTGAAAGTATCTGGAACAACACTAACAGGATTACACCAGAACCTTAAGAATACAAACCAGAATACCCCCCCCCCCCCCCCCCCCCAAATTTTGATTTAGCACTAAAGTGTCCCCTTTTCCACCCAGGTCCCTAAGCCTTTCCTTACCACATACTAATTTGCAGGTTGATTGCAGGCCCACAGGATTCAACTTGAGTGGCCTGTGGGCTTTCTTTGCTTTTTTTAATTCAACTGTTTAATTCCATCTTTATTTCGCCCATCGTTGTGATTGAACATTGAAGCTTCTATGCAAAGTAAATTGTGCAAGCTGCGGCACCTCTGTAGACCATACGATCTTTAAAGTTTTAAAGTTGTTTGTGTTTGTGTGCGTGCGCACTGTCTTGATATTTCTGGTTGAATGAGTTGCTTCCCATGTATGGTGTTAGACATCTACAGCAGACTGTGACTCAGCATTATGAACACCAGATTCTTTTGAGGGAAACCAGTTTATCCAAATCCACTCATTTAAGAGTCAAAGATTCAGGTAAACCGAGGACAGCTGCCATAGCGTTGCTCCAAAGCTTGCAGGTCAACTTACACAAGGTACAAAATTGAGCTTGTTGGCATTTCCTGTACACTTTTTTTTTCCAGTAGTTAACTTTAAATATTTAATTTGCCTATTTATTGACATATATTTGTCATTTGTGTATTTGGGAAATGCAAACTGTTTGTGCTGTACAAACCTACGAGAGTGGGATGATGGACATAGCATCCAGATCTGAAAAGTCAAGCCAGTGTGGAAGTCTTGTTCATCTTCTTTTTTGTTTTTTGGCCAGTAGAGGGCTTTCAGACGGCAGCGAGCTTGGCAGGTGAGAGATGAGTGCCTCTTGCTGCTTAAACAGACCTAACGGTAGATCTTAACAATAGAATTAAGTGATTCTGATCATAATAAGAACATTTCCGAAATTTACGGGTTCACATTTCAGCTGAAACGTTCCTGTAGGCTGAGTTTAAGTGAATGTTTCTCAGTGACGTGTTTTACTAACTTAAATCAAGATAAACAAGTTATGCAGTACAACCACATTTGTTTTAGTAATGCACAAGACAATTACAAATTAAGTTGTTGATAAATGTGGTGTCTTTACTCTTGTTTTTAGATTTTTTTTTTTTCTTCCTAAATATCTACTTTGCTTTTGGGCTCTTTGTTATATCTTAAAATGCTGTGTTTATCACAAAAATCCCTCTAATAAATGTAGTTGTGAGTAATGTGTTGCGTTGGACTCATCTTGAAGAAACATAAAATAACCCTGGGGTGTTATTAGGCGGTAAGAAGTGTAAACCTTTGTTCAGGACGTGAACCATGTGAGTGAGAACAATATGTAAAAGAGGGAGAAGATCATGGCTTCACTTGCCTGTTTCACCCATAAATATTTATGTACAGATCCAGTTCTGTGGAAACAGAGGGGCCTTTAACTTTCTTTCTTTTTCCTTCTTTTGACAAGTAGTCGACCTGTACAACTCATGACAAGTTGGCAGCAACCAGACAGATACGCCTGTGCAAGCAGTCCTTTTAATAAGCTGCACACAGAGAGTTAAAATGACCTTGCTTTTGTCTCTTCAGTGAAACGGCACGTTCGAGTCTTGTCAGAGGCGTAACTTAGCCATTCCTTTGCCCTTCCTTTCTAACTAAAAACTGCTTCAATTCACATCATGTTGGTCCTTTAATGAATGTTTGCCATTTAATAATAGACATAAGATTTTTTTTTCACTCTGGAATGTTGCATTAAGTGGTGTTTATGGTCAGTTTAGCAGTGCCAGAGCTGCAAAAAATAAAAAAGCGACAGAGAAAAGAAAGAAAGTCGGTCCGGAGCGCCGCACCACCAGAGTAGCAACATGATGCATGAACCATTGGATTTAAATAAAATGTCTTATTATGCATCACAGTAGAATTTAGAGGTGTTTTCTTTTTGTTTTCCCTCTTCTTCTTCTTTTTTTTTTTTTTTAAATCCCTTACAAAAATACAGCACAGCCGTTTTCACTAATACATTTTTTTTGAGTTGGATCTGAATTCTTTGTCTCATTTCCAAACGTGTAGCTGTTGTTCCTAACAGCTGCACATGCAAGAGGCCAGCAGATGACATGTTCTACTCAGAAAAAGTGTCATTCGCAGCGTTTGTGTAGTCGTCATTGACAAACGAGGGAAAAAAGGAAAAAAAAAAAAAAAAAAAGGCCTGTCTAACCGCGTTGTCTTTTCATTAACATTTTGTGTTTTGTTTTTTTTTTTTTGTGCTAGGTGGCTGCCAGAGCTGGAGTTTATGACATCCTCAACCAGCTGGGCTTCTCTGAGTTTGAAGACCTGAGGGACACGCCACTGGCAAGGCTGCGCTGCCGCTGGCAGCAGCAGAACATTCAGTCACTTCCTTTCCGAGGAGAGTTCATCTGAGACGGGATCACTGTGAAAGCACCAAAGCAGTACTGTGCTGTTCAGAATAAGAGACTTTTTCAGTAACTTCGTTTGCCTTCTATATTATCCCTGTATCCCTGTATTATCCATATCTTCACATCATGTTTGGTTTGAATTTTTACTTTCTTTCTTTTTTTTTTTTTTTTTTTTAACTCACTTGATATGTTAACAGTTTGTTTTAATGTCTCAGCTGCCACATCGTTGCTCCTATATTAGAGGTTTATTCTTCTCTTTTTGTGCCTTTTTTCCATCAGTGATAGAGTTTCATTGTACTAATATGCCTTTTAAAAAAGAAAAAAGCTATAAAAAGTCCTGAGTCGTGCAGCCGTTTAAGGTTTATATTGGAAGAAGACGAGAGTGAAATGTTATGAGGGTTGGGAGTGTTGCAGTTGTGTGGTCTGATATTTTTCGCAAAAGCGGCTCTTTTTTTTCTCCAAGCGCTGCTCTTATCAGCAGCAGAGCATTTGTTCAGTGTGAGGTTTCTGAGAAGAGTCCCTGTGTACATACAAAAACTGTTGTTATTTAAGTGTTGATGTGTCCTTGAGGTTTCTAAACCTTGCCAGAGTGGATGTTTTTTAGACGAGTGCTGGATGACGCGCTGTTATTCCGAATTGCATAATGGCACTGCCGTGTCCCTCTGTTCAAACTGTTACTTTTTTTGTTTTTTTTTGCTTTAAATATCATCTGGGATGCAGGTACTAATGTGTCAGGAATTTTAAAGTGTTAGATTTAATGTTAGATTTTATTTTCAGCTGTGTTTTTTTGTTTGACTCCACTTAAGAAGCTTTGCATAAGTAAAAGAAAATAAAATGAAAAAAAAAATCCCTTTTTAACTCATTTGGCCCACCTCCTTTAAAAATGGATAATGATAATAATAATTATTCTGATTGGTCAACTACCAGAGGACGCATCCTGTGCTTGTTTGGTGTACTTCTTGATCTTCATAGGTGTCGCGTTACCAATGGGTCTGGTACTTTTCCCATTCACAGCCATTTCCCCCACCGGTACAAAATGTACCAAGCCAGTCGCAATGGGGGCGGGCCTTTTGCAGTGACAAATACAGAAGTGTGCACTATTCAAATGAGCCAAGAAGGCTGCTGTCACGTGCTTCATCTTTCCAATGGCATTCAGAGCCAGGTTCTTCTACGTCCCTGGAAAGCGAAGTGAAATCCAGAGGAACCAGCCTCAGGCAAGGTGCGGCTGGATTCAGGGCGGTCCAACTCATGAGCTTTTGGCTCACAAGAATTACTTTTACGTACATTGACATTGACCTTCACATTTTTTTTTTTTTTAGAATTGAATAAAAAAAGTGCCTGTCATATATAATGCAAATAGCAACACATATATGTTGGTTTTTACCATGTTACCTAAAAACGTAACATGGACACTAAGTTGTTGGGATGCAGTACAGGTAGTGTTGCCTCCAGCTTTTGGTCTCAAGCAGGGATGAGCAGCAGGCTGGGAAGCCAGTAGCGCTCCCCAGGGGCTGTAAACACACTTTGATGTTAAACAAAATTGGTAGAATTCCCCTTTTTATCAGCATAGCTCTCACAGGCTTCGCACATGTCTGTCAGCAGGAATCAAATTATACATCCGAGTGTAAAATTTACGGTTGGAAACAGCATGGTCTGCAAATATTTGGGATAACTCGGGATGAAGAAACACTTGGTATGAATCGATGAGTGTAAAAAAATAATTCTCCAGTAACTGTAGCTCATGTTGGTGTAACATCAGTGGAAAGAAGAACCTGCATTGTTACTCACTCTGAAATCACGACAGTTATTGTTAAGTGCGTCTACATCTGTGGAGTAACGTTTACTCTACAGTACTCTCTGGAGTCCAGTCACTTTTATCACTCGTTTGTTGCATTGCTCCTTCATTTGCTTATGCGCATGTGGTTGCAAAGAGACTTTGGACGCAAATCGGGCTTTGACCATGAATTTTGCCTTAAAACTAGCCTCAGAAGCCTCTCGTGCAGCAAAAAATAAAAACAAAAAGAATGATACGAGGTGATTAAAACAAGTTGGGATGCCTGAAAATGAGATTCACGTCCAGGGGATCTGGTGCATTTTTCTGTTACGTGACGACAGAGTTGCATCCATGTATAAGTTGTAAAAATGATGCTGTCATAGATATGTTGTTAATTTAATATCTCTGTGTGCGTGTTTTTTTTTTTTTTTTTTTTAACAAGCTCTTTTCCTAGAGGTGCTTTCACTGTACGTGCCATTCACTTTCTTACTTAGAGGCTAAAATAAATAACCAATTTAACTGTCTGCTTTTGTATCTTTTTTTTCCCCCTAAGAAGAAAAATAAATCTGAACCATCTGGGTGAGTGATTTGGAGTGTTGGAGCACCGTAGATATTTTGCACACAAATCTTCACTGTGCACTGTTTTTATTGAAGTTTCCGATTCTGCAAAGGAGCCAAATGATTGTCTCTCTTCTCCCCTCGGCTTCCTTTCTTTTTCCGCCTCATCTCGGCATGCATCTTTCGCTCCGCAGATACGCACGGCCAAGATCCCTCTCGTATAACCGCTCGGCCTCTTTTGTCCTGCGTCGGTGCCAGCCTCGGAGAGCAGAGCAGGTTATGTACGTCCAGCGGCATGAATTTACACAACACAGTTGATTCGTTGTTGGGCTGAAATCTTAACGTATTCCATGGACAGTAATAAAGAGCTTTGGAAGATCAAACAACTAATCTGAGTTGCCTTTTGATGTGGACAGGTACGCTCTTAATTAAAAAGAAGAAGAAGAAAAAAAAAAAGAATATGGTCACTTTCTCAAGAATGGAGGGCTGTGCAAGGATTAAAAAGCCACCGACCGGCACATCAGTGAAGCTCACTTGGCTTCTGGCCTGCTGTGAAAGACTGATATTTTAGATCACTTCCCTTCTTGTAAGCGCATAACAGGCTTATCTTCAGGAGGACGGAAGTTGTTAAGATTTTTATCACACCACAGCCTATCCCGGATTATTGTAAATGGAAACCAGGAGGCCAAGATCTTTATAGTTTGCCACACTCTGTTTCCCTCTTACCGTATCTGACTTTATGAGCTAATAAGGTCTCATTTGGTGATGGTGCCTCATATACGCGTGTGTGTTTTTATATATATATATATATATATATATATATATATATATATATATATATATCACTGTAACGCTTTTGCAATGTTCCTAAGTTTCTCTTTACAAGCAGAGACAAACTGGTTAAAGCAGCACGCGGATGTGGAGAGGAGTTATTCAGTTGCAGCATGCGGCCAACTTGACTCCGGGTCAAGATAAGCCCAGGACCTGAGGACCATGCTTGGATGATATAGCGGCCCCCTCGCCTTTGAAATCCCTTCCAAACTCATTGAGATACTCCCCAAAGTGAAACTCAAGCTAGTGGTTCTGAAGGATCCAGAGATTACGGCAGACAAAGAGCAGCATTGAGAGGCGAGCGGCGAGAGGGGATGTAATGAACTTCATGTGGAAAGCTTCCCGCTGCAGATGAGAGAGCTGCTCCGAACAGGAGGCGCAGATCTGGTGTGAGGGGTGCGTGAGGGCATCGCCATCCTCTTTGATTGTTCTTATGTGTATAAAGACAGCATTACAAAACACCCTGTAGACTTAAACGCGCCGTCGGCCTTCTAAGGCATTTGATTAGTAATAACAAGAAGATGAAGGGATGTGCTCAAATTTGCACATCTAGGCCTTCATGTACCACAGGCAATAATACAAAGATCCTGATAGGCTCGGCATTACACACCCCACTGAGCAGAGTAATGAAAAGTCTCAGCTGGCAGGATAAAAAAAATACTAAAATTAACAAGCAGCTTTTAAATACTCATTTCTGCACCCATTTGATCCTTTGAATTGACCAAGGATGTCTTACTCAGAAGCCCTGATTCAAATAGTTCTTTCTTTCTTTCTTTCTTTCTTTCTTTCTTTCTTTCTTTCTTTCTTTCTTTCTTTCTTTCTTTCTTTCTTTCTTTCTTTCTTTCTTTCTTTCTTTCTTTCTTTCTTTCTTTCTTTCTTTCTTTCTTTCTTTCTTTCTTTCTTTCTTTCTTTGAGACATGACTTGATTGAAATGGAAAAAAAAAACAAGCTCTGCAGCAGGGTCACTGGTTACACTTTTTTTTTTTAAGGAAAAAGTTCATTCTATAAACCCTCAAATTATAAACCTTAAATTGCATTTGATTTGACATAACTCCAGTTTAGGGCTCCGGATAACTCCTTGAGGGCTCCGTCTTATAAGCATTAACTTCTCTTAATGAAGTTGATGCTTTTAAAGTGGAAGCCTTAAACTGAAACTTTTTTAAACAGTTTCATAATAGAAAATACATCAGAGCCGAATGTTTAAAGTCTCAAGTATCATCCTTCATTTCCAGCTAATGTGGTCCTCTCTGGCTCCAAAAAAGGCAATTATTGGCAACTTCCACATGCTGACCTCCAGGCTTCAGAGCAGCGTTTAACAAGCCAGTGGGTGATGTCAGTGTGGCGTCTTCAACCTCTACACTGCCTCACTCGGCTCGCTCTGGAGTCAAACTCAGGTCTTACAGATGAGTTGAACTGAATCACATGTAAAGAGACATACTGAGACCGTACGTATCCATGGTTTCAAGGATGAAAATGTCATCGCTACGTCGTCAATAAACCCCCTGGGTTCGTTTTGTTGTTCGAGGTGTGGCTGTAAAAGGAACTAATCCGTGTTGAGTCAGTGTGTAATCTACACTAAGCTTCACACCCACAGCTGGAAAAAAAAAAACAGGCAGGAGGACCAGAACGGAAAATAGGCTATTACAGTGATTAGAGTTATCAGCCAAAAGTGTATCATCTTTAAGTTTTTGTGGCTCTATGTTTAGAGTATTTTTACTTCTTTCACCCAGAATGCCCTTTTCTGATAGGACAATAAAAGTGCCACATTCATCTTAAAAAAGCTACCTCTGATTTAAAAATAAAAGTCACAGCATGGATGATGCTGGGTGATGTACAAGTCTAACTGGGCTTTAAAGCCTTCTTCTCCACACTACCATTTTCAGTGACCGACGCCTTTACACTTAACTCTCAGAATCATTTTCATCATTACAGCTGGCAGAGTTTTCTGTGAAAAACCGGCTCACTGTGTGTACTGTGACATTCCCAGAATTCAGTAATGAGAGCTTTTTCTTTGCAAACCATGTGGATCAACAACCGTTTAACTCAAAGGCTCCAAATGTGCAAACACTCTCGGCTTAAAAAGTGATTGCTGTGAGATGAGAAGATCCATCTTACTCTCGCATCTCAGCTGATATTATCTTCTCCTCAGACGGGAAAGAACAGTTTTTATTCGTCTGTACGGCGTGCAGGTTACCCAGCAAATGCAGTTACAGGGTAAAACCCCATCAGCTGCAACAAGATTAAATTATTTGCACAAGAAGAAGAGCGGCATTTTCTGTGTAATATTTGAAACTGCTGCTGTTTGAATTTGCTTGAAATCATGTGAAAATAAGAAAAAAAAGATGCCGTAGCGAAACACGGGCTGTACGGAGAGTTTCGTTTTTACTGGCAGACATAGTTTGTTGTACGTAGTTGGGCTGTAATTGTGAACCTCATCAAAGCTGAGGAAACCGTTGCCATGGTGTTGTTGCTGTTTTCCAGTCTCATCTTTTTCCAGTCTTAATTTTGTCACCCTGGCAGCCAAGCAAAAAAAAAAAAAAAGAAAAGCAATCTTTTAAAACATCTTGTCAGCATTAGCCAAACCTTTGGTAAAATTTTTTTTTTTTTTTCCGTTTGATAATTTAAAGAAAAACAATAATTGGTCCGACGCAGTTACTGAATGCCAACCTGAAACAGTGGGTGAAAAACAAGACAAGGCCGGAAATAAAATCCAGCTGCGCCTAAAAGTGCAGATAAAGATAAATAATGAATCATACAGGAAACGGTTAGTCACCTGGTTAAAGTCTTGCATCACCTTCAAATGCAGACTATGTGCAGTCTTTTTTTTTTTAATCCACAAAAGAAAGAGAAATACTTGACACTGGAAAAAAAAAAAAACAGATATTTTATTGTGTGGCAGTCATGGCGTCAGAAACCGCTTAACCAATATGCAACTGTATTAGTAAAAGTTCAGAAAGGCGTCAACAACACTACGTTGATCGAAGCATCAAATTACAAGATGCTGCAAAATATTATTATTCTAAAGTGCAGAAAAAAGACTCTAAAGGCTCAAAAAGGTGTAAACTTTCTTAAGCAAGACAAGAGAAAGACATTTGCTCATTGTGAAGCCCCAGAGCCTTTATATCCACATGCTGCAGACACTCCTCTTCCCTCAAGCTGCCAGGCAGACTAGCAGCTGCTTTGCATCTTCCTGCATCTTTGAGATGAAAAGTCGCATATTTTCTCAGCACGCTGGCATGGCTAGACCACATTACAGCACACACTGAGGCATCCACAGTTCTTCGCGCTGTACTGTGACTTCTATCCCTGGAAACAATAGACGTTTGCATATGTTCAGCCGTAACTGTTTGGATTTTTAAATCCAACTCTGTGGAGCGTTTTTAAAGAAGACAAAATAAGTTAACACTTACAAAGACTAAGACAAATTACTGACGTCTTTCTCATGTGGATACCTGCCTTTTGTTGTTACAGAATTTGAGATATGGGTTCAGTTTGAGACGAGAGTGCCTTTTGAGTTTTGCTTGTACGCTCCTGCTGCAAAGGACAGAGTGTTCTGTTGTAGAAAATTGCTCTTGTGTGTGGACTTAACCACAGACTGTGAGTGGAGCTATTCATTTCTGAAGGGAAAAAACAAGGCTTCTAATTGAATACGATGCTGTATTGTAGAATGTCTTCCTGGCTTTTGGACACACATTAAAAAAAAAAAAAAAAAAAAAATCTCCAAATAGTATGGATGGAAAAACAGCATAAAACTTCTCACAAGGCAGTTAATGGTTTCCATCTCTTAATGCTGTGGTTAGTTTCCACTGCTCCTTTATGCACAACTCCGGATCCCCCCATCCAGTCCTCTCTCCGCTGCCGTGGGGGGATGACTGTGCACCCACACCTGCTCTACATTGACCATCCTTGGAGCTTTGGGGCTAATTAGCCACATATTGAGAGTGTAATAGGCAGCGCGTTTATATCTGGGGCCCAGAGCTACACAGCCCAGACACACTCGAGGAATCGGGGAAAAGAAAAAGGACGCCCAGTCTAGACACCTTCTTTCTCCAAAGGCACCTGAAAGTCAAGAGTCATTTCTACCCAACCCCCTTCTCTTCCTTTCTGAAGGATTCCAGGGTTGTTGGTTCAGTCTCAGCAAAGTCATGCCTGACTAAGTCTGGACTCCAGCAGGGGCGAGCAGTGGCCAAAAAAATCCTGCTTTCAAAGTTTTAACAGGCTGCCTTTCCACTGATGAAATCTGCTGTAGAGTTTTCACACATGCAAAGCCACTAATGATGGCGCTGGCTTTATTCCCCCTTTAGAAAGGGAACATATGCTCACAGTGACATCTGCAGGATTAGTCCAGATTATGAAATGTGAGATTCAAACCAGATGAGGCCATCACATCTCATAATATAAAGTTACGTTTGTTGATACCAGAGCTGTAATCAGCAGACATGAAGGCTGTGTAATTAGATCAAATCAGATATCATTCTGGACAATAATAGACTATTTAAGAGGTAAACCTGGCCATTGACTCCGTGTTTAAAGATGTAAAGTGATATTTAACCAGTTTTCGTACTGTTCTGGGGGGAGAGTTAACTGTAAAGGGTTGTTAAAAGGACTAAATCTGGAAGACATTTAAAAGAGAAAAAAAAGTGAAAATAAAATGTGATTGTGAACGTATCCGTCAATCTTGGATTAATCTTTCCTTTAGGATGTATCATAATTAGATCTTTTTTCCCCTACTTTAGGCTAATTCTAAACCTATTTTATGGGCTACAATGTTAATTTTTCAAGTTACTGCATATTTTGATAGTGGACTGTCCTGTTTTGTGGTCGCAGTGTGCTTTTGCCACGAGCAGGAATGTGTTCCTTGATTTATAGCCATGTGACCACTAACACGTGTTTGTGGGTTAATGTAAACATGCTATGACTTAGAACCTTGCAACTGGCGTGTGGACCACTTTGACCCTTTACCAGGGAGAATAATTAATAATATACCTGATCAACAGTTAATGAAGTGGCCGTTTGTCTCTTTAAAAGTTGGTGGTGTAATGTCTGGTGTCTTTTATGAGTTTTTTTTTATGAGTTTAAAAAAAACCTACACAGCTCGGGTTAATATGCGGCTTTCTATGAGAGGGAACTGCGTTGCCACAGTTGGATGGAGCGAATTTAGTTGCGCGTTCCGCAGCCATCGGTGCGTAATTGTGCGCGACTGGACAGCAGATGTTTCACCAATGGGACACTCTGTCTCTGCACACTTTATCTGAACCCTTCCTACTCTGTCTCTCTTTTTCCCCCTCTGCGTAGGAGTGCGGTTGCCTTACAAAAAGTTATTTGAGGAAGGAAAAGAAGGAAAATAAGAACAAGAAGAAGAAGAAGGTGGAAAAAAAGGGGGGAAAAAAGTGGGCAACTGCTTCAAACCGTCCCGGTTCTTACCGGGGAGTTGTCGTCATCAGCACCCCAGATATCCCCCCCATTTAGGACTCTAAATGGATGGGGCAGTGTCGGTCCATGCAGTTCAGCGGAGGCCAGGAGATTGGAAGCAACTTGTGAATATCCGTCAGTTTGGCGTCTAGACGGGAGCGCTCAGAAATGCCCAACTGCCTCGCTGGAACTCAGCTCTGAAGACTTTTCTCCTGCAGTGGTGCTTTTTCAGGAGGAAAGGTTCCCCCCCTCCCTCCCCCCCGTTTTTTTTTTTTTCAAAGTTTACAGCAGAAAAGGAAATCTTAGCGCTGCAGCTGCAGCTCTCACGGTATATCCCTCACTATGGACTGTATGCATTTATTGCTGCGCTTTTTATTCACTTTAGTATTTTTGGAGCATATTTTCGCCGCAGAAAGACATGGTGAGTTATCCGTTTATTTTCGTTGTGTGTTTGAACTGTTTAAAGGTAAATTCAAAGTTTTAAAATGCCAACTATACAATTGAAAGTGAAATTCAGAAGTTAACTAATAATTCCGATGGCGCAAAACGTATGCAGTATGGATCTGTACTGAATGCCAATTCCTACATGTTGCTTACTTCTTCTTTTTCTTCATTTTATAAAAAAAAAAAGAGCGCCGATACTAAGATATACCTATGTACTCAACATTCTATGTATGTCAACTTTTCAAGCATGATTTCCTAGATGAGTTTGATTGACACGTGCCTGTGAATGTGATTCTCATTTGATGCTGTCTGTCCCATCAGAAAAACTCTCTGGAAAGTTAAGTGAATATGGTCTTATCGTGCCATTCAGCACAGACTCCCACGGCCGGTACATTTCTCACGTGGTTTCTGCTGGAAGTGGAAGTAAAAGTGTTGCTGCTGCTGCCGGTGCTGCTGTCTCAACCTCTGGCAGCAGAAGACGGGTGGCCCGCAGTGCCCCTGACATGTCCCCCCTCACCTCTCTGTCAGCTCAGCACTTGTTTTTCAATGTCACTGTGTTTGGGAAGGAACTTCATCTTCGCTTGAGGGCCAACCGGAGGCTGGTGGCCCCTGGGGCTTTTGTGGAATGGCAAGAGGACTTTGAAGAGAAGACCAAGGAACGCATCCAGGGGGACTGCGTTTTCACTGGGGAAGTAACTGACATGCCAGAGGCCTCTGTGGCCATCAGCAATTGTGATGGACTGGTAAGAAACACACTTGGAGCTGTAGTCTGATGCATATAGATGAAATGTGATTTTTCTTCTGGTACTATGTGTCCCTCAGTGTCCACCTGACACATAAATCGTCCCTTCGTATAACACAAACACTGACGCAGTACTTCAGAATCTGAGAATCTGATATTCCCCTTTGTGGTTAGTTGGCTCAAAGTTAGTGGTTTGGCACTTACTGTATTAAAGAAGATCAAAACGTATCTCAGTTCATTCATGTTTTTGTCAGCTAGTCAACAACTGACTAAGCAGAAACATCATCAGCACAGGCAAGGCTCTGAAAGCCAAAGTGAAAGCAACTGTTTTGAGAGCTACTTTGACATCGCTTTCTTATACGTTTTGCATTCCTTCACAGTGGCTTTTGCATTACCTCGCAAATGCATTTTCATTTCCGCAGAGAGGCAGGACTGTAATATGATATACCTAAGTGTGTTACAGTAGACTTCTGCCGGTTCTGCAGCGAGTCAGTGCACCCTCCGCCGTGTCCGCTCAGGCACAACTGTGCTCACTGCATTAAAAGGAAAAGTGCTTCCTCAGCCCCCCCCCCCCCCCCCATAAAAACCCCAAAACAAAACAACAAAAAAAAAACCTGCAGGCTTGAGATGGCACAGCTGTCGCCGTGGCCGTAGCCATGGTTATGCTTTGGTTGTGGTGATTCTGGCTTTGACTCATTGTGTTGTACCGAAGCCGTATCACTGACCTCCTGTGGTGTGTCGAGAAAGATTTGCAGGAGAAGCGCTGCAGGTTTTAATTGCAGAGCAGCTGGGCATATCCGTGTCAGCATAGACCGAACCTCAGTCCAAACAATAACTAGATCTAGGTTGCAGTTTCGCCGGCCACAGCTGGCCAGGGCAGCTGCAGCTGAGCAGGCAACAAGCTGCCATGTGCTCCTTAATCAATAATGACCACTTAAAGTATCACATAGAGTGTCAGAGCATGTCTTTGTCTCTTTTACAAAAGAATATGAAGCCGGTTTTCTCAAGTTGGTGTAGTGTTGTAATTCAACCTGACCAAACGTCAACAGCTCTTTTGAAAAAATAAAAAAAACATGCAGTTTTTTAGATTAATCCTGAACAACCAAGGGTTTAAATTGTCTTTTAAATTTGTATGAAAACATTGCAGAGCTGTTTCCCTTTCATACTGTATAACAATGTTTAGTCTACTCTTTAAATAGTCACATGGCTTTAAACAGCTGAACTTACACTGATCAGCCACAAAATTAAGCCACACTGAATACTTCCTTTGCATTGGACTGCCAACCTGTCCAGGGCATAACCCCATCCTTCACCCACTGAAAACTAGATTGGAGAAGACCCTTAAACCCTGAAAAGGATGGAACTGGGTATAGATAATAGAATACGGTTAAATGATAAATATCCTGTATGTTTTGTTGGGGTGAATGATTAGTCGAGTGAGGCACCAACAGAGTGAGGCATCACCTCCCTTCCTATCTCTGCTGGGAATTGCGTATACTCAATAACGTTCCGCCTCTATTGTCACCTGTGATGCGCAGGTAGGTGAAGATGTGACCCGCGATCGCCCGACGTTTCTAATCAACTCGACCGCAACTGGAACCGTAGA
Source organism: Xenentodon cancila (assembly GCA_014839995.1). Taxonomy (NCBI): domain Eukaryota; kingdom Metazoa; phylum Chordata; class Actinopteri; order Beloniformes; family Belonidae; genus Xenentodon; species Xenentodon cancila. The sequence goes on from CM026218.1 coordinate 11,519,676, forward strand.
TTTTCATATACAGAAAATAAAACCCTTCCCGCTATACGCGACACGCATTTTTTTTAAATAAGGCATATAGACTATAGATGTCCATCCGAGATTTTGCCGCACAAGCAAGACATTAGTCTTGCGCCAGCATCCGGGCTACAGCCTATTTCCCAGACTTAAAAAGGTCTTTCCATCTGCAACTAATTCTTTGATATATCTCAAACATATTTTCGCTGTCATCCGTAGATAAAATCAGACATTATTGAGCTACGTCTTTATTAATCAGAACTTTCAGAATTTTCCGAGACTTTAGTTGTGCACCTCTTTGTTTTCAGTTCCCCCGTCTTCACCTTTTCCCTGACCTCCTCATCACTTCCCTTTGGTCAGGCAAGCCCCTGCTGCCTCTTCGTGACAATCAGCCAATAACGTCTTTATTAATTATGTAGCTTTTCTATTTTTATGTCACCACATTGTTTAAATATTAGTTTTCAATCTTTCTAACAGGCCTTACCGAACCCGACCCGAAAATCATTATGCACATTTTTGTGTGACTCGTAACCGCAGGTGACGGTCGACCGCTCAGGTCCGATCTGTCCACGCATCACAGAGTGTCACCACACCTGTTTTTCAACAGAGTGAGGCATCATCCTCCCTTCCTAGCTCTGCTGAGTGTTGCACATGCACACATGAGTACAGAGAAGGTAAACAATATGCAACACGGCGACTGGCAGCAAAGATCATTGAACCATATATATATATATATATATATATATATTTAATAAAGTGTCCATGTATCTTTTATTTTTAAAGCCGCACATAATTTAAACAACTTCGAAAAAAATGTCAAAGCTGAGAGCTAAATAAGAGCCATTTTATATTAATGAGATTCATCAACTTAATTAATAGTTCGACCTCGAGTTGATGACTAATCGACTGATAGTCGTTAGTTGCAGCTGTAATGTTTTGGGTTGTGATAAACTGTCTGACCTTTGCATTTGGCCAGTTATTTGCCACTGACCTGTCCGCTGAGTACTTTACAAGGTTGGTGAACCAGAACGTTGCAGCAGTTTATATCTGCTGTGCACAACTCTGCTCTGCAGCTTTTACCTCATTCTGCATCAGACATCTATAGTGGACAGTCAAAACGTGAGGAAATGGCTCCCAAGGATGTTTTGCAGGAAGGCAAAGGGCTTTTTAAAAAAAATTTTTTTTTTTTTATGAATCAGCAATTACCGTTGGGATGAGGGCTGAGTGCTTGGTCTGTGCAATTTATAAGGAGTGTGTGAAGTTACACGTAGAAGCCAGATGTATATGAAGGCCAAGGTTTCTCAGCTGCACATTGCAAAGCGGGAAGATCTCACTTACTTACAATGTGTCAGATCAGAGAGTTTTAGCAATTTTGTTGGGGAGTTAAGAGAAGCAGAGTGGCTGTGTGACGTCTGCGACGTATATTTGATCTCGGTCCTGTTATGCCAACAGAACTTGAAACACATTTATTTGAAACATACTTAAGTTTGGCCGGGTTTTGCAGATGGCATTGGAGTCCATCAGAGTGAAAATAAATGAAACCTAATAGGCACTTGAGGGATGCAGACCTCCATAAAGCCCAGTGGCCCATCACGCCATCGTGTAGAGAGTTTCTTTACTTTGTTACACCTGTCCACCAAACTGAAAGGAAGTGGGAGGATGTGGGAGCAGAAGTCAGCGTAATGAAAAGCGCTCTTGTTTTTCATCCGCAGCATCGTGCCTTCACCCATTACCACCAATCAATACGTCATTCTGCTCTAGCACAGCCACTTACTGTCACCATGGCCTTTGAATGTGAGCTGGGCCGTGATGGAGGAGGGCAACAAGAGCTAAGTCGCTGATGGACATTTGCAGTCATTATTTTTTTGAGCGAATCTCCAAGCTGCCATCTGACATTTGAGTTGGCAGGCTGACCAAGCTGAGGAGACACTTAAGCTGCTTTGAAGCAGCTCCTTGAACTGCTCTGACAGAAATAACACGCTGCTGAATGGAAGTGAGGATAACCGTGTAACCCGGGACCTTTAAAAGCGCTCCAAATGAGACAGCTCCATTCATAAATTAAAAAATGTTTGGAACCTTCAAGTAAAACAAACAAACAGCCCCAAAAACGTTAACCTCCTAAGACCTGGCGTTCACACACGGTGGACTTTACACGTCCATGTCATTTCATTTCCTAACGGGGAACTTTAACTTCATGTTAAATTCCTCTTATCACTTATAGGTTAAGTTTTTTTTTCTAACCCACTTTTTTTCCATATTATCACAACAAACCGATCTGCAACCGAGAATCTTAGCTTCTAAGTTAACGTATAAACAGCGAGCGAAGCGTGGACAATGCCGTACTGTGTTCTTCAGTTACAACATAACCTGCAGAAAGACGGCTCTGTGCCCTTCAGTGACGCTCTGGCTCCGTGCTGCACAATAATGTATTCACTTGCGTGACAGCGAAGGTTGTCGTGTAAGTGAATCCAGCGCGTCCAAAACGCCTGTCGCATCTGTAATATTTTTACTACGATTCCCAAACACTTTTTTACACTCTATGTGCTACTACGAAGTGAATTATAAAGCAGTTTTGGTGATTTGAAACCAGACGTTGGATGTGTGCTGCAGCTTTCGCACCGCTGTGAGCTCCTACTACCAATTATATTTATATATTGTGGCGTTGGCCATCACCTGAAGGACATGATCAAAGTCTTTGGACGCTTCCATGTTAAGGCCCAGTGCACACGACAAAAGTTTTGAGCAGCTTTTTAGCTTCAGACTATTTTGCAGCACTGTCTGTTCCCCCTGTTGCGTTCTTGTTTCACCCCCCCCTCTTTTTTTTTCTTGTCTTCTAGACTTATCGCCAAGTATGTCCAGCATTTCACATTGTGATTGATTTTTTTTTTTAAATCATGTACATTTTCCAAAAAAAGTGGTGAAGCCATTATCTTTTTAGTAAAAGAAAACAAACAAAAAAAAAAGCAACAATATTGATGGATTCTGACAGCAATAAATCAAATTTCCTACAGCAGCATCCTTCTGTGAGAAATTCCTAAGGAAAATTTCTCAAGGAAAAAAAAAACAAAATCTGATCATATGTTTAACCTTTTATCTCTTTTGACAGCCTCAATGCCACAAGTCTGACGCTTCACAGAATAGCACCGTTCACCTTTTATGAACGCTCTCCTATTTTGTACTTTTGATTGTTCAACCAAAATGCTGGCGTTTATATCTAACTCTGAAGGCTTTTGGGACGTTGCATTCAGGAAGACGTGCTAGAGTTCAAACCTTTGAACGTCGTAAACAGCATTTCGTTTACCTTTGTTGCGCCATGGTGGCTCCATATCTCTGAGACGATGTTTTCTTTTTGAATTGAGTGAACGTAACCTTTAAAGACTGCAGTCAGACTCTTTGGAATATCGTCCGTGTGTTTCCCTGCTTCCAGGCCAGCATAAACATGGACATGTCTGCACACGCAGGTGTCTTGAGCATTTGAAGTAGCGAAGACAGGCGAACATGTCCGCTTGATGTGGAGGACGCAGAGGAGATCATGTCTGATGAAAGCGCTGCGTTTGAACCGTGTACGTAGGAGAATCATGCGGGTAAAATCTTTAAGATGCACCACATGCCCTGAGTTACCAACAGCGAGCAATCTTCAGAAGTGCTTTAAAGGGTTCCCCTATGAAGAATGAGCATACGCTCAATTAGGGCAGATGTGTATCACGGTTGCGTGCTTTTGAATTTTTTTATATGTGCATATTTATGGAAACAAAGCGGTGATACTTGTGGAGCACACTGAATTGCAGTAAACTTTGCTGTAAGCGTGTCTTGATGTTTTCCCAGCGACAGATATTTACTTCCTTTCCCTGTGACTGATGATGCATCATTAAAACCATTTCTAGCTGAAGGCTTGTAGCCCATGCACGCTGTAAAACTGCACATTCCTTTTTCCCATCAGTATTCAGTCTGGCATCGCTACTCATGTAGTTTCTGTCTCCTTTAAAAATAACTCATCTTTGACGGCCTTTCTACTCGAGCTGATGTGATATATCGGAAGTTACGTAGGTAACTATGGTTCTGTGAGTCCCCGGGTGGCTGCCGGTCACACAGGCCACTTTGTTCACAGTCAGAAAGGGGATGAAACAGAACTGCACGATAGCGACAGCTGTGCAGCTCCACACACGCAGGGACTATTGTTGTGAAGCAACAAGCGAAGACTTTGGTTGTACAGTTGCTGCTCATCTGTTCGAAATTAGCACACATGACGGGGCTGATTGAGTTACACGTGACGGAAACACGAGTGCCAGATAACCGCAGAACTGTAGGAAGGCCGCTATTTCTGTGTCCGTTGTCCACTTCTGGACGTCACACAAAAGATAGGACGGCCTACTTTTTCAGGTACGGAGGGGAAGGTGCGAGTGTACATCCGTTGGAGATGGAAAACAGGCTGCCTAAGTTGTTCTATTCATAAACGTTTACAGGAATTCCATATTGAGCTAGTCCCAGTCCAGTATTCCAGGATCCTTTGGCGTTCCAGCACTCTGCTGGCACGGAGCTACAGTTGCTAAATTAGGAGCTACATCAGTGGAAGCCCAACATCTCTGCCAATAATGTGATTTATTTCCTCTCACGCTAATCCCTACTTGTACCAACTCCAGTATATCTGTCTCAACAGGTGCACTTTCAAATGAACACACACACATCGAAGTAATGAACTCTACTACTGCAGTTACTGCAGCAATTGTTGCAGCTCCCAGAGCTCCTACTTCTCCCCTTCTCTTGGTTTACATTTGTTACTGCGTGATAACAAGCCCCCAGCCTTTTTTTTTTTTTTTTTTTTTTTTTAAAGTTTGGTTTGTTTGTTTCGAGTACAGCCTCACTATACCTGCAGTGTGCTGATACTAACAAAAAAGTAGCATTTCCATCATTATTTACACGCCGTTTCTCAGCATTTGCACTTTCCCGACTTCATTGCACCCAGCATCAATTTAAATTTAAGTCATGGGTTTAGTTAAAAAGCTTGGAGCCTAATGAAAACGTAAAACTCAATAAACTTCAGCAGAGGCAAATTGTTGGATTCTTAGCAAAAGGTTGGTGGTCAAAAGGAAAAAATACCAGCAATATAAAACCATAAAGACGTTGGACTGAAGCAAATACGAGCTACCTCATGACTCAACAACTTTCAGGCATTTGTGCCCTGATACATGGAACCTTTCATTAAAAGAGGGGGGTGCTAACCTTTAAAACCGTAGAACATGACTGTAAATGTGTGTCTCTTTGTTGTTTATTATTCCTGCGTCACATTAAGCCGATCAGAGAACTACTTCAGCTCTGACATGAACTGCATTTCTACCAGTCCGCAACTGTGCAGCAGGTTTAAAATTCCTTGAAACTGCGAAAGGCTGAGATATTTATAGGCTTAATCAGCACAATGTAAACTCCTCTGAGGAGGGATTGAGTGCAGTGGACACATTTTTGTATTTGTAAGAGGGAAAATTGTGGGACCAGGTACACAGCTGCAGGTCAAATACATCCGTGTTTAGGAAATCTGTCCACAGCTTTTATATGCAGTATGTCCAACGACTAAAACGGATCCACTCTTATTCAGAGTAACTGCAGAGCAATTAACTTTAAGATGATTGCTGTCATGTCTGTATTATTAAAAGAATAATTTATACCATAATTCTTCAGATCTTCAGATACTTTGCGTTCTGTTTTATTGATAGTTCTGATGCTCATATTAACAATAAAAAGTAAGAACAGTATGCATCTTCTAATGCAGATTATATTTCGTACGTAAACGAATTTGTTCCATTCAGCAGCCTTGAAGTGTCCCACTTCGATTAAGCAATCTTCTTGATTTCCTTGACGATTTTCTCATTGTCATGCATGCATGCAGATATGTATCGGTGATTATAAGCCCAGGTTTTCTGTTTATGGTCTTCAACTTGATCACGAGCTATGCATGGCCTTTGTGGCTCAGCACAGTGAGATGTGAAAGCTGATGAAAAGGAATCAAGTGGTAATCCCCTGCTCCCACAACCTGTCTCATGCAATTATTTCAGAGCCTGCGACTCTGCAGCCCCACTGAGCCTAGACTTTCTCCCTTGCTTTATTGAACTCCGCGGTCTTACAACGAAACCTTTAACGCTGCGTGGTTGACATGTCCGATCCTGCCAGCACCTTACAGATGAAATTATGGCTCTTGTAACTAAACTTCATGGAGTGAGTGCATATCTATCTCAAGGGCGATAACAGATTGCCTTTTAATTTTCTTATCTTGTGTGAATCAGCAGAGTGTGTGCCTGAAGGCACCCCGTGTTTCTGAATGATCATGACCAAAGGCCGCGACCCCCACCTTTTTTTTATTTGATCCTCTTTTGCACCCATAGCCCGTGGCACATGTTACATTTTTAGATTGTATCATTCATATGTAATGTTCAATGAATGTATTCATAGATTTCTGTAAGGAAGAGTCGTTTTCCAAGTTGGGAGTGTCTGTTGGCTGTTTCCACTTTCCATAATCTTACTTATACCCCGCTCTTATTTTGATGATGAGCATTCAGAGCTAGATACAAAAATGATGGAATAAACTAAATATTAGATCATTTAGAAGCCCACTACCATCCTTATCTGAATAAATGTAGCAAGATATGCAAATAGCCATTTAAAAAAAAGCTCTGCACCCCAACGTTTCATTTTACACATAACGTAAATGCTCTTTTTGAAGAAAAGCATACAGATACAACAGTTGGTACTTGGATATTCATATGGATCGATTTCACTTAAATGCTTGTTTTGGTTTGTTTGTTAGATTTTAATCGATTCAACTAGTTTTCATTCAATAACAAAGGCGTTTACTAAGTCAACAGTAATTACCCAACTTCAAAGATGCTCTTACTGAAGTGTGGACATAAGTGCACTGGTGGTTAGTTGTTTTTGTCTTTTTCTTGTATGATGTCAGTAATGCAGCGGGGTTACTAATTACCTCCACCTGATGATATTTGTCTTCTTTCAGTTCATACTGAAATCTGATGAGTATAAATAAAGTTGTTTTTTTTTTAAATATTGGTTGCATGCTTCCAAAATACTACAGATACTGAACAAAATCAGCCTTTTCAGACACATCTTTTTACATCCAGCTAGTTTCACGGCATGTGGAGTCCTTCACTCCAACTGCACCCTTTGTGCCCCGATAGGTGATCAGCCCCGTGTTCTGTACATTGCCAACCTCTCACCTTAACCGCTGAGATAAATGGTGGAATCACACATTGGTCAAATTATGTGACACAGAGAAACAGGAATATGGTTTACTTACAGAGACGGAGATGGTTTTAAAGTCTTGTTTGTGTTAAGGAAAGAAAGAAACGAAGCCAATCTTTGCATGTGTAGATGACATTTCGTCACATGGCCATCTGATAACAGCGGTTTCAGAATCAAAGAAGTAGTCAATAAAATGCATTTGGAAAAATAAATGCAACTTTCTTTTTGATTTTCCAAACACATCGCTGTTTTCTTTGAACAGGACGGAGTCACTGCAGAGCGTGTAAATCATGTCACCATATACCCATCTGTCTCTAAACTAGTTGGGACTTTTTCTTGTCGACCGCTTTTCCTCTCAGGTGTAAACAACTGGAAGGGTTTTGTACCGAACTGTCAGGAATCTCTGCAGTTGGGTTCAAATACCATCCATGCAGTGTCATTTTTCTATTTTCAGTCAATGTCGATTAGCTATAGTGTCATTGCTCAAGATTAAGAGCATATTAATTAATTATTTATCCTATAAGGTGCCATAAAAGACGGGGAAGAAAAATAACAATGACACTTTCTGCTGCCCAGGTCAATCAGAGCTAAAGCAGCACTTTTGAAACTTTCATACCAATATTCCCTGCATCCCCAGTCGCTGGAACATGCCAGGCCTACATTGAAAGCATTTGCTTTCTATGTAGGCCCTTCCAGAGGCTCTCTGAGCCCTCATATACCTAACTTCGCTTTCCACCCACTGCTGTAATAAGAGATGGCAGAAAGAGCTTCAGAGCATGTCCTTCTTGGCATTTCCTGGTCAGGGGCTAGACAGATTCCTTCAGTCTTCTTTGTCAGTTCTGTCACAATGTCCACCCCAACGTTCACGGAGTTTGTGTTGCTGTTGTAAGCCAAAGTGTCAGCATGTCTAGGATTTTCAGACGGGGAAGCTGGAGGCTTTTTTTTTTTTGTTTTTCATAAACACGGTGCTCACTTTTCTGCTCTGTATTTAGATTTCATCAGCGGATGTAAATGCGCACATTCTTGCCAAAACCTTGTTGGTGTGCCTTCGTCATGACTATAATTATAGGCTAGGAACATTTTCTTTTTCTCTTTTTCTTTCTGTGCAAAGATTGTAGGAGAAATGCACTTTGTGCGTGATAGAACTTCAGTGGTGCATCTTCTAATTTTTAGGTTTTAGGAGGATGCGTTTAATCCACACTGATAATTTCCACCTCTGGATCCAATTTCAAAGTTTTGAATTTTTTTTTTTTTTTTTTTTTGTTCATAATAACTTTAAATGCCTTGAAAAGTGCATGCAAGTGTGTCAGCTGTGTCACACACCTGGTTTTTACAATTTTACAACAGATAATCAGTGTTTCTGCAGAAGATACACCTGCGATGCTTCTGACAAAACGTATTTCAATCAGATCAGCTTTCAAACTTCAACATAAAGCTTTTTGTACTCATCAAATTGATCGTCCCCCTTTTGTTTGTGCACATCTGTACGGTTGCGAGTGGGTGTTGGATCTGCAGCGCTCGCTGCAGAAATGTGACTCAATAACGTCCCCAAATACATCGTGCGTAGACACGCACGGAGCACAAAAGCTGCCGCAGCAGCTGTAATCAATATCATTACATAAACAATGGGTCATATGGTGGCATGTATGTCACGTGATCCATTGTTCAGAGGTCACCCTGTGATGAGGAACATCACAAGCTCTAAAGCGTTATTTGACTTGTTTTAGTTTTCATGTCTCCAGTTTAACTGCTTTAGTTAAAAGGTATATTCATGAGTTAAATCAGGCTTAAATATATTATGTGATGGTAAGGAGTGTAAGGTTTTTGTCAGGGACCAAAATTAATCAAATCAGTTTTCAGTTAGAACAAAATATGTGTTTGCAGTATAATAGCCATTAATGTTAGACCAGTGTGCAAGAGGCAATGAATAAACTCCTAGTTCAAGCCTCTGACAAGAATTAGAAATGTAATTCCACCTAACCAATAGCGTGGATAGGGTCCCTATGGACGAACCAAGGTAATCTGGACTTTGAAAAAGTGCACAAAGGAGATTAAATGTGAATATATGTGATTCCCTGTTTGCTGTTAGGTTACCGTACATTTGTACAAGATAATGCATGGCTTCTGTGTCCACAGAACTGGATTGGTAATTATGTATTTATAACAAAATAGACTAAGGTGTCCCTACCAGTACTGAGACCGAAAGTGCGCACTTGTGGGGCTGCAATATTTCCAGACTTCCAGTCTCCTTTTTAGTTCGTAAATCAATTGCAATGGCATGTTCAGTGCCTAAGTGTATTAAAAAGCAGCATCTTCCTTTCACAACGGTCATTTTCAGCATTACTTATCAATCAGCCAGGCACAATCTTTCTCGGAAGGGACAGACATGAACATTTCTCACAGATCCGTATAATTCAGTGCTGTTGAATGAAAGGAAACTCACAGGTGTAATAATTTTCCTCTGGTGTATACTTACCTTTTGACTGAAAGCAGCATGATCGCAACTGTTGGGCTGTTAAAGAGGGTCTGGGACGTGTCAGGAGTTTGTGAATTTCAAGCCGGTGGAGAGAAAGTGAGCACGTTTGCAAAATAACACAGGCTGTCCCCTCTTTGAGCCTTGCAGACTGGTGTCAAAGCTTGTAACTGTGTGAAGTGCTTTCTTTTAATTAGTTAAAAGTGTGATGAAGAAGGAAACAGACAGCTTGAGATCAGTTTCAAGGTGTTATCACTGCGTTTCTCTGTGAATCTTGGTGAAATGCTTAAAGGGCCCCAGATCTACCTGCATCATTCCACATATTGTTCCCAGAACTTAACATCCCAATTGATCAGGAACACTATAATTACAGGCTCAAGTAGGATGCTCTTCCTTTAAAGGAGAAGTGGTGGACTAATTTAAAGCTTTCACTTTCCAGGCAGGCCTGATCCGGACTGATAATGGGGAGTTTTTCATTGAACCCCTTGAAAAGGGCCAACAGAATGTGGAAGCGAAGGGGCGAGTCCACGTGGTCTACCGCAGATCGGCCATCAAGCAGGAGCCGGACCAGCGAAGGGATGACTTCCACAATGAAGGTAAGCGAGGAGAAGGAGCCTGACGTCAGGAGAAACAAAAAGCAGTGTGTGTTTTCAGTGCCGTCAGTGTTTGACGGGTAGAGGGATGGCATATGAGTGAGGGCTCTGCTGGTTCACTGCAGCTGAATGAAAGAACAGAACACATCATTGTCCAGCAGGAGTGACCGAGGTGATGTCTTCAGGGACCTCAGATCCCCACAGAAGCATAACAAAGAGAACTAGCGAGAACAGTTTAACATCAATGATGAATTGCAAGAAGCTGCTGTTTCATTTCATTTACAGACTAAGACATGTTTTACGCCATGAAGGGTTTTTTTTTTTTTATAGTGTATCTACTAAATTATATGAATTGCTGTGATTTATAACAATTTCCAGACTGTTAAATTGCTTTAACATAATGATGCATCAGGGCTGCAGTAGATACAAAGACGAAAAGAAAAAAAAAATCTATAAAATTTTGGGTTAAAGTCATTTATTTGCAAGAAAACATTTGATATCCTCTGGGTTTAAATCAGTAGATTTTTGACCAAAAAATATGATAAATTTAGATTAATTTTATGATCACATTTCCTCCAATTTAACAGAAACAGTCTGAATTGTACTGGAGAAAAAAAAATCACAGAAACAAAAGTATTTTTAAAGTATTAGAGTAAGTAATTTTGAGCGATAAAGAGATGCATTTCTTAAAGGAAAAGTAGTTTGGTTATTTCCAGAGGTTAAAATCTCTGAACGTGAAACAAATGTCAAATCCAGCATCCTGGCTTGTTAAAAAAAACACCAAACACACACTGACTTGCGACAAGGACTCTATGGCCAACAGAGCTTCTCTGAACATATAACTTAGACCTTACACCTGGTATTAAAATCTGTCCTTAATAATTCAATCACAAGTTGAACTATAGGCACACAGGTGCTTGAAGATGGTTTAAGATGTCATGACTCGAAATGCAATTGTAGGTGTTTGCGGCCACATGTGACCACGTTCTTTTAGCAGTATAAACGCAATGTGTCCTGGCCAGTGTAACTAATCATGGTTTGTTGCATTACTCCCTCTTGGAGGTTAAAAAACAGCAAAAGACAAAAAAAAATCCAAGCCAAGAAAAGACCCACCTTTTCAGGAGGAACTCAAGTATTTTTTTATTTGCACATGTAAAAGGTGTGGACGTAAGTGGTTAGAGCTGTGCTCTTGTGATCAAGATCAATTTCTAAATTTAGAGGGGTTGATCATGTGATAAACCTACTAAGAGGTATCTCCTAAAACTGCTTCTCTGAAATCCTTAAAGCATTTTAGCACCTTTGAGATTCATAGTTTGGTTTTTTTTCCTTACTTCTCACACTCTGACAAGCTTTCTGAACACCTATATGCAGTAGGCACACACAGTCCTAATTGTACTACGTAAGCAGTTAGAGCTAAAACTTGCCTGGTAAACTTGCACGGACACTTTCTTGTGCAGCTTTTGGGATGGTTCCTCCATCTTCACAGTTTCAAGGCTTCTTTCAATGTGCTGCATGTATGTTATCAGCCATAGCAATGGAAGCAGCGCTCACTTCAGCAGCTGGGAAAATGAGGAATGCTGCACTCCACTCGCACTGCAGGAGAGCGAGGAGTGTAGGGGAATCAAGTAGAGAGGAAGTGATTTTTCCTTTGCTGTCAAACAGCCCAGCTTTATCAAAAGAATCCCATTTATTTTCATTTCTTCCTGCAACAATGGCATGAGCAAATAGTAAAATACTCTCACAATTCTCCGTTTTAGTAATTTGCTTAATTTGGCGGTATCGTGGCTGTAGACATGATTGGTCTTCTTATTTTGCTGTGCAGCTGGGCAGCTCATATACCCTTTGAAACAATTCAATTTTAATCACTCATTTGCATGTTTAATTTTTGTTTTCAATGTCATGAAAAGCATAACTTTTTCCATTTTTTCAGGCTGCCACTCTCTAATAAATCTGGCAGCTGTATGAAACAGGACACTGCATTTTGAGTGCAGGTTTTATAGGAGTTAATAGACAAAGATCTGCTGAAATTCTTGTTATATACACCTTTATATTCTGTATGGAAAATGATAGGGTCATTGTTCATTAACTTTCAAACTATCTGTTTCACTCAATTATTGCCATCTTACTGTGAAGACGTAACTTGACTCCACATCGTTGTCTGTTCAGCCTAATGGGTATACCAGAGATCCCTGTTATTTCATCATCTTCAGGCATCTTTCTTCTGCCTACCAGATTTAAAGTGTAGCTCCAATGTTTGATTTATAGCCTCCTTGACATCAAATAATGGTTTTAAGGCGCTTACATACTGGCATTTCTTTGTGGAACATTTACCCCTTTTTGCCGGTCACGGTGGCTGTAGGATAAAAGCCACTTCCCAAGGAGGCATAAAATGTAATCACATTATTTCCACCCTTCCAAGGTAGACCAAAAGGTGTGGAAAAATGAGAGACTGGTCGTGTATGTAGGGACAATCCCCCCATTCTGTAACTGAGTGAGAAGTGTAAGATTTCTGATCACGTTGTACATGTGCCGACCATAGTCGTAAACATACAGCCTCACTTTGCTCCAGGGATGAGCAGCGCTTGTAGTTAAAACCCGCTCACAAATGAAACAGCAGCTGGTGAGGGAGACCCTAAAACTTCCAGATAGTGAGGAAGACCCAGACACATCCAGATAGCGAGGAAGACCCAGACACATCCAGATAGTGAGCAAGACCCTAAAACTTCCAGATAGTGAGGAAGACCCAGACACATCCAGATAGTGAGGAAGACCCAGACACATCCAGATAGCGAGGAAGACCCAGACACATCCAGATAGTGAGCAAGACCCTAAAACTTCCAGATAGTGAGGAAGACCCAGACACATCCAGATAGTGAGGAAGACCCAGACACATCCAGATAGTTAGGGAGACCCTAAAACTTCCAGATAGTGAGGAAGACCCAGACACATCCAGATAGTTAGGAAGACCCAGACACATCCAGATAGTGAGGAAGACCCTAAAACTTCTGGATAGTGAGCAAGACCCAGACACATCCAGATAGTGAGGAAGACCCTAAAACTTCCAGATAGTGAGGAAGACCCAGACACATCCAGATAGTGAGGAAGACCCAGACACTTCCAGATAGTGAGCAAGACCCAGACACATCCAGATAGTGAGGAAGACCCTAAAACTTCCAGATAGTGAGCAAGACCCAGACACATCCAGATAGTGAGGAAGACCCTAAAACTTCCAGATAGTGAGGAAGACCCTAAAACTTCCAGATAGTGAGGAAGACCCAGACACTTCTAGATAGTGAGGAAGACCCAGACATTTCCAGACAGTGAGGAAGACCCAGACATTTCCAAATAGTGAGGAAGACCCAGACACTTCTAGATAGTGAGGAAGACCCGGACACTTCTAGATAGTGAGGAAGACCCAGACATTTCCAAATAGTGAGGAAGACCCTGCCATTTCCAGACAGTGAGGAAGACCCAGACACTTCTAGATAGTGAGGAAGACCCAGACACTTCTAGATAGTCAGGAAGACCCAGACATTTCCAAATAGTGAGGAAGACCCAGACACTTCTATATAGTGAGGAAGACCCAGACATTTCCAGACAGTGAGGAAGACCCAGACATATCCAGATAGTTAGGAAGACCTAGACACTTCTAGATAGTGAGGAAGACCCAGACATTTCCAAATAGTGAGGAAGACCCAGACACTTCTAGATAGTGAGGAAGACCCGGACACTTCTAGATAGTGAGGAAGACCCAGACATTTCCAAATAGTGAGGAAGACCCAGACATTTCCAGACAGTGAGGAAGACCCAGACATATCCAGATAGTTAGGAAGACCTAGACACTTCTAGATAGTGAGGAAGACCCAGACATTTCCAAATAGTGAGGAAGACCCAGACACTTCTAGATAGTGAGGAAGACCCAGACACTTCTAGATAGTGAGGAAGACCCAGACACTTCTAGATAGTGAGGAAGACCCAGACATTTCCAGACAGTGAGGAAGACCCAGACACTTCTAGATAGTGAGGAAGACCCAGACATTTCCAGATAGTGAGGAAGACCCATACATATCCATCTAGGTCTTCCTCACTATCTGAAAATGTCCGGGTCTTCCTCATCAGCTGGAAGTGGGTCAGCTGCTTCACACCCTGTTGCAAACCACCCTAGCACATGCTGAAGGTCCTGGCCCGATAAAGACAGACAGGACAACATCATCTGCAAAAAGCAGAGAGGAAATCCTGTGGACCCCTTCCGGCCCCTGGCTAAGCCTAGAAACCCGTTCTATAAAAAATATGAAAAGAATCATTGACAAATGGCAGCCCTGTAAAAAAGCAGATGTGAAATCCTGTGGTTCCCAAACTGGACCCCCTTCATATTGTCCAACAACATCCAAAGACTTCAGGTGCTTAGGGCAGATCTCATCCACCCCGGTGCCTTGCCACTGAGGAGCTTATGAACTACTTCAGTGACTTCGGCTTCAGTGATGGAAGAGTCCACCACAGAGTGCCCAGCCTCTGCTTCCTTAGCGGAAGGCATGTCGGTGGGATTGAGGAGATCTTCAAAGTATTCCTTTCACTGTCCAACAATTTCAGGAAGACAGATATCAAAACAAACAATTACTTGAGCAATTGTGATATTTAATGCTCAGTGTCTGTAATAACAACATGGTGACCTGCTGTTAATCATGAGTCTGTTATTCAGTATTACCTATTAGCTTAAAGTATTTAGGATGTGGTCTTTAGCTTCAGATCAGAAAAGACTTTATTAGGTCTAGTGTGATTTAAGAATTCAGTGAAGTTGTTCCTGTACAATAATGTACACAACATATGTCGGCTGAATAGCAGGCAAAGAAGAAATTTCTTTGAATTTTCCTGGGCAGCGGTTTTAATATTTTGACTAGAGATCTAACAACTCTGTAATGTTTTATTTCAAGTTTGACACGTTCATAAATTACTTCATAGAAGCAGAAATAAAAGAGGATATATATTTACACTCAACAGATTCCCCTTGGTCTAATTGTTGACTTGTTCACATCCTGTTCGTATCTTGCAGTGGCAGACTTCGGCATTGCAGACCTCCCTGCAGCTCTGGATCTTGTTGAACATAAACTTTCCGATTCTGAGCGGAAGAGGAGGCACGCCAAGAAAGAAGATTACAACATTGAGGTGCTGCTGGCTGTAGATGACTCAGTGGTCCGCTTCCATGGCAAGGAGCATGTGCAGAATTACGTTCTCACCCTTATGAACATAGTAAGTCTGTTTTCAGAGAAATGGCTGATCAGGTTCTGTAGACCTGCTGCTCGATAATGCAAATTGTCAGCATGTAACTCGGGTTGCAGCTCACGATGAAACAATATTTTGGAAAAATGAAAAAACAAGAAATGTAAAACACAGCAACCACAGCAAATAGAATATTTTCCGACTTTTGTTGCTTGAGTTCTTATTGTGGGGTGCCTGTAATTTAAATATGACAAAGGTTTTTAAAATGTGATAGAATTTTAAATCATTTGACGTTTGAATATGATCTAAGAAGGAGTGGGTGTCTTGTTTAAACGGCATGGTCATAGAGAAACTTCATTCTACTGTGGAAGTAAAAGCTTGTGAAATTGGTCATGTGTTTCTCATCGCCAAGAACAGTAATGAAACAATGATTTCATTTCCAAATCAGAAAGTACAATATTTATTTATGTTTTTGAGAACTAGAAATGTCCATCATATTGATTGATTGATTGATTTTGGTTATATTTTTTTTTACATGTTTTCTTTTCGTTTGAATACTTTCATGCTTGTTCTGTTTGACATCATATCTTGCCAGTTTTTTCTCCTGGTGTTGATTAATTACAAAATGAAGGAGAAAAAAAAAAAAAAAGAAACTCTCAGCTCATTCATTACGGGTTCTACCAGCTCCTACCACCTTAATCTACTTACTGGGTCTAAATCCCCCCAAGTCAGATTTTCACAGGGAGGTGGTTTCACTCTGTAACAGTTACCATTTGGACCCTGCGTGGCGGTTTGATTAGCAGCACTAGACCAATTAAAAAGTTGACTGGAAGCTGTGTGGGCCAGTCTTGGAAAACAGAGCCAGACGCACCGCCAAGCTCTGCTTAGTCACAGCAGAGTTATGTTTTTACTTACTTAAGGAAATTATACTCACAATCTGCTCCCAACTGTCTTTAACAGAGAGAAAATAAACCCCAAAATGTCAGACTTTGGTGGGCCTTGCTTATACTGTGAAATGGCTTTGAGAGCGAACTGTAATGGTCAGCCTTGGTGTTTAATGCTCTCTTATTACTTAAGAGCATTTGACATTACTAGCAAAAACAAGTCTGTGCAGTTAAAATGGGCTGAACTATGTAGTGAGCTGAATCATGGTGAATTCCCCCTAAACTTGTTTTAGTACATATAACTTCATGCTGGATAAAATTAGCAGACGTGCAACTGTGGGAGAGAGAAAAGTGCAGTTTAAACAAACCAAGGTCAAAACCCTTTAGCTGCACTCGTAAGCCAAAGGCTTGCTGTGTCTGAAAGAGCTCTGCCTGCTCAAATCCCTCTGAATCCCTGCTCCGTGGCTGCAGAATGTGTAGTACCACCTGGAGAAACTCTCCCTGAGGGATTGATTACTGAACATCCTGTCTGCACCGAGCCAAGGTGACTGACTGTTGAGGGCCCTGCGCACAATAGTTGTGTTGTTTCACCACAAACCGGGGTTTTGTCCATGTTGGGTGATGCTGTACACAACCCAGGGACACCTCACGCCCGAAGCCCACAGCTGCTAGTCTCATTTTCAATCACAAAAGTCCCATTTTGGTCCTCTGTGTGCTCATCCTGGCTTTGTAATTAACCTAGTATACGTAGGGTTGGTCTGTCCCCCCACCTGGACGTGCCAGGAGGTTGTTCCGGATGTTAAATGTGTGGGAAGCGTGTAAAAAGATGTACTTCAGTGTTTACTAATATATCTACAGAACTTTTCCTAATCTTTTTTTTCTTTTTTTTAAAGCAGTTCTCATTTTTCCATATAGCTTCTGTGTGTCAAGTCCAGTAAAAAAACCACATGTATAGGAAAGTGCAGGCTCAGTCGAGGAATTTGAGTAACAAATCTGGGCAAAGTTGAGGTCATACAAGGATTCATTACAACATTTATTGAACTGAGTAGCCCCTTTGAACAGAATATGTGCTGAAATGCCTTGGGCGTAACTCTGTGTCCCGGGGCAAATTTGTGCTTAAGCCAAGATAGCTTTTCGTAAGTGCCAAAGATTTTGTTGTGCACATTCATGATTTTATCCAGAAAAATGAGTTGCTGGTGTTTTTGCTGAAAAGCTGAACTCTTTTCCTCTGTTTGCCATTTTTGGAGCCTCTGGACATTTCCATCCTCGAAAAGCTGGTAAAAAAAAGGATAAATATGAACAGTTGTTGGAAAATGCATGGAGGTCCGAAGAAAAGATCTTATCCTGAAGGCAGCACATGTTTCTGTAAACTCTCAGGATGCTTTTCTGCATTACTGCTGCCATCACAGACCTGGAGGTGACCTTTGCGCAGGGCACTCATGCAACCCCGTGCCATCGTAGATGTTGGCTTTTGGACTTTTGGCTATTAACAGTCTGGATTGTCCTTTTCATATCTGTGTGCAGATATTTCAACATCCTCAATATAGTCTGTAAAGAAATCAATGCTAATGTTAATATTAAGGTCACAGTGTTTTTTTCATTTTTTTCGCCAGACCATCATTCTGATCTTATTGTACGATGACAATAATATCCTCTGGATGCCTGAAGATCAAAATCAAGATGAACTTTTTTATCTCCTGGGGAAGAGGGTGGGGGTGGGATGCAAGATGAAACACGGTATGATGATAACAACATGCATCGTACATACATGCGGGTTATTACATAAAACACTCACTTTGAACTATTAAGGAGACCCACAGCAACAGGTACAAGTGAGTTCTTGAACCGAGTGGTCCTGCGTCTCTGTAGGACCAACAGAACGAAGCAGCACAAACTCTTTAAAAAGCAGATGACTTGGATTCGCCAAGCTAGAATGGGCTTTATATATTTATTTTTTTATTCTTTATTTTATTCTTTATTTAAGGCTCTGATTTTGTACAGATCATTCAGATTATTCAGTGTCGCACCTGCAACTTTGCCTCATATTTAAACAAAATTAAAAAGCCTATTCTTGTCTTTTAAGTTAACTAAACCAAACCAGCAGACAAAAGCAAAGGTGAACACAGTTCGGATAAAACAAGAGGAGATCATGTTCATTGATTGTTGTCCACCTATAAACCTCTGGTGTTGTATTTATGTTCTTATTGATGAAGAGGACACACTAAAACTGAGTTAATGTTTACGTTTGACAATTACAGACATTTCTTAGAATACTAAACAAGGAAAACAGAGGTTTCATGTCATTAAAAAAGAGCAAAAGCACTTAAAAGCAAGGTCAATGCCATTTAATCGTCTGATCGTCTCTTTGCCTTAGACGCTGCCTTCTATAAACAGACGTAATGACAGCTGACTTTTTTCAGTTTTAATGAAATCATTGGACTTCACTTCGGGTCCAACGCTAATTACCCACATGATCTTTATTCAGAGCTGGAGTAGGACCAATTTTCCACCCGTGAGTGTCATGCCCAAGGCCAGAACACGTCTTTTCCATGTAAGAAATAGTGCATAAATAAACAGTTAAATTCTTACTTTCCTATAGTATAGTCTGTGAATTATTAGTTTGAAAAAAAGTATCTGTTCAGATTCACAAGTCAGGATGCTTAACTCCCAAACAGCTGTTTGCTTTCCAGCAATTGATCGCAGATAAATGAGGAGTTAAAGAAATTGTGATGTCAGACTGTTCGGTCTTGGACTCTGCTTCAGGTAGCATTTATGGATATATTGCATTCC
Organism: Xenentodon cancila; assembly: GCA_014839995.1. Lineage (NCBI taxonomy): Eukaryota > Metazoa > Chordata > Actinopteri > Beloniformes > Belonidae > Xenentodon > Xenentodon cancila. The sequence continues at coordinate 11,538,884 of CM026218.1, forward strand.
TGAAAGAGCACAGTCAAAAGTGCAGAAAATCAAACGTGTAAATACATAAATGCTGTGTGTTATTCAGAGGCACGGACTGAGGTGAGGAGCACAGAGGTGATCAACAGAATCGTGATATGAGCATTACCTTAAAGGTTTTACCAGCAGTGTTTGAACTCACATCACCATGTGCTTCATAAATACATATGACAATACAAAAGATCTCAAAATATCTATGTTCAAATACTTTATAAAGAACATAATTGTAACAGCATTCATAAATGATTCAGTTCCAAAAGTCAATCGTATATTGAATTAACTACTGAAACTACACTGCAGTGTTACGTAATACGTCTAATTCCTCCATATTTTCTTTAGTTTCTTTTTTCTTTTCTGAACTGATCTGTGTATTGCTGATTTATAATTCAAAGAGGAAGGTGTCAAATTAAATAATTTTAAAGATATACGCCTCAAACTTAATCTACACTGGAGTTCTGTATTGTGTGGGAGTCCAGAGTGTTGTTTTTTTTTGTTTTTCCTGATAGTAGAAACAAGAGACTGTGAAAGCTAGATGACACGCCCTAAAAGTAATCAAGTATTCCTTAAAGATAAATTGAAAGTGATATTTTCACGTGAAAAACTCCCTTGCGCTGTTTCGTGCTATCAAACCATGATGAATGAGCTTTTGAGCCTTGTTTGAAGGACTCTGTGAGCAGGGCCTTCACCTCAGCACTTGACTGAAAGCGAGTCCTCTTAAATTATTTTTAAGTATATGCCAAAAAGTAAAGAAATCCCACTGAACCTTAAACAGAAGAAAGCTGATGCTTGTTTGGAGGAGTTGTTGTTGAGTCTTCCAACAAAACAAACATACATCTAAAAAAAAAAAAAAGAATAAAAAGTCATGGAGAGGTCCTTCAGATTCCCAGGTTTCAATTCTAAATGAACGGTATTGTTTGATTTTTTTTTTTTGTAAAGGGTGCTATTAATTTTGACCTGCATGGACACAGTGTTCATTGTACGTCACCAATGATGTTAAGTTGAAACTACAGCATCAACACTTTGAGGGTAAAGGTTTGCTTTTCAAGGATTACAAGTGATCTGGGATCTACTTCCTCAAGCTGCGGGTTTGTTGGCATTAAAACATACTTTGTATCGGATGCAGCTGCATTAACAGGATCTACGAAAAGTCCCATGTCCTTATTTTTCAGCTCTTTTAGGAATACAGACAAACAGACAAAATTTGGTGATTCCGGAAACCTCGGATGTATGTTTTTTTAATTAGTTCAATGGATGTCAATAAAAACTTGATAGGTTGAGGAAATGAAACGTTGCACTAACAACGAGGATTCGGATATAAATTATTTTCTCTCATTGAATGGATTTGTTTTGTGAGCTCGTGAATTTAAAATACCAGTCGTAAACCACTCAATAAATAGGAACTTCAGAAGACCAATGGAGGAATGTGAGGGTTTTTAATGAGGCTAAATTACATCTCGATCATTGAGGTCCAACAGATTAATGGAAAAATGACTATCTACCTCTTATTTCCCCTTTAAACCCAATTAGTCAACCAGCTGCTGATTGGCTTTATGGAGCTCTGAATGAGTGCTGACATGCAGTGTGACCAGTTGATGAAAATACAACATGCTCAAGTGGAAACTGGGTTTGGGATCTGAGTGGGATCCTAGCTTGGCCCGGGGTTATGTATCCACATACCACAGCAGTTTTATAAAGCCAAAGAGCAGTCAACACATTTCTGGGTCAGGCTTGCTGCCATTGCATAACAGTGTCAGTTTCACTGAGTGGTTGCCAATCTGTTAACAAGCAATTTCATCACGATTCCAAGTTTCTTGTAAGAAATGGGAATCTGCAGCCCACTTATCATACCAGCATGATCAGCATATGTTTTCTACGTCTCTTGGCATATGTTTATGGACAGAGTAGATAAAGTGAGCTGATTTCAAGAAGGAGGTGACTAGATGTTGTGTTAGATGTTGCTGTTATAGTTCCAGTGTCCTGGACTAACTGACATCTAGTGGCCCAAGTTGCAAACTGCAACCAACTGAATCCACCTGTAAACTGAAGTAGCTGCCAAAAACGACTACTTTTTCTACTTCTACTACTTAAATAAATCTCACTTGCATAGATGACTATAAATATAATTTATCTTCTTTTAAAAGGCAGCAGTTGAGAGAGATCTACATTGACAAGAGTCATACTGAATTAAACATCGCAAAGTTTCCAGCTCGGCGAACACAAGCTCTCCGCATGTTTAGATGATCTCATTGTTGAAGGGTATTTCAGCGGAGGGCCTTGAATTGCATAATTGGAGCCATAATTACCACCTTTAGTCTTTGTTAGTACACACTTATAATACATTATCTTTATTTAATCATATTCTATCCTCTTGGAATTCACAGAGGGTAGAGATGAACACATATACATCTGCTACTGTTTTGTAAAGCTTGTTTAAAGTTCTGTTCACAATAATTGTACCTTTCGATGAGTGGAGATGGTTTACTTTTCATCCCACGGACGGTGGCTTGATGTAACACTCTGTGTTGAGGATAGCCATCTGTTGTGTTCAATGACCCTTTTGAATCATCAGATGCATTGTGTGCAAAACTGTTTCCGATCAGTGACAGATTTGTTACTTTTTTACAGGTTGATGAAATCTACCATGATGAATCTTTAGGGACCAACATTAACATCGTCCTGGTTCGAATGATAATGGTCGGGTACAGGCAGGTGAGCAATGTTATACTTGTAATCTTTGAATGTGGGTTTTTTTTTAAACCTCTTGGGATACTTGTGAGTTGTATTTACATGCCCAGTTTTAAATAATTTCCAAGAAAATGTTCAAATTAGAATTTGAACTAGGATTCAGGGCTAAGGCCTCGCTGGTCTCTGAATGTGGGAATGGAGACACGTGGGAATGACTCACAACCTGGGAATCTCATTAGAATAATACATTTAAAGGTGCCAAATGCAGGAATATCACCTCTGACCACATGGGGGCATATACATCTGCTCTGTGGGCAAAAGATCCAATGACAATACTGTTTTAATGAGTGGGGTCAGTCATGCACGCCTTGTAATACTACTTCATCCCACTAAAGGTGCACTTTGTTGTGTCTTATGCCAGTGAAATGTGAAATGTTGCCCCCATGTGGTCAGAAGTGGCTTTACCGCATGATGAGTGAAAGAAAGCAGATGGTTAATTATGTTGGGTTGCATTGTTTACATTTCTTATGTTGCTTCGCGCTCTGAAGTATCAGTTAGTACAAATATTCTGAGTAATGGTTAGCTTAATTTTAATAGAATCTAAATTTTAGGATTTAAGTGGTTATATTTTCTCTCTTCTGCTACTGGAAAACAAACTGGGTTTTTGGCATAGAGCAAGGATGATGTTACTGGTGATGTTACACTTTAATGGCATTGGAGGGAAAACACTATTTAAAACTCTTCCTTCATCATCATTTTTCTCCATTTGACCTTTCCTCCTCAACTTGCTTGGATTTACCGTCTTATTGTGGGCATTAGTTGGGCTTCGAAAAGATCAATCAGCCATTCTTCACGTAAATAACATTCCTGTTGTCATGGCTACGTATGGTAACAAGTTTTTAAGGAAGTTGATTGAGTTGAATTGATGAGGTGCTGCAGGACTTGTTTCTACCTTTTGCCTGATTCTGATATTTCTGTTTAAAGAAAGTAGTCAACGGCAGGAAAAAAAACGTTTGCTGGCTCTTTTCTTGCCAACTCTGATCAATAAAACTTCCGGACCGTCTTAGTCTTGTTATGTACTTGCACTGGAGTTAAAATGTGAGTCAGCTTTAACATCATATAAGCCAGAGAGTTCTCTGTTGTTTATACTGTAGCCAGGTTTATTTTCGGTTGTTTATACACTGGTCTTTACTTATAATCATGTTCATGGAAAGAAAGTATTTAAAGCAGCACGTACAGACTGAATATGAACAATTCCAAAGATTATTTTAATGACTCGCAGAATAAACTTGTATTTTTTCACTCATTACTGTAATGCAGTTACATGAGGGGGGTAATATGAAATTATGAAAAATAAAGAAAAGCCAGCGAATTTATCCATTTATTAAACCGCTGCTGCATGAATGAAGTCTGGGCATGTATCAGTTACTTATTTTTGTCTGGTTGCCAAAGCAGGGAACTGCTACAGCACTCAGCAAAGAAAGACAAGTTATTTTCCAAGGTTTTCCTTTCTCTGTGTCTCACATGTTCTGCATATATGTTGGACAATCCCACACTATTCTTGCAATCTTGCAGTCAAACAAAGTGAAAATGAAACAGAACACGTTACACCCCAATATCAAGCAAATAACTTTTTTCACCGGACTATCTAATTGCGTGAGAAATACTTGTACATATGACAAGTTGATAACTTTATCCTTCTGTTGTATCTACTAATTCTGAACCCAGATAGATAGCAAGACATTTAAACCTCCACCTGTGGCCAATTTAGAGTCAACAAAAGACCAAGCATGTCTGTGGACTGTCGGAGGAGGCAGGAAAAACCTGCTGAAACATATGCAAGCACACACCATCAAGGAACGTTAGTAGGAGGTGGTCATTAAAAGTTTATAAAACCTCCCACACGAGACCATCTCGTTGCTACTCACTGAGCTGCAACTTTTCTGTTCGCTGTGCTAAAGCGTTTCTCCCCGTCTTCGTTGCTCTGCAGTCGATAAGCCTGATCGAGCGTGGCAACCCATCTCGCAGCCTGGAGCAGGTGTGCCGATGGGCCAACACGCAGCAGCGCCGCGACCCCGACCACGCCGAGTACCACGACCACGCCATCTTCCTCACAAGGCAAGATTTTGGTCCCGCAGGTATGCAAGGTACTGTATTTTTCTCGATCGAGGCCTGTGCAGACTGAGTGCTGATATCTGCTTCCATTCACAAAGGGGTTGGCTTCAAGTCTTGCTCCAGGTAAGGTTGATGGAAACTTCACAGTAGCGGGGGGCTGTGGACACAAATCCCAACATCAGCCACGCGGGAGAATATTGGCAGCATTCCAAAACCTTGCTGACTTGACGTTGTTGCCACCCTGCAAAAATGAAATTGATAATTTGGAAGATGGTTTTTGGCATGTAGAGAAAAAACAGAAAAGGTAGCTAGATTGTGTTTTTTCTGTTTTTTTGTTTTCGATTTAATCATCTCAACTTTTCTCCCCTCTCAAATAATTTGCAGATGATTCTGGATGTAAATAATAGCGCACATGTATGCAGTTATCTCAAGCCTTGTGCTATACATGTTGTCTCATGCTGTACTTCTTTTCAGCCCTTCAAAACGCACATTGAAGTGAGCAGCCAACACTCCACAGACACGGAACAAACGATCTCTTTGCTCGAGCTCAGTATCTTGCATTGACCTGTGTATGTTTTTCAACTTTCAAAGCACACATGTAGTGTGTGGAGGATGGTCTCGGGCTGCCTGGTTTGTTTGTCGCACCCATGGATGTTGCCATGGCTACGTTTGTGTTGTGCTCATAACAAACCTTGTTCCCGAGGCTCTTTGCTTTGGTCCGAACTCCGCACTTTGTCTCAGGGTCATGAGAAGACATCACACTCTGTCGTCAACATTAAGCTGTAGGATGGTGCATTTTGGATCCAAATATGGAGGAGTTAAGTTAAGATTTTCAAGTTAAAATGATTGACAAACACAAAATACTAATAGTTTATTTCAGATTTCTGGGGTTCTTCTGGACACTGAATGATTTCCCTTGTAAAGTGTTCAATATTTAAGTTTATCAACCGGTTGATAGATAGCTTCACTCCTCACATTTGCCATCAGCAGTATAAGTACAACATTGTCAAACATTCCTGCTGCTGCTGCTGCTGCACCTTTTCGCTTCAGTGTGCAAAGCTCCAGAGCTGGCCTTTTCTACGGGAATATAACCTGCTTTCTCCTGAATTCCCTTTATCTGCCTGTCAGGAAAAGGTTAACGATGCACAACTGCTTCCATATTTCGCTTTTTCATTTTCAGCATTAATATTGTCATTATGCTGTCTTTTGTTACTGGATCTAAAAGTGGTCTTCACAAAGCGCACGTCACATCATCAAGTATCAAAAATCAGTTCTGCAGTGACTGAAATAACCTTCTGCAGACATTTCTCCTTTACAGCACCACCAAAATAACTCGATACACGTGTCTTTCAAGAGTCTCTATCGCCGGCTGTCTGCCTGCTGCATTTTTCTGCTTTTTACCTGCATGCCAATAAAGGTCTTCTGACAGTCAGAAAGCATGAAATTTATCGGAAAGCTTCCAAAAGAAGGCTGCAACAAGCGTGCTTCTGAACCAACGCCAAATACACTAAGCTGAATCGCTGCACACCTCTTGATCGAGTTATGTTTAATGTTTGTGCTTTGTTGCCTTCATGCTCTGATGAAATGACGGCATTTCAGTTGGGTGTCTGCTTGGTAATGACGTTGGCAGGCTTCTAACAGTTTACCTTTTTTTAATATTTTATATTTTTGCATCTCTAGGAAGTATTCAGTGGTAAACCGTGACACAAGAGTCTTATACTTCTTTTCTAAGTTTTTCTGTGTGGAGTGGAGTAAAAAATGGGTGTTACTGTCTGAACACAGGCCGCTCTCTCCAATCGATAGCAATGGATCAGATTATTGTATGTTTAAATACGGTTTTTGTTTTGTTTTTTGTTTTTTTTTTACGAAACTAGGCAGCTCCAGACTTTAGTTTAAACCCAGCTGTACACTGCAAAAAAAACAAAACTACAAGACCACAAGAACTTTATGCAGTTCAAAGGAGCCATTAGAAGTGGCGATTTCGCACCTTTTAATTCCTAAAAATGTCTCCACCTTCATTCTGGTTGTTGATTGTTATGGCTGTGTGGTCTCTGTTGCCCAGGTTATGCTCCAGTGACGGGGATGTGCCACCCACTGAGAAGCTGCACCCTGAACCATGAGGATGGTTTCTCCTCCGCCTTTGTGGTTGCTCATGAAACTGGCCACGTGTGAGTAACATTATCATGGTTAAAACAGTCATTTTTTCCCATGTTACTGCAGTCTGACGTAGGAAGACTTAATCAGTCATAACATTATGACCACTGACAGGTAAGTATCGAGCGTTATCACTGGTCATCTTGCCACATACCTTAACATTCTTGCAGCCCAATCACACTCTCAATACGACAATATCATACGCCACAGTAGAAAAAACACATTGTTGCTCTTATTTAGCTTCTTTATTTTTAAAGCAGTGTACAGACATTATGTATTCACAGGTAAAATTAACATAACTTAGACGTAAAGTAGCATATTCTCTTAAAATTTTCAAAATGCCCAATAAAAATGACCCTACCACAGAGCAACACCTAATAAAAAAAGTGAGGTGACGTTGTCCAACAGTCATGAACAGTAATAAACTCAGAATTACCAAAGTTACCAATAAAAATGTATTAAAGTGTCGGGTCTTACCGTCTTCAAGACTTTCCATCCAAACCCCGTTAAACTGTGATTTTGGAAAATATTTAGACAACAAAAAAAAAATAGTCCAAACAAAATTATTGTTATGTCCTTCTGACCACATCGGGGCAGCATCTAACTAGTAAACTCGCGCCAGCCACACTGACTGTGTAAGAAGAACTGGACAAACCTCATGTGACATCCATATAGGTTTTCTGAAAAAAAAGCATCTTTACCCTTCTTAAAGGGCAGCACAATGTTGTAACAGGCTAAAAGAGCAGGCTCAGAATCTGACTGGAATACACTCACCTTATTTCAGTCACCACAATTTAACTATTTTAACTTTACTGACTAACCTATGACGCTAATTAATATTATTTTACATACATTCTGTTAAAATCTCTCCAGACAAGGTCATTTCAAGTGTTACTACTTAAAAGAGTGCTGCCAAAGCTGAAAAGAGGACTAAAGGAGGTCCTCCTCGAGACCCCCATCGCTTTGTCTGCAAATTGCACGGTTAGACCTTTTGAAAGCCTGGAGACGTAGGCCCTCGAGCTGCTGGTCGAGTGACCCCAATAAACCCGTACTTGGAAGGGTCCTGTAATGCGCCGCTGTGACTCCTGGCTCCTTCAGCCGAGCTACGACAGAAACGACTGCAACGCTGCTGGCACACATCGACTGTGGATGTTTGCCAGCGGTTTTTCAAAAGCCATTTCGCCAGCAGCTGTTTCAAATATCATTTCAATGTTGATATCAGAACAGACGTTTAGCTGCGTTTAGGTGATTCACAGTTAGCACAAGCTGCCTGCTGCTTAACTAAGCTTCATCCTCGCATCCTTCCAGGCCAACAGTCTGGCACCATGATCTATTAGCACTAAAATACCTATGAGTATGCCTTTATGTATAAGCCAGCCTACAGTGGTCAGTCAAGGAACTACGACCTTTCATGGTTCCTCTTTGGTCGGCCTGTCGTGAGACATAAAGAAGTGCACCTCTAGTGGGAGAAGCACGTCCCTGCTCTGTCCCCACTCATTGGCACAGTATTTTCAGAGGTCCTTTTGTCAAAACAGCAGATCTTTATGCTCCCCTGTGGTCAGAAATAATATCACTACATAAACTAGGTGCTGTATTGACAAGAGAAAGCATGGTCCCCGTTGTCTCTAACTCTTTATGTATTCCACCTTTAAGAGCAGAAGTTTAAAACTAGTAAATAACCATGTTTCGCCAATGCCAACTTTAAAAAGATTTTTTATTGTCTAGGGCGTTTTGTGTTTTTTCAGGAAGAGCATTGGCAGGAAGCAAGGGGTGAAAGAAACAAATGCCATGTAACACAGACTCTCTAATCTTTTGTGTAACGCACATAAAAGAACACATTTCCAGCAGTTCAACATTTTCGCAGTTCAAGTTCATTTTTAAGATTAGCTTTCCAGCAACCCTGTGAGTCACGGCATTTGCTATTGGTCATAAACCAAAGATATTGTGTAAAACTGATGGTCCTTTTCACACAGCCTTGTTCAACTCTAATGGAGCTCGAAAGAAGCATGAATTGCTGCCACATCTGTTTGCGTCCTGCTGTGGCTCGAACATTAAAACCTGGCTGATCGAAAGTCACATAATCCAAAGTAGAAGTGGCAAATTTTTCCTCCATTAACAGTGGAAACGAGACGGTTTTCTATCCCTGTTTATACGTGGGGACCTTGGACCTTTACGTCTAAAAGCTTCACCAAAGATTTTTTCTTCTTTTTTTCCTTTGCGTACTTGCATAGTTTTTAATTCTATTATTATTATTCCTAATGTCTTGCACGATCTTGCGGTAATGTGGCAGCACTTAGATAGGCAAGACCCAGCGGCAATGTTAAAAACAATATTTCACAAAAAGCACCAACAATGCATAAAATAATTGAAAAAAAGATCAGAAAGAATGAAAAGATGTTTTATAGACCAACGGTTCACACAATACTTTGGACATGAAAACAAAAGTATGCAATGGGCAAGAAAGTTTATATAATACTATATATTTTTATAATTATATATATTATATAGAGTTTATATAATACTTTCATTTAATTTCCTTCCTGCCCACAGTTATAAACCTCTACATTTACTTTTTGATGAGACTTAAATCATAACTTCTGCAACAATTAATTTGCCTTTGGAGATTAAAATAGTATTTTTTGAATAGAATAGAACTGTGAAACATAAAGGCAGACTATGTATTAGACTGACGTATTCCTTATTCATTTCAGTAAGATATGTTCACAATCATGGCTAATGCCACCCTTACAGTTGAATGTAATTGCACCAGTCTATTAGTTTTCCTTTATTATTGATTTGACTGCTTCCACAAGTAGAAATATATCTCAGCAGCTGTTCCAATCCTTAATTTCACTGATGCAATCAAATTGTGACAAACCTGAATAAATTCTATGACATGTATAAAAAAGTTAAGCTTTTTTAACTATTCTTAAATCGCCTTACATATGTTTTACGTCAAACACTGTTTCCTCAGTTATCCTGGGTTAAAGTAACATCTAAATAGCTGGGTGTGTTTTACACACTGCATTTGGTATTTTTTGATATTCTCATTTCTGACAATTGCAGGTCAGAACAATTAAAAAAACCCACCAAATCTCATCTCATTGTGAGCATGTTGAATGATTTTGCCTCTCGCACGCCAAGATAATATTTAGCTTTTTATGAATACAATCAGGGAAAAGTACTGTAGTGAATACATTGCTCACAGGAAAACTAATCCTTTACTTTTGCAAAGAAACACGTTCATTAAAGAAACACACACCCACACAAAGGCTACGACTTTTGTGCTCAGAGCCGTGCTATTTATCATGCACTTAAAAAACTAAACAAAAGAAAAAGAATAAAAACACAAATGACTGTGAAACGTGGGAGCGGTACCTCAGTGGAAATGAACCCACTGACTGTCATCACTAGACTCTGTAGTTAATGAAATTTACTTTAATACGTAATGTTTCTTTGGGTATTAACACACTATTATTGAATTAAATTGAGCTGTTGCCAAATTAAAGTATGAACTTCAATGTCCAAAACTTTGTTGCCAAATAAAGCACCTTATATAAAACTGATGTACGACACGTCATTCATGAAGATTGTATTATTGATTTGTTGATTTTCTCTGTTAATTTGTGTATTCTCTAAGATAAGGATAAATATTTATGTCTAGTTTAGGAGTAACTGTTTAACCCAAACAATCCCCATCTGAATTACCACTAAATATTGCAATAGAATTGAATAAAGAAATGTTTAAAATTAACTTTTTTCTGATTGTGTCTTTTAGATCGCAGAGATTAAAGCATAATATTTCACCCTTGTGAGTCAGTGTAATTGTCTCCCTGCATAAGATTGCTGTGGCTATGTTTCTATATGTATAGGTTTATAGGTTTATATATATATATATATATATATATATATATATATATATATATATATATATATATATATATATATATATATTTATTTATTTTTTTATTTTTTATTTTTTTTGGGGTCCACTCATTGTAAAATGTGTGAGTACCTCCTGCTGTTACAGATGGCATGAATTGAATACCTCGTCTTTTCTTTTTAAAAAAAGAAAGTCGGTTGTGTTGCTGGTCTTCATCAACTCCGGTGTGATTATGCCAGTGTGTCAGCTGCTTTTGGTTAGAGAGATTAAATCGTGACTGTCATGTTGCACACACTGGCTTTTATGTCCTTTGAGGATCTCTGGAGGTTTGCATTCAGTCACAATCACAGCTTCACAAACCTTTGACTGAACATTGCATCATTTACCATCTGAGTAGATTAGGTCCTGTGAAAACAGTTGTGTTTGACATAAATGGGCAGTTTGTGATAACCACCTGCACTCTGGTACTCTAGCAAAGTGGGGACTTTTTTCTATCTTGTCAAGACCTGCCTGGTTCTTTGTCAAGATGCTCAATTTGAAAAGAGTAGTTAGACGTGAGACCGTTTTTTTTTTTTTTTTTTCTACGGTTAAATAAGAAGGTTCATCTCACTTACTATAAATGTATACGCAGCTCCAACTTAAAGTTGTATATTTCATTTCACTTGTATAGTACCAGTTCACAACAAAGTAATCTCTAGCCATTTGACACAGAAAGCATTTAAAGTTATTGTTAAACATAATCTAAATAAATTCTAACTATATTCCATTGCAGTCCAGTAATTATATTTCATGCGTATTACATTTCATAAAACGACTTTTATTTACCTCATCAGCAGGTTGCCAGGCAGCCATCAACATCTTAATGATGTTGCTGGTTGCTGCAAAGAAATTTCTGAACACGAACATGTTTTTTGTTTTTTTTAATTTGAGCTGAACGATACGATTGTACTTTAATGAAACACATGATTATATTTATACAAATTTCACTTCTCGTGGGTGTAAAATTGCTCAGTGTCAGTTGATATTTCAAAGCATCCTGAACTCTGTGAACTGTGAACTCTGTACTTTACAAACTTTGAATAAAAGAACATAAAGTTAATTCCCTATAATTGTAGGAAAACAGCTCACCTCTCCAAACCCATGCTCTTAAACAAGGGTTGCCTCTGACTAACCTTCTGTTGCCTCTTACAGATTAAATCTACTCTGAGCTTAAGGTTTATTTAGTGCAGGGGCCAAGCCCACATTTAACACCTATGCAGCTCATGACTAAGGCCATCACGTTAATGTCTACTTTAGGGGATTCTGAAGGGGAAAAATTATTCTTTCAGTTGCAGTCTCACCTTTCCTCACCTTTCCCTTTCTGTGTCCCTCTCAGCTGTTAGGTCAATTTTTGCATTTTTGCAAAATGATGCAAGTGGTTACCACTGTTGCCTCACAGCAAGAAGCTTCCTGGTTCGATTCCCAGCCTGGCGGGAGTCTTTCTGTGTGGAGTTGCATGTTCTCCCCGCGCTTACGTGGGTTACCTCCGGGAACTCCAGCTTCCTCCCACAGTCTAAAAAACATGCGTACTAGGTTGATTGATGATTCTAAATTGCCAGGAAATCACTGTTTCCAGCGTTCTTGCTGATCATGACCCTTATATTGCAACAAACCTGTGTTCGGTCCTCAGGTTGGGTATGGAGCATGACGGCCAGGGGAATCGTTGTGCTGATGAGACCAGCATGGGCAGCATCATGGCTCCGCTTGTCCAAGCAGCTTTCCACCGCTACCACTGGTCACGCTGCAGTAAACAGGAACTCAACAGATACATCCAGTACGTTCCCACACCACTGTTTATTATTCTCTCGTATGTTATTGAATTTTTCCTTCAGAGCTCGTGATCTGTTTTTTCAATATCCAACATGATCTATCATACAACTGACTGTATTATTCTTATCTTTTCCGCAGTTCTTATGACTGCCTGCTGGATGATCCCTTTGAACATAAGTGGCCCAAGCTTCCTGAGCTCCCTGGAATAAATTATTCCATGGATGAGCAGTGCCGCTTTGACTTTGGTGTCGGTTATAAAATGTGTACAGCTGTAAGTTTATTAGAGTTGTTAATTTCCTTTGAGTCAAAAGAGGTGCATTAAAGTTCCACATGTGCCATTATAAGAGACAGCAAAGTATTAAAAACATAGTTTAGAATAAAATGCAAATGTGTGTTATTTTAGTCTTCAAGGGTCCCAAGAAATAGTTGGACAATAAAGATTAACTAAAAGTAAAATTTTTGAATTTGATAACTTGTGTACATTTAAAAAGGTGGATAATTACAGGTCCAAAATCTGTGTTCTCATTTAGTTTCGAACTTATGACCCTTGCAAGCAACTGTGGTGCAGCCACCCTGACAACCAGTACTTCTGCAAAACCAAGAAAGGTCCTCCAGTAGACGGTACAGAGTGTGCTCCAGGAAAGGTAGGAAATGTCAATGATTTATTTTGTACTTATTATTTTATTTAAGATACTCAAAGTGGAATTGTAAAAACAGAGTTCTGATAGAAAATAATATAACATGTAATATTATCAGTGCATTTGACTCTTTGTTCCTTTTGACGTTAACATTTTTTTCCCCTAATCTTTTGAAGTGCTGTCATTCCTCTCGTCTTATTTTTCAGTGGTGCTTCAAGGGCCATTGTATCTGGAGGTCCAGCCAAGAGCCTCAGGGCCACGATGGGAGCTGGGGCTCATGGTCAAAGTTTGGATCGTGCTCCAGAACATGCGGGGGTGGAATTCGCTCCCGGAGCAGGCAGTGTGACAACCCACTGTGAGTGCTGTAGCAGAAGAAAGACTCATCTTTGGAAAAACACAGTGAAAAGGAAAATCTTAAATTTTCCATGGGGAAAGAAAAATAAAACCTTTTTGATATGTGCTCATCCAAGACATGATTCCATACTATAAAAGTGTGAATGCAGAGCTGAATAGCGAGGTTGGTTGTAAATCCAGTTCATGGTTTGAATTATTTTACAGCTATTTGAGCAATAATGTGAGCTTTGATATCGGTAGTACTTACCTCACCCCCAGTTCACTACAAGAGAGTACTATTTTCCACTCATTCCCACTTGTACCTCTATTTTCAAGAGCTCAAAGGTATTTGGACAAAGTGATGTAAGTGTAAATATAACCATGTTTTTCAATACTTGGATGAAAATAATTCGCAGTCACTGACAGCTTGAAGTCTGGAGCTCATGGACATCAAATTCTGAGTTTCCTCCCTGGGGATGCTTTACCTGTTTTTCACTGCAACATCCTTTCATTTCTGCTTATTTGTGAGCCTTTCTGCCTTCGACTTTGCCTTTAAAGACCTGCTTTATTGGTTGTATAGAGGTATAGAGTTGCTGTCGCGGTATGTTTAGGGTCATTATCCATCTGCACTGTGAAACACTGTCCTAGTTTTGCAGCATTTGTCTGAATTTGAGCAGAGTATAACCTTTTTAATCACAGAGCAACTAATGTCACCAGCTGCAGGAGCGATACTTCAGAAAAGAAACATTTATTTCAATAAAATCTTTTCAGAAATAAAAAGATATTTTTGAAACAAAAAATGGTTAGCATAGCACAGGCTTGTAATTGGTGTGAAAAGAAAAAAAAAAGCTCTGCAAAAGTTTTCTGTAGTTTGTATGTATGTATGTACTAGTAACTAGTATGTATTATGTGGTTTTTGGGTTCCTGTCGCATTTAATTTAGAGTTGGAATTACACCAGGAAAGATACCTTTTGGGTCTTTGGGAATGTAATTATGGCACGTGCCTCAACAGCCTTGTGTTTTTGCCATTGGTCAGGCCTGCGTACGGAGGCCGAGACTGCCCTGGCTCTGCCTTTGACTACCAGATGTGCAACACAGAGGAGTGCGCTGGCCCGTACGAGGACTTCCGTGCTCAGCAGTGCATCCAGAGGAGCAACAAATATCACAAAAACATCAAGCACACCTGGCTACCTTATGAACACCCAGATGGTAGGTTTACATAGAGTTACACCAGATTGGTGAGCTTCAACGTTTTTATAAATCAATATGTACACAAATGATATTTGCAGAAAAAAAGGGAAAATTGCATGCACGTTTAAAATCGTGTAGGTGTTAGGATGAATCTGGGACTCGCATATGTTTTTATCAGATGCTTAACGAGTAAAGATGTGCATGGGTGGTTGTGTGTTTTCAGATGCCAGAAAATGTGAGTTGAGCTGTAAGTCAAAGGAAACAGGTGAGGTGGTGTTCATGAACCAGGTGGTGCATGATGGGACACGGTGCAGCTACTCAGATCCCTTTAGTGTGTGCGCTCGAGGAGAGTGTCTGGTAAGTGTTAAATACAAATTAACACTGCCTTTTATAAGACAACAAAATGCATATTTATATTGAATAAATAAATTATTAAATAAATGATTTTTTGAAAAATATCTCCATATATATATATATATATATATATATATATATATATATATATATGCATGAACATATCAAGAAATAAATGTGAAAATTAATAAATACAATTGTAAAATATTCATATTTCTACATTTTATTTATGTTGAATGAATGAATGAATTTATTTCCTTTTTTTTTTTTGCGATTGTACCACACACTTTTTTTTTTTTTTCCTTAAATCTTATCCTTGAGTCACCTTGGACACAAAGCTGAGACTTCTCGTAGGACATGGTCTCAGCCATGTTTTGACTACGCTGCTGTTGTGTCTGTGTGTTCCTCTGAGATACATCATAACCAGTTGCCATCAAACCCAGCATGTGTTGTGACCACCAGTGACATCATTTTCCCAGCAGTGTAATCTCAGTCTAAGTAGAAGTCACTCATTGCTCCAGTTTCATTGACTGCTTTTTGCTTTCCCCCACCTTCCAGCACGTAGGCTGTGATAAGGAGGTCGGTTCTTACAAAGAGGAGGACAAATGTGGTGTGTGTGAGGGGGACAACTCACACTGCCGCACAGTGAAGCTGACTCTTACCAAGACTCCCAAAAAGAATGGTAACTTTCAGTTGCAGAGACAGACCGGTGATGAAAATGGTGCCATCATCTGTTCGTGACTGAACACAAATGTTCTGTCTCAGTGCTGATTCAGAAATAATCGGTAGTTTTAAGACCCAGGAAATTTCTGCTGTACAAGGCTCCAAGCAGAACCATGCTGATTCTCTTTATCTTCTTAGGAATGCTGAAAATGTTTGATATCCCAATAGGAGCGCGCCACATAGTCATTGAAGAAAACGAAACCTCCCCTCATATAATTGGTGAGTATGTGTCACATCTTTTGCCGTCCCTGGAAACATGTAATTCTTTTGGGCCATTTTGAAGTATCGAAACTTCCCAGCATCCCATGGGGGCTTTTTTAAGTTCATGGGATGTTTAAAACCTACAGCTGAATTTCCAAACAGTGTTCCTTTATAATAACTTTAATATGATACTTTTACTTTATAAATGTTTTTATTACTCAGGTTTGGCCATCTGAACTAAATTTAGTCATTTATCATGTTCTTTTTAAGCCTCAGCTATTGCTCATTTTTCACTAGATTTAGATTAAGTTAATATTAAACATTTATAAAAGCTCAAGGACAATCAAACTGAATCTGCAGTTTGTTATATTAATGTAGTTAAATTTTATTGGGAGTGTTTTTTTTTTATTTCTTTAAGGAAACATTTCATTAAAGGATCATTTTGCACATAATAAAACAGAATCTGTCGAGACTTGAGGATGTAGGACCAAGATGCAGGAGACTGAGGCGGCAGGAGTTCCAAACCAAAGTAATTTATTTAACTAAAGGTGCTACATAGGCAGAAATACCAAAAAAAAATGCAAACAAAAGCCCAAACTAGACAAAACCAGGACCAGACTATAAACCTGATGCAAGACAAGATATACTCACAGGACTTGATGAGACACAGGTGCAAACAATCAGGTCAGATGGGAACAAGGGAAGTCAAAACAGAACTAAAACACAAGGACACAGGCTTTCAAAATGAAACAGAAACAGATGTAGGTAGCATAGGTACAAAAGATGTTGGAGAGGTAATATTTCCAAATCACACCATAACCATGAGTATAAAATTATGGACTCGTATGAACGTTCCGACTCTCTTGAAGCTTTGATAGAGAGGAAATATTCCAGTAATGATTAATAACATGCAAAAATTAAGTTATTTAAAAATTAAGTTAAAACAGACAACACCATAATCTGGCAAAGTGCTGCATCTCGTCTGACTATAATATTGAACAATAAACATAAACTATTTCTAATTCAGACCAAAAATTCTTCTCTTTTATTGACTATGAAGTGATAAATATTAATCAGATGACATATGGGTGGAACAGCACAGCGATGGATTCAGTTATTTTTTTATAGGCATGAAAAATAATAAGACACAAGCTCTGAAATGTCTGCAGGTATAAAGAGGAATGAAAAACTAATATTTTAAAGCTCACAACGGCTCTTTGTATGACTGGCATGACTGAGCCAAGATCCCCATAGCTATAAGCCAAACCGTTTCTCCTTTCTTTTTTCCCACTCTTTCCCTTTCTGGCTTTTATTAGCTCATGGGAATACGAGATGGTACGTGACTTAGAGAGATTATTATTGGCTGACCACAATGGGTGGCATCTCCTAATACTTCGAGCTGTTTGTTAGGGAAGTGTTGAGTCTGCATTTGCATTCAGTGTATTTATTGAATAAAATAACACAATGTCCATATGTTTCTTTCCTCTTCTTTGTGATTAAATTGTCTTTATTACTACTTACTGGCAGCTGTGAAGAATCAAGTTACTGGGAACTTCATATTGAATGAAAAAAGTGAAGATGCTGAATCAAAGACCTTTATCGAAAATGGCCTACAGTGGGAATATTCCATTGATGGTCAGAAGGAGACTTTGAAAACAAATGGGCCTCTGCATGAAGGCATCGTAGTTCTGGTGAGTGGGGCTCAAACTGGATCATCACGGTAAACTTTGTTTTTTATTTTATTCTGTCTGACTGTCCATTTTAATCTTTCTTTGCTTCATTGCAGGTCATTCCTCAGGAAGAAGATATTAAATTTAGCTTAACGTATAAGTACATAATACATGAGGACCTGTTGCCGCTTATTACCAATAACAACGTGCTTCTTACTGAACTGGATACATACGAGTGGGCACTGAAGAGTTGGTCTCAGTGCTCCAAACCCTGCGGGGGAGGTCAGTGTATATGAGGGGAAAGAAAACTAACTTTTTTCTTTTTTTATTCTCTTTTTTATGTGGATTAATGTTTCAGATGGCCAACCGTGATCCTACACTATTAAAACAATTTTGGTCATCATTTAAATAAGTTCTGCCCCAAAGTGCCCAACAACTTTCTGTTTCATGGTTTTTCAACCTGAGGATTTATTCATTTTGTTTGATTTACAGATTTAATCTTTCATAAGAGAAATAAACTACTTAAAATCCCAGATTAGAGCATATCCATAAGGACCACATTTTAAATAATAAGTTGATAACTGAATTAACTGAAATACTAAGAACTATTCAGAGGTCAGTACTTATGATTGGAGTGTTTCTGTATTCAGTTGTTTTTGTATTTTCCACTGATCAGAGCTGGGTATATTGATCTTCTGATGTCAAGGTCACTTTTGTTTCCAAGGTTGAATTCACATAAAGCACAACCAGTTTCCACAGTATTTCAGAGTGCCCAAAATTGCCCTTCAGGGAAGCTTATTCATGACTTAATGTTTAAAAAAATTATTTTTTCTCCTAAAATAACCATTTGACTTCTGTCCCTCCCATTTCTTTTGTTTACAATGGCTCTCAGTTCTGCTAGAAACGTCTTTATGTGTGGTGAATAAGAGCCGCATCAACTCTACCAGAGTGTCACTGCTTCAGTGGAATTCTAACTTTCTCAATAAAAGAGTAAGCTGGTGACCTAAAGGTAGTTTAGGGTCTGAAATAGCCGCTTAATGACTCGTTATTGGATTTTAAAAAGTCCCTAATGCTGATAGAAAACAATACGATAATGACAATTTGGTTTGAATCAGAAGTTCCCACATTAATACATAACATAAAGAGCACATGATATGCACATGCACTTACATTTGACAGCTTCTGGAATAAAAATAGTTTGGACTAGTGGTGTCCCAATCCAATCAAGTGATCAGAAATCTGGCTTGATCATGATTTCTGAATGATTGGGAGCAGGTGGAATTTTTTTTCCCCATGTTTTTATTTAATTAAATTGCATTATTCATTTCTTTATGCCTTTGGAAGGCACTATGGCTCAGGTCAAAATGACCCTCAGTTCCTCAGAGGGCTCGCCTATCCCTTAACAGCTTGCAAGAGTTAAGTTTCACCTGTACCAGTTACGGTTTATGTCGTGACTAAAGTAGGGTTTAATAACGGATGCACGCACGCATACTACACTATGAGCTGGGTCTGTTCAGCATAGTAGGCAGGACAACAGGTGAAACGGATGAGGGTGATGATGAGGGCACAGGTTCAGTCCACGATGAGGAGAACTGAGGAATGCTGGGAGTTGTAGTGTCAGGACGGGTGATCGAAAGGGTGGCGATGCTGCCCATGGTAAGCATGGAAGAGGCCATGACAAGCATCTGCTCTTTGCAAATTGGGAATTGGTTGGACAGAAAGAACAGAGTTGCTTCTCTTTTTTTTGGGCAATGCCACAGTGTAGGATCAGATCTCAGTTTAACAAAACAGTTTGAAAAAGGAACCAAGGGGATGCTTCTCTTCTAATATAATAGCATTTGCCTTCTTCATAACGGGATCCCTGTGCGCGGTTAAATGCTCATTTTTATTGTTTTTACGAACTGCAAACAAATTTCTCCTTTGGGGATTATAAAGTTTATCTTCTTTCTCTCAGAAGCATGTCCTGACCAACAAATGATGCAAAAAATCAGAGTTCTTTCAATTAAAGCACATGTGAGGTGTTTTAGGGTTAACATCAAAAGATAAAGGCTTCTTAAAAAGTAAATTCTTTGTTGTGCTCAATCAGGCAGTCCAGGAATCCCATTTGTATTCAGTCGGTTTTGAGTCTCCATTAATCAAGCAGCTTAAGTAAAATAAAGTTTTCTACCTTGAATCAACAGACTTTCCTTATTAATTGAGACATACACACTGTATACGTATATATTGATAGACTCATAATGTACATTTTTTCCACCCTCAGGGATACAGTACACAAAATATGGATGCAGGAGGAAGAGTGACAGCCGTTTAGTACATCGCAACTTTTGTGAAACCAGCAAAAAGCCTAAACCCATCCGGAAACGCTGTAACATGCAAGATTGCAGTCAGCCAAAGTAAGTGACCTTCAAGTCAAAACATCCAAATATTGCCATTGTTACCAGCGATAAATCTGTCTATAATGTGATTTGTGTCAATTAAAAAAAAAAGGCATTCAAATCTACTCTTTTAGTGAAAACCCACTTTTTTAAAAATCCCTGTTGCACTGACAGGTGGGTGGTGGAAGACTGGAGTCCCTGCAGTAAGACCTGCGGGAAGCTCGGCTACCAGACCAGGGTGGTGCAGTGCATGCAGGAGATCAACAATGGAACAAGCAAACCCGTCCACAGCAAACACTGCACCGACGATCGCCCAGAGACCAGGAGAGCCTGTAACCACACTGCATGCCCTGCCCAGTGGAGGACAGGAGCATGGTCCCAGGTAGCACATTGTGTAAAATATGGCAAAATATTTGTACAGTAGTAGAGACGACATGCCAGTAAGTACACCTACTCACCGCTAGGTATAACCAGAGCTTGCCGGCTCTTGTTGAAAGTCAAGTATTTCATACAGGAGACTAGCACCTCACATCCAGACAGGGCCCAAAGTCTTCAGACCAGTCAGGAGGAAAGTGAGAAATATCTACTCTAGATGACTGCAGGTTCATTCTTTGCTGTCTGGCACCAACCTTATTATTGGATCTCTGTGCACATGAGACTGAAGCTTATCTCTCTTCTTCTCTTTGCCAGCAAATAGACGTTAGTTGCTATGGCAACACTACATGTGTCTCTGACGCAGTCTCCTTTTCATTTTATGAACAAGTTGGCTAGACAGCTGACTGACACAGCAGGAAATTATCAGTTTGTCTTTGACATAAAACATACTGAGACATCACTGCCGTGATCACGATTTATATTCATTGTCCCCTGCAAGCTTATTTCAGCTTTCCTCTTTCTTAGGGGTCAGCGCAGCAGATCGCAGCGTTCCATATATTGATATGGCATAGATTTCACTTAAGAAGCCCTTTCCGATGCAACCTTCGCATTTATCCAGACCAGGGACTGACACTTTGAGCGGCTACGGCAACGGCTGCAATCTGGGGTTTAGTGACAGAGACACGCTGGCATGTGACAAGCCTGGAGATCGATCTGCCATAAAACAGCCTAAAGTCCTTGTTAATAGAAATAATGTGATTTGGTGGAACAACAATTACTGTGCTTTTGTCCCGTCTAGATAATCAAACTATTATTACAAATATACATAGTTGAATTTTTAGATTAACTACTTCATCCATCCATCACTTTTCTATACCTGTGTTAATCCTGTACAAGGTCACGGGGGTCCACTGGAGCCTATCCCAGCTCATCAGAGGTGGAAGGCATGGGTACACCCTGGGCAGGTTGCCAGTCCACACATTTTAGTCGTATTGTGGCTTAAAAGTGATGCCTTGTCTTGCATGGAGCTAGAAATGCAATTTTACAGACACGAGGCTCTGATTTTGCTTAGCTTTTGAATGAATTCGTTTTGATGCATTCTCAGTCTGTCAATCTAAGTCACTGTAGTGTGGGGTACACGAGTAAAAGCGTAGCTATAACTGACTGAGACGGTACTGTCAGAGCATGATTGAGGGGGAGAAAGTATTTTGTCATCCACTATGAAGCTCATATCAAAGTAAACAGAAAATGACACCAGCATATCCAGAATGTAGTTGGATCATTTCCCACTTTTATCAATCAACAGATATTTGAGTTTGTATCCTAGTGGTCATTGGATTTCTGTAGTACGAGAAAGCTTTAGGAAGCATAACGTCAATAAATATATGTTTAAAAACGTGCAACTCAAACAAGAATTTGAGGTAGATGGCAGGTCATAGGTTGGAACATTTTATTTAAACGTGGGGGTCATGAAAAGCTCAATATTACTACAAGCATAGGCATTTTAGGACAGTGACCATTTCAGCAATTTTTCTTTTCATTATGGTATGGAGTCTTTGTTATGAGTTCAAGTGATGGCTAACTTTCATCAAAGTCTCCACAAAGCAAGTCAGTGTCAGGTCCTGAGAGGTGATGGAGGCTGCACTTGTTTATTTGTGTCTGTCATTGGTTCGTGGCAGTGCTCGGTGACCTGTGGCGAAGGGATTCAGCAAAGGCAGGTGGTTTGCAAGGCCAGCGACAACACCCTCGCAGAATGTGTGGGCGAGAAGCCAGAAACGGTCCTCATCTGCAACCTCAGTCCATGTCTAGGTGAGAGGCACGTGCATGTCATCAGGAACTGGGTCTTCCAAACACTGTCAAGCGTAAATTTAATGCCAGAAAAGGTATCCTGAGAAGTGTTTTCGAAGTAAAAGTGGGAAGGATTGACGCTATGAAGAGTAGAAAATGCTCCACCTTCCTAGAGCCTCGTCTTCGGATTTAAGGGAATGTCTTGCTTTTTTTAGCACAATATTGTGTACCAAATGTCTAGCTAATAATGCAGTGAAACAATTATCTTTGTAATAGCTCCTATGTCAATAAAACACAAAATACCTCTAACTTGGCTGAATATACAAGTCCTGGTGGGGTAACGCCCACTATTGGTAGCATTTTGTAGTTTCCTGTATACAGCCATACTCACTGAAAAGGTTGCTTATCCGTTATTTCAGCAAACATTTTGATTAGATTTTATTTCAACAGAATTTTTTTGCTCACAATCTTTGCAAAAGTTCCTTCCGTTTTGGATTTCTTCTCTCTCCAATAATGTGACACGATTATGACCAGTGTTTTTTTTTTCTCCATCCTCTGCTCATGTAAATGTGGATTTTTGGGAAAAGAAAAATATTCATAACTGAATAAAAATCAATATGTCTCAAATAGCACCTTGCGGAAAACAGATATTTATATTTGGGTGAAATTGAGGGATAATAGATAAGTGGATCATGAAATGTTTCTCCACTTTTAAGAACTCACATTCTCCAAAATGATGAACCTATAAATAGAAAAATGTTGTTCGCCAAAAGTGATATATCTTAAAACACGCTGTCTACATGTTAACATTGTTGAAATCTGAGAGACAGACACCAGAAAAGCAGCGAGACTAACTGTATAATCGTCCCACAGGGTTTGTTTTCTTATTTTTGTCCTTATCTATTTTTGTTTCTTGCAACCACTGTCTCGAATGTTCTGTTTCATTAGATGCCATGTACTTCACACATCCACATGCTGCAGGGAAAAACACCATTAAACAGTTCATTAACTGCAGCAGCACACATGTTTCTGCTGAATCCTAAGGAGCTTGAAACACCTGGAAAAAAGACAGCTATTGGTGCAAAGACTATGAGTCAGGAGCATGATTTCCATCCTGGGGAGTAGACGGTATTGTTCCCCTTTTCTGGGGGACTTGATCATCAGCTCAGTGCTCTGCAGAGAGACAAATTGAATCCACACTGTGAATTCAGTGGAGCTGTGTGGCCTTTATAAAGTCAATGGTGTTTTCTTTCATATGTTACAGTTGCCAGGTGTTTAGACTTGTACGTTTATCCTTGAAATTGGAAAAGAAATATTGCTTTGTTTCAATGTTGATATGATGCTGGCCTTCTGACAATGGGGTTTTTTTAATGCTTCTGCATGAACAGATGATTGTGCTTTTTTGTGTTTTTATCTTTTGTACTTTTTGATAGATCTCTGTTCCTTTGTGTCTGACGTGGCATTGATGATGTGGTATTTGGACACAAATTATGGTGAACCCCATAGTTAAATGAATCTTATAATACATTTGAATCACTGTTCAAGCGATTGTCTAGTGGCAGTTACACTCCTGATAATAACAGCTCCGCTCATCTCTTTAACCACTCTGAATCTAGTTTAAAAATGCTCTCTCTTCCCATGATGTGAGGTCGCTTGCCCCTCATGAAGAATATTCCAATCCCTTAAATGTACGTAAAAGAAACAAGGAGACATAAGGCTTGTAGAGAGGCTCAGGTTGAAGGTGAAAGAGGTGCATCCTTTGCGAAAGTCATCATCAGTCAGTTCGAAGTATACACGTGGTACCTGAACATGTAGCAGACACGAGACAATGATTTCTCATTTGCTTGTTTCCGCCACTCCATCCTAACATTTGCCTCACTCTCTTTCTGGGTTGAGGTAAAATTGGAGAAAGTGGCACAACTGAGGTGAGCAAGGAGACATATTAACGTAATCAAAAGCACCTGGAGTAGAGCTGAAACTTCAGGCTTCTCAGCTGGATTCTATGAATGAAATCAGTCTGCCCCAGTCTTTTTTTTATGATTCTCCCGGAAATCTGCTCTGCTCGAACAAAGAGCTGCCTGGTTCTACTATATATAATGTTGGTGGATTTGTAAAAAGAGCTCAGTTTAAACTGTAAAATGCAAAATGAATCTTATCATGTGCCTTATTACGGATTTCAAAAGCACATCTCTGTTTTCATCCCAGGCAAAGCAGAGCTTTTATTTTATTTTATAAAGTGTTTAACTGTAAATCTGTTTAATGTCTCATTGCAGATCAGATTAGGGAATATTTCTCAGGCTAATTTGGTCCTCTGTGTTGTTTTGCACTCTAGGATTGCCATTGTCTTCACTTACTGCTGAAACAATTGAAAATTCAACGATGAAAGATGAAGCTGTGTACCAAAGGGCTCCAGAAAATCCTATCCAGAAAATCTCTTCTAGTAAGTTTATCTGTATTTTTCCCCCAGATGTCATTCACTTTGATGTTATCCTAGAAATTTTCATCTCAAGTGCGCCCCACCTACACACACACACACGCTTTACTGTTACTGATGCTCTCTCTTCTGTTATTAGATGAGCCATGTCTGGGGGATAAGTCGATTTTTTGTCAAATGGAAGTTCTTGCCCGTTACTGTTCCATCCCGGGATATTATAAGCTTTGTTGTGAATCATGCAACAAGAAAGAAGGCGTCGCTCCACTTGTTCCTGATTTCCAGGACACTGAACCCGTGACCTCGACGCCTTCTCATCCTGCCTCTCCCAAGCTGCCAACTGTAGCTACTGCTGATGCTGCTGCTCAAGCTGTACCACCAGATGCTGCTCCCCTCCAGTATCCCACCAGCCATTCCTTCCCCACTTCAGGGAAGAGAGATTCTGATGTGGAGCCTCGTCTACCTCCAGGGCCACCACGGCCCACTGCAGACTCCAGTGGAGGTGCCTTTAAAGAGCACAGTCCAAACAGCACTTTAGGCCCAGTCACTGCCAAGTCAAGAAGGGACAATTTAGGATCTGAGAGGGATTCAAGTCACAGAACCCTGTCAGCTTAGAAATGAAGAGTGAAATTTTTTTGTGAAGATGCTGCGCAGTGAGACTGTCTCAAACATCAGCTCACTCTTTGCCGTTTTTGATTCACTCTAAGTGTTGCTGCAGTTACATTCTTTTTTTTTTTTTTTTTTTTTTTTTTTTTTATAGTTTTATGTTTTCTCCATGAAAGTGAACTCTAAGAAGCCCAGTGATGGTTACCTCATCAAAACTCCAGCGATGTGTGTGCATCTGCACATGCTCTGTGCTTCAAATATGAAATGGGAGGAAAAAACAAAGTTGTCAAAACAAAGGTGCTGTAAACTAAACCGACTACAAGACATGTTCAAAATGTGATGACTGCATTGCTACATTCATGTTTTTATCTGTGTACAGTTGAGTAAGCCTGTTTTTTTTTTTAAGTGCATTAGAACTACTATTGAACTTGTATTGTGAACGTAGAGGTGCATTTATCCGCTATGGAATCTTGAGTGTGCCACCGGACTGCTAAATTTGCAAATTAGGTTAAAAATGACTCATTAAAAATCAGTTTTAAAATGATTTTTCTTGAGGTACAATTAGGTACAAATTCCTTTATTATAAAAAATAATATCTCTGCTGCAGGCTTTTTTTTCTTGGCTTAATGACATCACTATGTAACACATTTGCAGAATTCTCATTTAGAGACAGTAGACAAAGATAGAGCAATTAGTGAGCCAGACACAGTGGATATTTTAGAACGGTGGGCTCTGCAAGAAGGTGGGTTTCTATTAATGGAGTTCTGGGGTAGTTTTATTAGGCTTCAAATGTGTCTCCATTACCAAGAAAATTTTCAAAAACGTCTATAAGGCTATAATGTGTCCCTGCCTTGGAAATTCACAATCCTAAGAAATCACATTGGCCAGGATTCTCCAGGACCCTCTGCATTGACGGGATTTCTTCTTAATTAAGGCCACTGTTGCAGTGTTTGGAGACAGCAAACAAACATGACAAACATCTCAACTGCTTCAATATCGTAATTACACTATCTTTTTCTTTTATTGGTTGGCTGTCGGTGGAGGTAGTGCACTACTTTTGCTCTATGCCAAGTGGTATGGAGTGCTCTTTTCTAATGTAGGAATTATGGTGCATGTGCACGCAGACAGTCGTGGAAGATGAGGATGTGTACTTGGTCCTATTCTAGTTCGCTTGTTCACAACACGATAAAATTATAAAAAAATGGCGAGTCAGTCAAACTCAAGAGGAACTTCTCACGCAACTTCCCTTCAAACAGATCATCCATCTTTGTGTGTCTGTGCTGGTCAGCACATGCTCAAATGGTATCTTGACCGCATGAAGTGGCCACGTGGTCATAAATAAAAATTGTATGTACCACACTAAGCACCTCTTGTTTTTCACCCTCCATCCTTGTGCTTTCACAAACCAAGATACTTGCTTAACTCAGTGGATCCTATCAGGCTCATCATTGTGATGGAGACAAAGTCACTGAAAGGACCATGGAGGATGTCCCAGATTCTTGGTAATGGAAAGACAGGCACTAACACAAAGTGTTAAAGATAGAAGATCACAAAAATCTGCCATAATGTTCTACGTGAAAAGACATATGGTTGTTTTTGTTAAGCTACAGGATTTTCCTTTTTACAACAGACCACCGAAATGAAAATGTGAACCTATTCCCTGAGCGTAATTTTAGGTTTTATAAAAAAAATTTTTACTGGTTTTTACGTTTTTCTCATATATTTTAGACCAACAGCTGGTAACTAGTAATTGGTAACCGATTAAGTGTGGAATTGTAGTTTCAGGCTTCATGGTAGCAGACAAACTGAATTGTAAGGATTTCCTCATCTGCTAGTGAAAAAGTAAGTGAACATATTAAGCAAGCTGTGAAACTATTCCTTCCATGCCAGCTCTTCATATGATGTTTCATAACAACAATTAATAGATATTTTAGTTTTTGATTGTTTTGGTGGCACACTCCAGACTCTATAGTCTTCACTCCTGGCAGGGAGCTTCATGGCTTCTTTGTCTCTGGTGCTCTTTTTTTTGTTGGCCAATCTAACATACCGATGATTATCCTCACTGATAATAGGAAAAAAAAAAAAAAAATCATGACGGTTTGCAAACCAACCCCATTGTACTGTAGCACGTCTTCTGTCTGTCCTCGAGGAAGTCTGTCACTCAATGCTTTAAGAACTGAAAGATTTCAAGAGAGAACACATTATGGTATTTTTTTGTACTGATGCAGTTTTCCGATAACGGTGTATATAGTGTAAATTTCTCTCCCTGAAAAGTTGTATGTTGCGACGGGAAGATACAAACAAAGCTGCAAGTATACAGATTGTGGTTGGTCATACTGTTATGGTCCTTGCTTCGCAGTTCATAATGTAACTATGTTTATTGTATAGTTCTTGTACATATGTACGTGAATGAAAGCTTTAAATGTTAATATTTATTGAATTTTTAAATACTAAGGTGGACAAAGTAAAAACGTTTGAAAGAACAAAAACATTTGTGATTGTACTGTGCTCCATTTACCTCCTTTTCTTGCTCTAATATTTAACTGTGGCCTGTTCTTACAGAACTTAGGTATTAAAAGTACAACAGCCTTAGCACTTAAGAAAATTCCTCAGCCAATCTCATTACATTCAAGCACTTTATTAATTATGTGCAGTCATATATAGAGCATCACGTATTAACAGATAACTGATGACTCTTAAACAGAGACGTTTGATGAGGTTTAAGTGGCACAATGTGATATTAATTCCTATTGTAAGTCTGCTTCCTTCTGCCAAGCTGGTCCTGGTTTCTGCCAACTCTTGGCTCAGATGAGTCTCCCCTCTGGGCAGAATTCTCGCCTTTTGCTGAGCAGCCAGTCCATCAGCATGCCCCATTTCCCTGTCTGTCTGCAGTGATGAGGTGCTGCTGCAGTGTGGGTGTCATGTAGACTCGGTCATCTCATGCTGAGATGTCTGCGGAGGTGTCTTGTGAAATCCAGCTGTGCTCGGGGCAAAGCCTGATTGACAATGGACTTAGGCAGCCAGCCCTGAAAACAAAGTTATCTAAGTTAGACTCTCAAACTCTTGTTTGTTTTTTTTAACTGCCACTAGTCTGTACAAGAAATTCCACCGACTGCATTTCCCACTGAATCAGAGACTTCCCAAGACAAGGATTCCAATGTGAGACTTCAATGGTGTCATTTTTGCATAATCTGGTTTACGTACCCAAACAAAAACAACTCTTTCCAGAGCCTGAGAAATAATCCCTTATAGTGACTTTACAAACATATATGAATATATCTGAAATTCTCTTCAACATCAAGATTTACCTTAAAAAATCTATGCTCTTAAGTTTTTTAAACCCCCCCACAAAGCATTTTTGATCATTCATGCAAACGCATATTTGCACCCAATCAGCAACCTTGGCTTCCTTATATCAGAGTCCTTATCTCAGTCACCAGTTTATTTGGCTGTGATAGAGGTCTTATCCTACAGCTACCCTTTATCTCAAAAATATGAGCATTCCACATCACAGTGGCATGATTTGTGGCATCTAGACTATCTTGTAAAAGAATATATCAGCAAACTTCTAACTTTGATAACTGTTTTCACGCACAACGTACGGTCGGGGGGGGGGGGGGGGGGCATTGCATAAAATGTACCTTTACATCCATATTAAGAAGCCATGTGAAGCTGCTTTTTGAGGTGTCTTCATCCAAAGGTTGAATGACGATGCAGGTTGGTCCATCCTCAGCCCTGTGCACAGGAAAACAAAAATATTGTAAACATTTCTTTACAACTTTCTATCTTCCTTTTTGTAAAAAAAGACCCATATGTTATGTTCAATTGTTTGCCAGTCCACCAAGTATTCCAAGAGTATCCAAATTCTGATGATTGCAGAATGATGGTATTATAAACGTAAAATCTAATGGGTCCTTTGAGTAAAAGATTTGGCAACATTTTGTGTTGCAACTGCGTGGACGTCTCCCCAGTCACTATCTCATCTACCACAGCAGTGTTATATGTTTTGTTCCTAATACTGTGAATCATTACATGCCAACACACACAACAAAAGAAACGTGGTAAGCATTACACCAACTGAACATCACTACCTATTCTATCAACAGTGCCAAATCAGCTGCATCACTGACTCAGCTGAGTGTCACATCGTTACAGCTACAAAATGTGCTTTTGCCCACATTCCTCAAATTTCATGACATTTTTATCTCACAAGATAGATGTGACAACGGACATTTACGGACACTGATATCAGGGGGTTTTGTTCACTTTACTTAGAGTTGTCAATTGAAACTAAAATATCAAAGCACATTTTTTGTCGCGAACTCAACACCTGAGATTAACTTTGCTCAGACTCTGTTTAAAAGACAAAGTGCAAATAAAACGAGACAGTTGATAGACTCGCTTATAATGAGCAGTCGTGTTTGCCTGTTCGGAGCTGTGAAGTCTACGGACGACCTTGTACCTCACAAAGCCTGGCTGAGGTGGAAACGACTCCAGCTGGATCGCTGCTCCCCCAAGACAAACACTGGACTTTTGTTTGCAGCTGTGTCTGACGCTCAGAAAATCCCTCTGGCCAATCAGATTGCCCGCTGTCTCAGCTGAAACCTCATGGGTTACAATCGTTTCTGGGCCAGCATTTTTCAGAACCTACAACCAAGTAACACAAATTAAAGGCAACTTTAGTTTCCAAAACTCAGAATGAACTCTGCAGTACTGAATTGCACACAGTTTAGTGTCTCTAATGAGATGTTTATGTATATCTGAGAGTAAATTTATTTATGCAAAAATGTATTATGACATCAATGGGGTGGTTAACAACAGAAATATGCAGACAGACTGTTAAGATAGAAAAGAAAAACAAAACATCTTGTCAAATAACATTTTTGAACCATAGTTCTCTTGGAGATTGATAAGACATGAAATCATCATAAGTAGCCTCTTATAAGTTGTGAAATGTCAGTAGCTCACTTTGATATGCTGTATGCTGGGGTTCCACTGGTGCATTTCCTGAACTCTGACGAACAAGAGGTCATACAGCTCATCGACACTTGCTTCTAAGACTGCTTCCAACCTGAAGATTTTTCCAGCCCCTGGTATCACTTTGCTGTGGATCACATCCCCGTTGTTCTGGAAAGGAGAAACATACACCATATATGAGGATGTGATTAGTTTCCACCCCATTTCCCTGTGATATTTTAACACACACAAATGAGCTTTAATATAAATCTTACCTCTTTGATCTCAACCTTCCATCCCTCTCTGTCCTCCAACATATTGAGAGCCTTCTTCATTGCTTCTTGGCCTTGCTGAACATAGAACAGCTGATCTTCATACGCTGGCACAGGCTTTTTGTGATCTTGTTTAGGCTCTGTAAGAAAGTCTTGTTAGGAAAAATTCACCAGGTACAACCTAAAACGTTTTTTACGACCAGCACAATTGGGTTATACCATTATAACTTAAGTCAGCACATGCTCTCATTTTATGTTGGATTTGTCCCCATTGCTGCAGGTGTGTGATCTCCTGGCCTATCACTGCCACAGCTCTGCGTTGAAGTCCTGCATGAAAAATCATTCACTCAGGCTATAGTATCTGCAACAAAAAAAGAAAAGAAGGAAAGGTGCCCTCTCAGACTGTTGTATTTACCTGCCATACTCCTGACATGTGGGTAGGAGATTCCACAGCACAGTTTTACAACAGCAGGCAGCATATTGTCTGTCTTTGGCAGTGACAGCAAAGTATCAGAGACTGGAATGGGTTTTTATAGAGCTCACGAAGGACACTTCAAATAGATAAGCACAAGAAGAAGAAGATAGGACTTTTTCTGGCTTCTGTCTTCAAGGCCACACTTTGCAAGTATTTCATGTACCAAAAAACCTGTATATATATATATATATATATATATATATATATATATATATATATATATATATATATATATATATATATATATATATATATATATATTTGATGTAAAGGCAGAAAGGAAATTCTGTGAGGAAAAAGAAAGATTGTTTTGTGCAAATTCTAATATGGTCTTTAAAAATATAAACCAACCCTCTGCATCTCCGCTGGTGAAAGGAGCAGACTGCATGTAAAGGCTGAGGCCTTGACTAAGCCGTTTGCTGCACATCACTTCTTTCTCTTTTTTCACTACACTGCCAAGTAAAGACAAAAATGTGCCAACCCCCACTCCCAAGAATATATTTACAAAAGCTGATAAAGGAGGCATGCACTGCTCTTTCATTTAAAATATGGCTATAAAACATTTAATATAAGACAAAACAAAAAAAATAGTGTTTCACCAAAAAGAATGTTAATGTTTGGTGCTAAAACTAATAATAGCCGGTCTGATACATATGACTTGATCTAAGTATGATTACAACTGAATTTATTGAGACTAAAATGCTCAAAAGTGCAATGTCATTAGCCATGTAATATGTTATAGTGTTTATTTTAAACATTTTCTTCTATGCATTCTTTTACAATATGATCAAACGCTGTAATTATTTGTTAAATCATGTTATTCAACAATACGTTTCAATTAATTCCAAATTAGTCCAATTAATACAAGGCCAATAAGTTTAAATTAACAGCTTGTCTTATTAACCTAAAAATATTGGCTGAGAAGGTACAAAAACACTTATTTTCCGTCCATGGTATTTAAATCAAAGAATATGATTAATTTTTTTTTTTTTATTTCTTCGTGCAAACTTGCATACAGCCAGAAAACTACTAAATTGAGGTCTAAATATTTTAAGATAAATATTCAATGTTTTATGTGATTAAGCACTAAAACACAATACAAAGCATTTATTTCAATTACTGTTTGTTATTTATTATTAAAGAAGACAAGAAGAGCAATCCCAGCTTTTTGTTCAGCACTGTAGCCAGGCTGACCCGGTAATCAAACTTGGAACCTTCTTGCTGTGAGGCAACAGTGCTAACCACCGTGCAGCTCAAAAGTTTCCATGGCTATGCTGATGATACTCAGTTATACCTGTCCACAACACCAAGGAAAACTAACCAGTTCATTAGACTACAAGCATGGCTTTAAGACATAAAGACCTGGATGACTCAAACTATTCTCCAGCTAAATTAAAATAAAACTAATGCAGGTTTTTTTTTACCTGAGCGTGTCAATGATATTGTCTAGGTTTAAAACAGTAGACTTAATTTAAATAGCATTACCATGGCCTCTAATACTACAGTTAGGAATTAGGGAGTTATGTTTCACCAGTATTTGTCCTTTGATTCATATACACATTTGATGCAAGCTGTTGGTTTCTTAACGGAACTATAATTCTCATTATTGTCACTGTATTAATTGTACTAATTTGAGATGAAATTTATCATGATTTGGTGTTATATAAATATAGCTGAATTAAACTTTTTGCTTTTCAAAAAGGCAGCTACAAAAAAAACCTTCTCCTTACTATGCAGAGGGGCTAA
Source organism: Xenentodon cancila (assembly GCA_014839995.1). Taxonomy (NCBI): domain Eukaryota; kingdom Metazoa; phylum Chordata; class Actinopteri; order Beloniformes; family Belonidae; genus Xenentodon; species Xenentodon cancila. Next base: position 11,571,682 of record CM026218.1, read on the forward strand.
TGTCCAACAAAATCTCTGAGTCATCGTTATGAGGGAATCTATTTTGCACAGCTTCAAACTTCTTATTTGAGGGCAATTCACAGTTAAACCAACAAACACCACATGATAAAAGTAATTCTAACTGTTCATACCTCTGATGTTTCCCACAAGCCTGTCAATGCCTGAAAGACATTCTAATTTTAGAGTTCTGTCATGTTGATTTATTCATGTTGATTTTCATTCCCATGGCTTAGTAGTTTCTGTCGTGAGGATCTGCAGTGTTGATATATTTTTTTTACCTTTAATGTGTCTTTTTATTTACTGAGTATATGTGCAATGGTCCAAGCTGGCGATGTTGAACCACACATGGATTAGACAGGCTCAGGGGTATGTGGATGAAATCCCTTACATTTCTATGGCCATGACAGACATCATTAAGTGTGCAGTCTTCACTACCTGACTCAAAATAAGGACAACTCTACAATTAGTCAGCCAAGGAATCAAGATAAATGTTATTTTTAGCTATGAATCTTGATGGCTCAGAAAGAATAAGCATTTAGTTTGAATTCTTAATTGAACAAGGAATGCTCTCAGATGAATAAATCATCCATGTGAATTAGCAAATAATACTTCTGACTGGTCCTTAACAGGTCTGGTCTTAAAATATAAGCAACATTTCAATACATAATAGATGTCTCACTAGTTATTGAACAGGAACGGATCCAAACTGCAGAAGCAGTGTGTGAAGCGTTAAGTACATCCTAATGCTGTTGATGAAATGCATTTGATTAAAGTGGCACAAAGGTAGAGTATCAGAGTATCAGCAGAAACAGGAAGAGCACAGGAAACATGATGGCAACCCTACTGACTTTGTGTTTTTTTTGTGTTTACTGTTCATTAAACAAAACTCTCTCAATGTATCAAGCCAATTTAATAAATCCAATAAAATATTTTGAGAAATCTTTTCAGAAAATCTTTTGGTACGGGCTGATACGGTCAGATATGGTATTTGGGGTGTTTCCATTATAAAAGAATCCCAAAAAACCAAACCAAACCACACCATTTCCAAGCCGTCACAGCCCATGACAAAAGCAAATGCAAAAGAAACACCAAGTTGCTGTTCAAAAGTTTCCTTCTCTTTATAGCTTGTTTGCATTAAACGTAAAGCACCAGTCATTCACTTTGGAGATTATGCAAAGCCAATGTGCAGGGAAGAACTAGAGAAACAAATCTTTACGTCCAGTAACTGGAACCTGATTGGCTTTAAACAATGCTTTTATCATTTGAGATTAACAATAAATTATCACAATGCAAATATGTTTTACTTGCAATCTCAAATTAAAAAACAAGCTACATTTCATGGCGATGTTGTGCAGCATGATTGAAATGGACATCATACGGCCATTTCTAGGGCAGCCTTCTTCTCCATTATCTTTGCTCCCATCACAACTTTAACTCTAGTTTGTAATTATCTTCAAATAGTAAAGAAACATATTACGAGTACAGAACTTCCTTGAAAAACATGATGCTGTTGCCTTACATGTTTTCAGATTGGGTCTATTTTAGTCAGACAACTCACAGTGACAACTTTAAACCCTATACTTAAGTTTTAGCCTTTAGGAGTATATGTAGGCATGGTGGCGATTGCCCTCCTGGTTAAACGCCACTTAATTCTTTGTCATGCAACAAAGATTTACATGCAGACATGTCTGTTTTGGACAGATATAAAAGCGGAAGTAAAACAGCCAAAGCAGGACTTTTTTTTATTCCATCTTCACAAATAAATATGTATTTGTTTAAAGAAATTAAGAAAACAAGAATAACACAGACTGTGTGAGAAACAGAAACTGATCAATCCTTCATTTGTATCCTGCTGGAAAAAGATTACATTTAAAATAAATGAAGTGTTCATATATTTCCGAACACCAGGCTTTGTTCTGTTCATCTTCGACTGTATTTGACCCTCAGTTATCTTTTCTTGGCTGAGCTGTGGAGTTGTGCTTCTTTTTGTATCCTTCTTTGCCAGCGGCTGCTGTTAATGTATATTTTATATTATCTTTTTATTTGTACACTTTTTGAAGCAGGTAAGTAAAAATCTGTTCATAACTAAAACTACATACACACAAAGGTGAAAAATTTGCCCACACATAAAAACTCATAAGGCCATACATACTAATCACGCTAAGTCATAACTGGATGTTAATCTCCTGTTTTTTGAGACTCACGTTTAAACAAAGACTGTTTGCACAGCGTGGGAGTGAAACCAAGAGCAAAGAAGAAACCTTTTTTTTTCCAAAATGTAAAGCTGAAATACTCAGAAAAATAGAAATGAAGATTTGTACCAGGACAAAGTCCAGCAAACTGTCGTAGGCAGACGACTCAAGAGACATATTGCACTCACACGTCTACCTGGTTCATCCTGATTAAATTATGCCCATTAGTTTAAAAAGTCTATTTAAAGGAGTAAAACAGTGCCTATCTCTGTACAACTGCCAACTTTACTGATGTTAAAAAAGCCTTGCTTGGAAAGGAAGGTGAGTTTATTCCCAATACTGCAGTTTAGTGAGTTCATGAGTTCAGTTCGTGAGTCCGTGGCTTCATGAGTTCAGTGGTGGTAATGTTTCTTTGATACTTTTACCAGATGGCTGTGCTTTTCACTCTGAAGACGTCCTGCCCCCATCTGGTCTGAACTGTGAAGAGCTTTTCAGTCACCTCTCCACCCATAATCCAGTCAAGGTTCAAAGTTCAAACACAGCTCACTCCAGAGGCGAGTGTTTCAATGTGCAGTGTTCATCTTGCACAGCTGGTGGTGATGTCACTCCCCTCTGGACTCCAGACTAATGCAGCTACCTTGTCAAAATCTTCAATCTGTAAATCTGTGATCAATTAACCTGAGCAAATTCAAAGTTTTACCAGTTATGCAAATGGGATGTCACACAATTTCACCATGGATATCAGCAAACCCATGATGAGACATTGATTCTTGTCAATGTTACACAGTCACTGGTGAGAAGTGATCTGCTCAACAAACTCTTCTCTCCTCGTTGTTTTAGAATCGGTGGAACCATTTCTGCAGCTTTTCACTTGCTCAGAAACCTCTGGTCTGTTGGCCATCCTTCTCACACCAAAAGCCAATGATTGCATCAAAGATATCAAAAACTGTATGGATCACAGGTTTCCACAATTTAATGATAACAAAACAGAAGTCTTCTTCTTTGGTTCCCCTAAAAAAAAAAAACAGACAACTTAAAGGAATACTTGGGTCTGCTAACCTTGTAAACCCCAATACAAGCAACACTGTAAAACTCTGAACTAAAGTTTGATCAACACTTTTATTCCATTTCTTTCAGCTTAAAGCAATTGTCAAGCTGAAACCTCTTTCACAACGTTAGATTTTAAGAAGGACATACTTGCTTTTATTATGTCCAGATTTGACTGTTGCAATGCCCTTCACACTGAAGTCAAAAAAACTTCTCTTACTCATTTAAGATTGGTCTAAAATGTTCTCAGTTCTTCCTGTGAAGTTCTGCATCCAATACAAAGTGGCCCTGACTGTTTTCAAGGCACAAAACAATTGTGCACCACAATCATGGTTCTGCTGTGCTGTTATACTGGTGAAGTTTGTATTTTAATGTGTGTGTATTTGCATGTGCTTGTCATATCTGTAAAATATTTGGCAAAGGGCCCAGTGCCACCCCTTTTGTCTCAATGCTGCCTTGCAGAAATGTTGCTGATAGAGCACCAGGAAACCACTGCCTCTTATCGTCCGGAGCTAACAGGTGTCCTTGTGAGAAGGATTCATGACGTAAATGATGAACTTCACCTGCTGACATGTCCATCTAACTCAAACTGTGGTTACAGCTTCAGAAAAGAGCCTTTGGGATATTTTTTGCAAAAAAGCAAGACCTCTGACACTTCTGGGACACCTCTCAAAATTGACCTTCATTGCAGTTTCACCAAAATATTTTCTGAAACAACTTTGTCATACTATGTTTAGTTTATTGTTTAACACAAAGTGATTTTTAATCCTAAAGTGCATATAGACCAAAAAGACACAAAATAAAAAAAATAAGACAGCAGACAAGGCTTAGATGTCACAGCAGTTTGGAGTGACTAAATTTCTGATAATGGCTTAACAATATTTTTTTCAATTGCAATTAGAAACATTAACCATTTAAGATCAAAGTGTCCAAAGGCAAAGGTCATCCACAGTAACACAAAGTTATCCTTTTCTGTCTGACATTATCAGGGAGAAAACACTTCCTTAAAACATTTCTTCGGTTTTCCTAAAGTTCCAACTTGGCCATTTAATGAAGTTAAGTTGTGGACTTCAGGCCGTTGTCCTGATTCTTTCCATTTGCATTTATTCTGTTACAGATTTTCTAGATCATTGTCCATTCATACATTTTTTTCCATATTAATTTCCAACTTATTAAGGATCACTGGGGCCTCCTGGAAATTATCCCAGCTGTTATTATGGGAGAGGTGGTTGCATTGCATTGCATTACAGGGCAGCATAGAAAAAAATATATACATAATCAAATTGACATAATCAAAGAAGTTCATGGTTGACTCAATTCATGCTTGGTGCCTAGATGCTCCTGTGGCAGCAAATAAAGTCCAAATAATCACTTTTTTTTTTTGGTATGAGGTTTATTGTGCCAAAATTCTTTATTTGATTTTCTCCTAATGTGAAGCTGTGCATTATGGACTAACTTCTCCACTTTCTCTCTTGAAAGAGGATGATTTTTCATTAAAGTGAGTTCAAGTGATTATTCATAAATGAATAATTACTGAACAAACACTGAGAGCTGATGGATACCAAAGTGTTTGGAGGTGGCCTTTTGACCTTTCACAGGATGATGGGCAGCAGCAACTGCTTTTCTCAGACCTTTGCAGGCATCATATTTCCTCAGTATTGTGTCTATCACAGCTGAATGCTCCCGACCAACAAACTGTCAAATCTTTTACGTTCACAAAGGCGCTCAAACATGATGATGGCCAAATGATCAAATGCATTTGATTAATAGCACCTGGCTACTTACCCTTTTAATGTCCATAGCAACAGTGAGGGTGTATATAGCTTTTCCACACACTACTATAAAATTCTGATATATTTTATTCATTGTTTATTTGATTTATTGTAAAATAATAACTAAAATGTATATATTGATGGTAACCTGGGGTCATATTTACCTCAATCGGAGACCTTGTGGGTCCAGATGTATTATTATTAAGTCCTGAAATCTAAAACCTTGGATTTAAAGAGGCTGTAATGTATTTTTCTCATAATTGTTGGATGTTTGGCATCTGCAGTTCTTTTTATGGTTACTTTACGCTTTGTTGAGTTTGTATTTTGCCTCTCTGTTGCTGTTTGACATGTTTCTTTTACTTTCATTGCTCTTGTTTGACATTCATATGTAAAAGGTAACAATCATTTCAAACAGAGGCTTTGTCAATATGCATACTGTTTGAAATATGTATAAACTGTATAAAAGCAATAAAAAGGGCCCCCAAGAGCTGACGGCAATTTACCGCAATTACACTAACAGCTTAATTCTGTTATTCTTTCATTATGGGCTTTTTTTTTTTTCCACGTGCATGACATTAGCAGCTCAGTCAACACTTCATTCTTCTTTTGTTTAGTCTCATGCTGAATAAATCAGACCCAAACAAGCACATTAGGGAGAGGCAATGCACAAGCTGCTTTTAAAGGTCAGTGTTGTGTGTTTCACAGAAGGACAAAGTAAATGAGTGTAAGTTAAAAAAAAAACAAAAAAAAAAAACTGCTGAAATCCTTGGAGATTAAAATATTGAAAACAGTTTGTTAATTCAATTTCCATTTTCTGTTCAGAGAGCATCCAACTCTCATATCTGAATCTATCCAGATGTTTTACTTCAGCAACAATATTTTCCGCAAAACAAAAAAGTGAAGGGTATGGTGTATGTGTCTAATAGCGTGAAGGCCGTGCTTGTGCACAGGTCAACCTCTCAGACTGCTTAGGACATTGGAGATTTGAGTTTTGGGATGTTTTTCATTCAGGCCTTCTCTGAATACTGATTGTTCCAGTTCATTGCTCGTTTCTGGGGTTTATTATACTCCTAATACACTCACTACTTTTATTAGATACACCTGGTATATCTAATGAAATGGCTTAGTGTAATTGTCTTTCTAATTGCTAAAAATGATCTCCACAAAGGTTTGCATTTGTCACTATTTAAAGAGAACTGTTAGAAGTCATTTTTGAATGTTAATGGGTCATGGTTTTATGTTGTTTTCTTAAAGCCATGTAACGCTTTACCTGTTCTTCATTAGTGAGCAAGTGCTTTTATTAGTGCACTTTAAGAGCAACATGGTGAAGTACAAAATTAAGAAAAAAAACTGCAACAGTTCCTATTTTTTAAAAGTGACCTATATATTTGGGTGCTAAAGATAACTGGAGGTGTGTGTAATGGTTGTGTTGTAAAGACGACTTGGACAGTTAAAGACCTTGAATGATGTGTTAAAGTTAAAGACCATGCTCTTTTACACATGCAAGTTTTTTTAATTGTTATTATTTTCTTATTTTGCTCTGCAAATGGTGTTTAGTAGGGGAGTGTTCATTAACGGCTAATATTTGTGTATGCAATCCACAATAATGAAATGCTTCAAAAGAGAATAAGACTATCTATGTACATGTGTACATATATTTGCATGATTTTGAATATGACCGAAAACAAAATCAACACATATGTTTCTGTCTATATGGAAAAAGCGCCGGCTTTACGCTGGGGCGAGAGGGGGGCATCGCCCCCTCAAATAAAGATCCTCCCTTCTTAAAGCAAACTTTTAGAAGTTGTGAACGACAACAATCGGTTACCCACAAACTGAATGTAGACCATATTTACTACAGTAGCTGAAAAAACAATCAGCTGTAAAAGGCACAAGCGATATGAGAGGCTTTGACTCTTCTTTATTTTCTTTCGTGCTCTGTGTGCAGGTTCACGCAGCACTCGGCAGAGACCCGCCCCCTCCAGCTAAACATCCAATCACTGTTAGTATGCAAATGAGCCAGTGTCAGGTTTCTCAGTAGTTTGAAATTTAATTGCATGTGCATCTATATAGGTATGTGTACATAGATATGTGTGTGCTCATTGGCTATAGATTTATTTTATAGATTTGTTTATTTTGTGTACATACATTTATAGCAGAAAATGTATTTATTTATTTATATAGCTTTGTTTCCAAGGGGTTCTATATGTTCAAATATGTGTGTATGCACATGTATACATGTATATTTATTTATTTATAGATTCATACTAGTGTTAACGTTGTTATGCTTTACACAACGGTTTTGACATGTCTGGAATGAATCAATAAGACAAAAAAACAAATTAGCTGAGCAACAGCAGGAGCAGCAAATCTGTGTTGTCAAAAACCATAGCAACTTGTGAGATTATTGACAACTAAAAAGTACATCTATATGTGTACAGTCATCTAAGGAATAGTGCATTGTTCAGTATTTCTTTCTCGATCTCAAAGGCACCACCATGAGCCTGTTAGCTGCTTACAGCCGACTGCTGGACCTGTCCGTCTGTCAGACCTTGACACAAGTCCACCCCAGCGTTTCCGCTCTCCACTTCTCGTTTCATATATTGATGAAATCACAGTGATTTTAGTAAAGCTTACTCACTTTCCGCCCCTGGCTTCCCTGGAGATGCATCCCTTTTAGGAGCTTTTAGAAAGTGTGGTGCTGCTCCTGCCTGTATCACCTGCTGCAGGTACATCCTGCTTCTCCTGCACCTCTACCAGCAACTGCTGCCTGAAAGCAACCCGCTCAGCTCCCTAGTAACCTACTAACTTACACTACACCCAACCAATAGTTGGTAGTTACCCCAAACATGTATTTAGTACAACCAGAGTTATAATAGCTTTGATTTTTTTTTTAAATATCTTTTAATTCTATTTCATTTTTCAGTTTATTTGATAATTTCAGTTTAGTTTTAGTCGGTTTAACAAGTGCATCGGTAGCTTTAATTTAGTTTAAGATTTGGAATAATTGGTTAATTTTAGTTTAGTTTAGTAAAGTATTGACTTACGAATAAACAAATAAATCTGGGAGGAAAGAATCATATCAACAGTGTGAATTAGTAATTAGAAACATGAAGCGTAAACATCAACGAAACAATTTTACTATACTGGCTCTGGGTAAAACCTCAAGATGATTCGACCCTGCCTTGGCTGGTGTACTCTTTTGTGCATGGTTCTGTTTGTCCCATCGGAAATGTGGCACCACTGTTAACGAGAGGGATGTCGATTTTACCTGAACTGGTTTTAACAACTAGAAAACAGCACTTGATTGAGACATGAGGCTTACAGAGGCACGTGCCCAGCCAGGACCCCATGGGTCCTGTTAGTCTTATATTTAATCTACGCAAAGATGCATAATTTGTTGACTCCCTTCTGAATTATGCATCAAAAGTTATAAAAAATTTTTTAAAAGATAAATTAATAATGAGTCACCTAGATTGGCTATACAGGTTGCAGAGATAAACAATGACAAGGACAAATTCAGTTTGAAAACTCATCTTTCTAGATTTAGTTGGTAGAGTTCAAATATTTCATCATGCTGCATAAATGAAACACTGCAGATGTTCTCATACAGATGTTTGCTTACTGTGTGGACTCGCAGTGCTGCAGCTTTGCAGTTATAGATGAAAAGGTTCAACAGAGTGGTGAGGATTCAGTTACAGGCTCTGGCACACTCTACATTAAAATGGACATGTTCTCCTTCAAATAGCTATGTAATGTCAACAATTATTAAAGCAAAATATAGAAGGCAAAACATGGAACTCAAGTTCTTCAAACGTGTATTTTCTCTTTCAATTTGAAAATTACTGGTCTAGAAAAAATAAGCACTGTAAATTATAAACCACGACGGTGAATGCACTTCTAATAGTCCTCAATTTAAAATAAATTTTCTAAATTATATTTTCCCTCAGTAACTATTTGACTTCTAAGTTGAAACCTGCACTCTAAAATAAAGAAAAAAATAATTATATTTTTTCAAAAGGTTCCACATTGAAGTGAAATGCAAAAACGTCAGTTCCTCATTCATTACCGTAATTTTGATACTTTAGTTTTAAATAACACTTTCGATTATATGTTCAATCTCATTAAGCGTGGATGAAGAACTGAAAAAATGTCTGCAATGCATCAGAATTTTCTGCAGAGATGTTTATTCACTTTTCAAACGCTATTTCAATCTGTTCTTTGGTGGAAGGGTTTCGCTCCCCCATTTCAAATACCTCTAAGGTTTATTGATGATTGATGATTTCCATCTTTAAATTACCGGTGTGTTATTTTGGTATTTTTTAACTAAATAAGGACAAAATTATTTTCAACAATGTAGTTTAGCTCCTTCCAAGTTCACCACCGTCTTATAGCTTTTCAATGCATGTCTGGCACCACTTGAACATACTTTCCTGCCAAGCCAGACTTTCTCATACAAGACCATATCTCCTCTCCCAGCACCCTGTCATATGTTTTCACAAGGTCTACAAAAACACAACGCAGTTTCAACTGACCTTCTCTCTCCATCAACATTCTTAAAGCAAATATTGCATCTGTTGTATTCTTTTTTTTTTTTTTGGCATGAAATCATACTGCTGTATACAAATGCGCACTTTGCCCTTTGTCTAACTTCTATGACTCTTTCCCATGACTTCATTGTATGGGATTATTTCTAGAGGGGCTGTTTTTGCAGTGTGGCTTGTGAACGCCTGAGGGTGAATCCACATGCATCCAGCATGGGCTTTAATAATCATAGTTTTAACACTTTTTTTGATTAAAAAATAATAATGTAGACAATTTTGACTTAAGGAAACCAGATAGTACCACTTCTAATATAATGCATATGACAGATTTGCTAGAATTAAAACTGAGATGTTTTACAGTGCATCCTTTTACCTTGTCATTCTTGTTTGTTATCCATATAGCCTTAGACACAGTTTAGCTTTTCAATCACTGAACTAAAAGTTTCAAATAAAACATTTACGAAGAGCTTTTTAATTGGATCCCATCTACGCAGAATAGTTCAATTCAGGGTGCATTTAAGATGTATGATTTTTTTTTTCAAATTCTAATCCTTCTTTTCCTTGAATTTTTCTTTTAGTGTTATTAGTAATATTATTTATTTATTTATGCTCATTAGAGTTTAACAACATTTTAACACAATGCTACATAGAAATCAATTTAGCTTTATTTGCAGAGTGAGTAAAATGACACACAGCTCTTTGCATGGGGATGTGTTTGTTGTTGTTCATATCTCCATACGGAGAGTTTTGTTATTTATAACTTAATCAGTTAGAGAGATTCAGTGGAGTTGAAAAGTGGCTCGGACAGACAGTTACTTTGACCTTCACCGTGTATCTTATCGAGCTGTTATCTGAGAAATTCGATGTTTTTTCACAATACAGACCCTCTAGTATTACTGGAACATGCCCTGAGAGTCCCACTCCCTGAGACTACAGTAACATCAGGAGTATCTACAATAATTATACTGTTTTTATTCTTTAAGGCATTTTATCTCCATACAGTCTGGTTTTAAAGAATAGCCCACATGTATTGTGTAACTTTCTTAGCTTAAGTAATCGATAGATCAAATTGAGCCAGGCCAGCCTGGCTTACAGATAAATGCATCAATTATAAAGCTTAGTAGCTCACTTCTCATCAGCTTGACCTGGTCATCAAACCAGGCAACAATCTACAGTCTGTTGTCCAGATTTGGTGAGGCTGTGCGAACTGCAGTCTCAGTTTGCTGCCTTTAGCTGACAGCAGTGGCACCTGGCTGGTCTTTTGCTGCTGTAGCCCATGTGCTTTAAGGTTTGAAGGTGATGTGCATTCAGAAATGGGATTCTGAATATCTTAGTTTGAGTTACGGTTGCATTTCTATCATCCTAAATCAGTCTGCCCATTTGCCTCTGGCATCAAAGTGGCCTTTTCATCTGCTGCTCACTGTGTATTTCCCCTTTTTCCCAACTTTCTCTGTAAACCCTTAGAATGGTTGTGTGTGAAAATCCTAGTTTATCAGCAATTTCTGACATACTTAGAGCAGCCTGTCTGGCACCATTTACCATGCCACGTTCAAAGTCCCTTAAGTCAGCGTTCTTTCCTGTTATGATGCTCGATTTGGATTAAGTCGTCTTGACCATGGTTACATGCCAATTTTTTTAAGGTTCTGTTAAGCTTTCAAGCCTGGTTCAGAAAACGTCTTTGGTTTGTATTGTTAAATTTCGCATCCATGACAACTGTAATTCATTATTTTGAGCCACGTCAGCTGAATTTCTTTAAACAAATAAATATATTTATAATATGAGGCGTAGTCTTTTGATTGACAGTCAGCTTAGCAAATGGCTACCCATCATCCCTTCATAACCAGCAGTTTATACTAACCCAGCGTCGACTACAGACGCACCAGTAATTTCTGATTTCACACTGACATGCGAAGCAGGATATTCTGCTGCAAACGTCCGCCGGCAGCCCTGCAGCAGTTCTGCAGCTCCTCCGACAACAGCATATTCCCATGGGTTTCCAGAACAACATGGCATTACTCTGTACAAGGAAAAAGTATGTACTCTTTATTGTCTTTTTGTATTTTACAGTCTATGGGAAAAAGAAGCTTGAAAAACTGTTCAGAAAAATGAATGTGTTAAATAGGAGGTGCTTTGTGCAATGTATTTCACAGTATATTACAGCTGCAGTGCTTCTTGTTTGTCCAAACCACAGGTTGGTCCCAAGGTCATATTTTCTGAAACATGCATATGTCAATGTAGCATTGAAAAATATATTGAATTTGCATTAACACGTTATTAACATTCCATCTTTATCCCAGCCTACATGTGTCGCATACCTGTGCTATTGAAAAGTTCTGTTTTATCAACACAAGACTCCAAAATGATATCCAGCATCCTGATGATAAATGGGCTTTCAGGCCATGAGTTTTAAAATCATGAGTTCTTATTGTACCATCTTTAGCTGCAATTAAAGCAACAAAAAAAAAAAATGCCAATGGAATTTTCTAATTAAGAGACATGGATTTTGGGAATTAGCCTTTTTGCATATGTCTCAGTTGAAACAGATGACCACATGGGGGAGTATTTTAAAAAGTCTTCAAAGGGAGGTTAGTAATGAGCCTTATTCTGATCATTGCACAATAATTTATCTATGAAAACGCACATTTTAACAGCATGTCAGGCTCTAATTGTGTGCCTGACATGGCTGCAAAAGTGTTGTTGAGAGGGGGCTCTGCACAGAGCAGATAATGAACCGGAGCATGTTTTCTCCACAAGATATCTCGTGGACTTTCACAGTGCACACTTTAAACTCCTGCCCTTCAGTCACAAAAGGGAAGAGTGCAAAGGTAGATAACCTTTCCAAATAGTCACAAGGCTCTCCAGAACATCGCACAGACATTTTAGACCAAGACAGGCTATCTAAAACGTTTACAGAGGGTTCATTTTGCAACAATGTGTCCACCAAAATTTAAAGCCATATACATCTATAAAGAACAGACATTTTTCAGATAGTGACTCGTTTATTCTCTCTCTCATTTTTGCAATTCTGTCTTTACATATCATAAAATCAGTTTTTAATTTCTATTTCACAGCTGTTGATGCTATTATTCTGTAGACAGCTCTTCAATGGTTGCATTCCTTCATACCCAACAGTTGATGAAATGTTGTTTAATCTGAGTTCAAATGTTGGTCCCTCAGACAGCAGATCTATAATTATATAACATCATCTACAGCAGCATCCAACACTGTCACATCAAAATGAACTATATTAATGAGAACAAGATGACAGGTGAATAAAAATCCAGAAATCTCATCTGTTTACGTGAGGTTGTGTCACTTTGATCTATAAAGCCATTACGGTAGAGATAATTTGTGCACACAATGAAAATGATTATCAAAGTAAAGAAAGTATAGCAGAGTTACTGACAATAAATAAACAGTTCTTTACACTGTTTGGAGTGGAGACTCTTCAGGATATCCTAAAATGTTTTGTGGACTTCAAGGATCTCTGCGCCGCCAATCCTCTCTGCAGAGAACATCCAAGTCAGGTTCATGGAAAAGTAATAAAACACTTTCCACAAAGTAGCATGTTCAATTCTGAAAAACATTGTTTTCAGGTACAATTTTGGACTTCAAACTGGAGGCATGGGGATTATATGTCTTACTCACAGACTCAGTCCACAAAATGCCAAAATTAGTTAGATGTTTTTGTAAGCCAACAGTTATACTTGTCATTTTTCATACTTGTCATATGAGCTAAAAGTGAGCTGCAAAATGGGTTCAATGTGGGTGTCAGATTCCATGGTGACCCTATCTGTGTTTGTCCATATGGACTCTGAATGGGAGCTACCTGGATTTTTGGAAAGGGGCCTAAATGTGGCGCCTACGTTACTAAAATTATATCTGTCCTTTACAACTTTTCCCTTTCTTAGTTCCTGCCCTTTTGGTAAACTTGTACCAACATAAGCTTTCGATTTAGGGTTCATATACCATTTGTGCCTTTAAACCGCAAGCCCACTCTGTATCCAAGTAGCCCTCTCTAATCCAGATGCGGGCCCCATGGACATGCTGGTTCAGCCTGTGTTAAAGAGCCAACCCAGCTTTCTGCTGCAAATAGATGTTCAGTTTCCTAGATGGCTAACGCTATTTTCTTATTTGTCTATATTTCTTATTGTCTGCTATAAATAACGTTTGAACATTTTTCCTTATTCTATTATTCTTTGTAAAACAGAACTATTCAAAGACACTGAAATAGCAGATGACATGCAGAATAGAACAACTGGATTGAAGGAAAAACATTTAAAAAAACGAGCTGGTCAAATGCTTTTAAAGACATTCAGGACCTCTTACTGTGCTGGCAGAAATTCATACCAAATAAAAAGAGTTTTTTGGGTTGTTGTTTTTTTTTGTTGAGAAATTCCATTCAGGATTTACAACCTGTCACAGAGCTGAATCCGCTCTGCTGATGGTCCAAACAACATCTTCCTGTCCATAGATGCTACCAAACCAGTGCTGCCAGTGATTTAGGATCTTACCACAGCATTTGGCATTGTTGACCACTCAGTCCTCCTGAAACATTTGAATCCAGCAGGGACCTGTGCTGCAGTGGTTCAGATTCTACTTAAAAGGAGTTTTCCCATTTTGATTACCGGTCTACCTCAGCTCCTTTGGCCTCTGGCATGCCACAGGGATCCATTGTGGTTCCTGTCTAATTTCCATTATATATGCTGTCATTAGGATCAATATTTTCAAGATTTTTATATTTTTCATCATAATGTCTCCTTTCATTTGCATGCAGATGATCTGAAAATCTATCTGCCTATCAAATTTAGTCTTTGTTAAATAGACTGTATAATATTTAACGAGAGCTGTCACTTGATTCTGGGACACATATATGAAAGCTTCATTAAAAATACAATTAGAGGACATTAACAAGAGCAAAAAATACTCTGTAACAATTATAAATTGACTGCATAAAAATGATTTAACACATCGTTTAGTTACCTGGTTTTTCATTGCTGAGAGTTTGACTTGTTTGACATGTGCTATGAAGACAAATAAACAACATTAGTTGTTTGAACACTTTGAGCATTTGTTGTCATCACAATGGAAAACATCAGCCTAACCTTGTTACCCGTGCTTTTCTCCATGGTTGATCAATTGATGGACTGTATGCAGATGGGGATGCGCTGGTATGGAAAACCTGGAGTGGCTGGAAGCTCTGCCGGTTACGGCCAGAGAGGTCTACTCCATCCAGAGCATTTTTGATCATCCCCATCACCAGCTCTTTCTCTGCGAGTAAGTTACATCATGAAACGTACAATTATTGCAGTGATAAAAGTTATACTGTTAATTTGCTCAAAGAGCTAAGAGCTGAAGCAATTTTGAAAAGTTGATGTTACAAGCAGCAAATGAATTCTTTGTATTACAGAATATAACACAGTTAAAGGAAAAGCCTAAAATGTCTACAAACTATTGAATCAGTCTATATGAATTCCTTCTGTATTTAGGAGAGAAAAAAAAAGAAACGTCTTAAGTATATGGATGGAGGAAAGAACATTTTCTGATTTAGAAAAATGCCTTGTATCACAACAGAGCCGGTAGACAAAACAATGACCCCGCATGCAAAATGAGATATTTTACCTCTTTGGCCTGCAAGCAGGAGCCACTGCTGCACTGAAGACAGAGAATCTGTCTGCAGGATCTGACAAAGTAGCTCCAAAACCTGACAAGAGAGCAGGAAACCATAAAAACGTCAGCTTGTGAACCACATGAATCCATAGTTATTTATGAGCTCATCAAAATTATTTCTGACACAGCTGTGCAGTAGTTTATGTTGTAGCAGCAGAGCAAGTTGAGTATATCTTTCGGCCAAAGTATGTTTTAACAAAACGTAATTATAAGGAAGGTAAGAATTAACTCAAGATCAGCAGAGCACTTTATCACCATGAGTTCTGCATCATGAAATGGCTGAGGATACTTCAAGAACTGGAACTGGGATTTTCTCTGGTAGGACCTGCTGGATGGAGGGATGATTCTTCCAGTTTCAGCTGAATATCTAGTCCTTCTACATGCAAGTTCTTCTTCCTGTTGGTCCTAAAATAAATTTGTACATTGTTTGACATATTCTTCAAATGAGTAGAGTCTGAAGAAGTCTTCAGTAACCTAGGAGAATTTATTATTCGATCCTGGAGATTATAGTTGAATATTCACAATGACTACTTTCAAGCAAATTTTAAACTAGTCTTTTTCCAACAAACATGGCTTTATGGTAAACGTTATCTGATATAATACTCTTACTGGATAACATCTACAGATGAAAGTCAAATGTACAATGTAACATGTAAATTTGTGCAGCATCTTATGTTTTTTTTCTGTTTAAGAACAAATCAGAAAAAAAAAGGATTTCCATTCTAAAACCAAATAAGAAAAGTGGTATAAGAATAAATAAAACTGGCATTGATTCTGCTCATTCATTTGTTTTTGATATAAAACCAAAAATGAAAAAAATAAAAAGGAGGAATTAGCACTTAAGGAATTTCAGGAATTTCATAGCGGTTCGTAAGGTGAATGTCTCAGCAGGACACTGATGATTTCCAGAACCTTAGACGGCATTGGAACAAGAATCATCATCATCAATCACTGATTACTTTGGGAATCCTTTGCAAAACCCTAAAATACTGGCACACATTCACAAATGCATCTTAAAACTTTACTGTGCAAAATAAAAGCTTTATGTTAACCTTGTCCAGACCATCATCTCTGGGCTCGGAGGCATCTGGGATGGACAGCGATACAGTGGGATTTTTACGCAAATCAATACTCCTAAACATTTTTGGAAGAAATGCTTGTCTTGTCCAACTCACAACAAAATTAATCTCAAAGCACTTAACAGAAAAAGTCATCAACTTGTTTCCAGTCCACTTAAACACAATTTCTAAAAAGTCCAGTTATATTTTCATTATAATCCATTGAAATTAAGTGTGTTGCAACCTGTTTATAATTTAGTTTATTTCAATTCACTTCTTAACATATTTATTTATGCAAATTGGTAAAAACCGGTAAAACTAAGGAACCCAACAGGATTTGTTTTTCAACTGAGTCACCCTTCATGAGCATGTTGAAGATAACAGGAGAGAAGAACAACAACCCTACTACTGATGAAAATAACTATTGAGACTGTTCCCTGCAGCAATTTCAAAAGCCAAGCTTTATCAAGGTATGGTATTGTATCAGTGCTCTTGGCAAAAGCATTGGACTTTTTAATGATAGCAGCATTAATGCAGAAATGTAGCCTGAGATTTAAAGATATCCTTACTTAAGAATCATGCATTTTTAAACAAACCAATGCAAATTCCCTTCTGCAGAACAGAGTTCTGGACTCGCCTGCAGTCCTGAGTTGAACCTAGTCAATTATGTGTGGAGACTTTTGAAACGAGAGAAAGACCGTTAAAACAACTTAAAACCCATTTGCAAGATACCAACTGAACTGCTATTTCAATACGAGAATAATGATGTAAGAAGGAATGACAACGTTAAAAAATAAACTTTTAAAGGTTCACCCAAATGTTCAGCATCACTGTAATTCTCCACTTCCTCATGTCAGGAACTGAATACCAAAGTAAATTTAATTGCTGTTCATACATTGTTTGTGTTTGTGTAGGCTCAGGGCTCGTTTACAAGCGAAATACCTTCTGGGTGTGTTGGAGAAAGTTTACATAAATTCATAAAAATGAAAAGTCAGAATTCCTCATGTTTGATTTACACGTACCTGTTTTTTGTCACTGTGCATTTGAGAAGCCTGATTAACTTTTGCTGCAAGTTCTTTGAGTTCTTCCCTCCATGCCTCAGAGAAAAATGCTGTGAAACAGAGGGAATATGAAGGCTGAGTTTCATATGAAAAAAGAAGATTCATTTGTATGCATGGTGACACACCTGATTTGCTTTTGTTTTCTCTGGCTCCATAAAGATGTGGAGCACATGGAAGAGCAAAAGGTGTCTTGGCTGCCTTTTTGATTACAGTACTCTTGAGCAGTGGATGAGGATATAATGAAGAGGTGACCAGCCAATCATCTCTCACTGTGCAAATGGGCCTGCCATTGAGTCCTATTGGGAGCAACAAAAAAAGACAACACTAATGTAAAACGGGCTGCAGATTAAACACCTTATGGATTTGAAGATGTTTCATGTATGGATTTTTACATATTTTCAGATTTTTCATACCATTTACATTTTTTAAATTCCATCTCTTTCTCCTTTTATTTTTTTTCTTTCATAATTGTTCCATCAAGTAGTGTCTGCTCCTTCAAAAGAAATCTACAATACTATTCCTAGGAAAAATTGGCAGATATAAGTTTGCAATTACTAATTAAACCTATCAATAATCTCCACTCTCTTGTGCATTGAATTAAATAGTATTAGGGGTTTGTGTTAAGTTCTTCTCAAAAGACACCACATGCATGAAGTCGCACATTTAATATAATTTCAGTTATTGTCAGTGATAGTTGCCATATAGTGAATGTAAATGTTGTTTCTTTAAACAATAACCCAAAGACATACAGGTAGTAGAAGCCCTGCCGAGGCTGAACAAGTCCACGAGGACGTCAGGAATTCATCCCATTCTCCACTAATCATACACTCATCTTGTTCATGTGGTATTGAACAAAATTTTTATGATGATATAATGATAATACACCTACCATCCCCGGTACACCAAACACACACTTGCCGCTTTTTTAGGAGAATTATATAAAGTATGTATTTGTCGTTCATATCAGGAAGAGAAGCATATGATACCAGGTTTTTGTTCTTTAAGTTAAATAAAGAGTTGAAGGAAGGATAAGCAGGTTTTGGATGACACCACTTCTTAACATTTGAATGAAACAAGACTGTGTATTAAGACCTTATTTTTGTTTGTTGGTTTTTACATTGTAGTCATGAGACATGTGGCCTGATTTAGGACAAAAGTTGTTCTGGGTTAGAAAGAAGGTAGATTGACTTACCCTACCTTTAATGCCTTGGTTGTAATCATTTCTGACAGGTCCTCCTAAATCTATAAAATTACTTTTTTCCCCTTTTTTTTAACTTTGATCAGGTTGATTTTCACTAAGCTGATAGCTCCACAGTCGTTCTGTTTTTATTATTATTCTAATTAAACACTTTATAGTAAAACTAACAGTTTCGCTTGTTCTTTGACTGTTGCTTATCTTCTCTTTCCTGTTATGCTTTTGTTTTCTGTCGATATTCTGATCCTTTCCAGCAACCATGTCTTTCTTTAATCTTTGAAGTATATGTTTTCTATTAGTTACCAACATGCCTCTCGGAAGGCGTTTTATTCTTTGTGGTCTCTTGCTCACCTTGAATATGCCTCACCCTGTTTGGATGAGGGTTGTGTCGTGAGAAGAATGAGTGCTGATTCAAGGAGCCAAAGCGTGGACTGCTTTGTGTCAACATCTTGCTGAACTGAGTGGCAGACAGCAGTTGATTCATTTGACTGCGGCTCCTTTCTCCTGTCGACCCCCTCAAGTCTGCACTGTGTGTTCTCAACATTTCTGAACGACAGCTGTGAAGAAATACAGGAGAAGTTCTTAGAAAGTTACTCAAACATTATTATCTTTAACTGTTTCATTGCGAAATGTGACTGCAAGTGCTAAAAAAAAGACTAACCATTAACATGGACCAAGACAGACCTTATTTGAACTTAATTGACCTCAAACCTCGAAGCCAAAGCACTGTAATGTTTTCCCAAGACATTTTTTTAAAAGTAATTCCATATTTAGAACAAAATAACTATACTTTACCGCTGAAAAAAGGCTCCAGCTAAAATCCTGTGGTACTCGGAGCTCAGTGTTGATTTTGTTGCTAAGAAACCTGAACTGAACAATGGCACTGAAATGCTCAACCAGATCATTTAGAGAGGATTTTTGTATGCAAAGCAGCTGCCATCTACCTGTTTCACTTTACTGAATATCTCAAACGACGCTCATGAAAGACAACAGACTGAGGCCCCTACTGTCCCGGTCAAAAATTAACATTTTATGTGATTCAGAAATATTTCTTTGGCAGACAAAAAAAGAGGTTTGAATTTGCATTTTAAGAGCTGAGTGCCGTTTAAGGTTTTGCTCCCAAGACACATGCACCCTCAGCGACTTGGGACATGAAGGGTCACATGACATTATGGAGGCTGAAGTAATTAGTTAATCTCCAGCAGCAGCAGCAGTCTAAGGACTTAAAGAAACTGAAAATCCACAAATGTTTAAAGTGAAATAAGTCAAGTGCTCTTCTTCTTCAAAAAATAAAAATAATTAAAAACTATGTAAAGCTTTTTTATGAGCATGCAGCTTTCAGTTTTTCATATATTGTGATGAGACAAAGGTAAGAAATATGCACAATATAAAATAAATTATTAAATACCAAAAGCAATTCATTCGAGAATCAAACTTTTTGTTTTTATATATTAAGCAAAGGTTCTTCTCAGAAAAAAGCCATGGTCATTCTTTATGATTTTGAGCTTACTTGCTTGCATAACCTTCCATGATCTGTCTTTCTGCATTATCTTTAAAAAAAAGGATGGATTATACTCTCTTAGCTGTACTTCAAAATAACCCATATGCACATTTAGAGGTGTATTTGTCCATTAGATGCATGTTCAATGGGGAAATAAATAATTTGGTGGACGGGGAATCTGTCCACAGTGCATCCCACTCCCACTCTACAACAGCTTGAATAACCTCTGAATAATGGTGTATAAATGGTACAATATGGAAGGAAGTAGTCATTATGCAGCTCCACTTTTCAACAACGGACAAAGGAAATAAGATAAGGCAACATACAGATGGACTGCTCTAAGTATATATAAGACATGCTTACAAGCAGGAAAACATTGTGTTAGGGATTGGGAATGCAAGACCCAAAAGCAGGAAATCAGAGGTGGGAGTAAGCAACAAATTCCTTTAATGCCATAGAAAAAACTCACACTATACAGGCAGCAATTCCAGCAATCAATCAAAAAACAAAGAAAATCCAGAGAGGCCAAAGAAAGTAAAGCAGAATATAACAAGAAAAAGACCTTCAAAGTAAAATAGGAAGTGGCATTAACAGAAACAGAAGAGGACAGAGGCAAAAAAAAACAAAAAACAAAAAACAGACAAGACCTGAGAAACGCCAACATTAAACCAAAATGGAAAGACAAAAACTGAATCCAAACCCTGACACCAGGAGAAGAAGCCAAACCACTACCTCATTTTACTAGTAACTCATAAGATGAAGGAGAAAACTGCTGCAGATGGGAGCAAAGAAGCAGTTTTAAACATAAAAAGACTCTTGTCCAAAATATGAATAAAACCAAATACATGTGAGGACAGTTGCTTCCGTTATGCAAATGGACGTTGATGTGAACAGACCCATATAGTTAATGTTGGGAAGGAGTCTATGATATTCATACATTTGATTCAGTTAGATGCCTTTCGTTGATAGTTTGATAGTTGTTGCTCTGCATACTTAGATGCTTTGGGGCCAATTCATTTTCAAAATGTCCTTAAATAAAAGGTTTTTATATATATATTTACAAACATGTTCTCTAAGATGCAGAATAAAGTAAAAGTAAATATTGGGATATACTTTAAACTTACAGTCAACTTAATAATGTATTCAAACAACTGTTGATAGTATATGAATAAGGTGAAAATGGTCTACGCTTGTATTAACCTACAGATAGGAAGTAAACAAACTTGATCAGCTGGTTCATTAATTATAAATAATGTTCGTGGATCCCCAAGTGATCCTGTCTTTATGTGACCCCTGAGTTAGCACTGCAATAAGAAAACAATCTTTTTCAATCAATGCATAGATCAAGTTTCTATGGCGACTCACAAAACGTATACACAGACGCTTTAAAATACAATCATAGTTATATTTCATATAATAAGTCTCGTGAGTGCAGAGAAGTTCTCTCCATTTAAGAGACACAAATCAGAATTAAAAGCATCATTACGGAAGATATTTTGGTCCAAATCCATTCCAGTTTCGGAAAGTCAAAACCCATTTGTTAAACTTTAATAAAAGGATTCATATTATTTCAAGACTCCTTTATTCGTTTTGATGGAGAGGCTCTTTTATCTGTTGAACTGATCATTCAACAGTTTAAAAAGAAGATGAATCCTCGGAGAAAAGGATGTTACTTGCAAAAGCATTTAACTATCAAAATTGAAACTATTAAAAATCCTTTTACCAATGAAGAGAATGTCTTTCTAACAGTGAAATTGTGTTATCCATCACTCTGACAAGCCTGCATGTCATTGTGAATTATGAGGTTTGGACCCCAAAGCATACTTGGGAGGAGGATTCTGGCACATCTCACACACAACTGAGGGCTCCACATGAAGGGGAGTGAAGGGGAGTGTTCCAGTGTCACTGAGGGTGACACTGGAAATTCTGCAAGACATCGAGTTGCACCATGAAAACCTCAAGAGTGCTGATAAACCTCAAATCCAACGTGGTGAAACTCAAACAAGGGAGGCAAGATTAGACTGATTAAAGGCAGGGGATACTTGTTCTTAACAGGGATGTTGTTTAGTCTCTTGAAGTTTAAGGTCGTTGTGTATCATCTTTTTTTTTCTGCTAAGAAAGAAAAAAAACTACAGCCATCAGAGATGAGGGCCAAATGAGTCCTGCAGCCAAGGACTTCTCTTGATGCATTTCTCCGTGGCCTCTTTGTGGTTTGGACAGGTTGCAAAGGTGAAAGTTAGGTAAAAGTTAATGAGGTAAAAGGTTGATGGTTGGGAAGAAATGACCTGAAGCAGAAGACCTGAGAGGTCTGGATGGTTGATATGGCAACAACAAGTCTCTTCTCTGAGATACAGGGAGCCGGTGTAAGGACCTCAGAACCGGAGCGATGTGGTCCACTTTCTTAGTTCTAGTGAGAACTCTGGCAGCACCATTCTGGATCAGCTGTAGTCGGATGGATTTTTTTAGGCAGACCTGTCAAGACACTGTTGCAGTCGACTGCATCAAGTCGACTGAAGATAAACACATGGATGAGTTTTTGAAGGTCCTGCTGCAACATTAGTCCTTTGGTCCTGGAGATGTTCTTCAGGTGATAGAAGGCCGACTTTGTAACTGTTTTAATGTGTCTATGAAGGTTCAGCTCTGAGTGCATGACTACACCCAGATTTCGGGCCTTATCAGGGGTTTGCGGCTGTAATACCTGACAAAGAACTGTGTTTGGAAAAGACAGAAACTACATGATAAATATTTCACATCTGGATTGCCCTTTGACTTTGCTTTTCCATGGTATCTTCTGAACGGCTCCAAGACTGCACGAGTCCTTTTACTCTCTGTAGCAGGTGTTAGGAAATGAAAGAGTGAAAGAACATGTAAAGCGTCATCCTCAAACAAGCTGGTCAAGGATGTTTGAAAAACAGAGACTTTACAGATGCACTCACACCCAACAAGCTCCTTTTTTATTATTACCTCGTAAAACTATGCATTCCTAATTTTGATTTTTTTATTGTGTCTGACAGAGAACACATTACAGCTTCAGATAATCCTGCGTAATAAGACTAAACAAAAGCAGATAGCAACACATCATCAAATGAATGTGCCTTTTGCACTGCGCTCTTGGACATCATAAATTAAACATGGTTCACCAAAGTCAATCAAGGACAAAGTCTAACTGAGGAGTACTGCCAAATTATATGTCTGGAAAATCTTTTTTTTTGTCACTTAGTTGATGAGATGTTTCAGTCTTGACAAAAAAATGTTGGATGGCTCATTAACCAGCCAGGATGTCATGCCAGCGGCCGGGCTCATGCGATGCTGATGAAGACACCCTAACACTGCAAAGAAATGTAAAATCACATACCTGATTAATGTCGTTTTGCCCCGGTGAAGCTCACTACTGCTGAAAAGCAAGGGCAGGTGAGATTGTGATTAAAGACCAAAGCAGAGAGGAATGTCTATTTTAAATATTTGCTTTTTTTTTTTTAACTCACATTTGTTGTCCAGTATGATGGTGTTTTATTTATTCAGTATATTTCAGCAAAATTAGAATTTGTTTGCAAATAAACAGATAAAACTAAATGAAGAATAAATCAGCCTGCTGCAGTTATTATCTTCTCGGTGTAAGATGGTCTTGACTAAATGAAAGAGTTCTTTCTCATTTTTTCATTCATTCCTCTGAAGGTTGCTGACAGGCTGGAGGGTACTGTTATGTCTAAAGTGAATAAAGAGCCAGAAATTCAGAAAGTGTATTCTATTAGTGTATTAGTCTGATTATAGTTGTCAATTACCATGAACAGATCAATATATTCATACACTTGACCTCCTCTTCGTGGCCAAAAGCCTGCAACAAGTCTCGAATGTTTCTGGTTGCTCACTGCTTTATTTATTCGGAGCGAACAAAACCAAAGTTTCTACCTTGTTGTTCAGTGTTGCCATCAGTGCTGGCATTTGTGGTACTTCTGCAGCTGTAAGAGGGGGACGTTGGGTTAGTCTGAGCGTTGGTTACTCCTCCCGGTTGCTAACAACAGGAGCAGGGTCTTGCTGAGTAGGTCGTACACAAGTTTGGGTGACAAAGTGTCAGTGTAGCCGGTCTCTGCCCCTCTGACCACTATGACTGAAAACCTGAAGGTATATTTTTCTGCAGCATCTTTAGTTTGCTTGGATATTTGGTTAGGCCTTCTGGGTCTGGGTTCACTGCCCCCCCCCCCCCCCCCCCCCCCCCCCCCCCCCCCCTCCCACGATGGACTGATTTAATCCTCTGTGTGGAGTTTGCAGCCATCCTCAGGACCCCTGTTACCCCTTTCTCTGTTTTCAACTCACACAGAGTTCAGTTTGTCCCCGATGCACCTCGGGTCAGAGGTGTAACGGCACCAGTTCACACAACACGGCAGGGCAGAATAAAGCACTACAGCTTTGTGAATGGGCCTTTTGTGCTCGCATCGGTGGGCTCTGCCAAGGTTTTGTGAAATGTACTGTTATCATCCTCCCAGATATTCCCCTACTTAATGCAATATTCATGCTTATTTTGCCATTTCACTTTCTCTCTGTGATCATTATAGAGGGTGACAATAAAGAACATTTTGTAACAGACAAGTTTCTAAATTTACTGTGTACTTACAGACAAAAAGTATGGACTTTCTTCTTTTTTTTTATCTAACAGGGAACACCAGGACAACAAAAACACCTTGCATCAATTCAAAACGATATCTTACATCATTATGCGTCTTCATGACATTGTGCAGCCCAAATTTTAAATCTTTAGCATAGTCTTCGCCTCAACCTACAAGAATCAAAAGGGAACAATTTTATGATTTAGCATGGGCAGATACTTGTGAATATCTTTAAAGTGCATGTGTAACATACAGCTGAAGAATTTGTATATTTAAGCTGTATATATGAAAAATAATATGTCAAACATTATGAGAGCCTTTTGTTTGTATGCGTGTAAGATTTTGACACAGCATGTGAGAGTTTGGTTTCATCAGTGTGTGGAATAATGCCCCTAATGGCTCCTCATATTAAATTAGAAAAAAAAATAATCTGTTAGAAACCCACTTCTGTATCTGGCTGTAAAGATGAGCCATCTTTCATTTTCACAGGTCAGAAAAAGGTTTGTATGTGGTAAACAGCAGCAGCTGGTAAATGCAGCTGCTGCTTTCTCTCTTTCTCTGTGTTCAGCTGTGTCCAGGTGAGCTGTCTCCCTATTCAGTTAATTATCGGGTTGAACACAGAAGGCTGCTGTTCTCTGCTTTCACCTTTGCTCATTAGCGCTTAAGTGGTCTGCACATACAGACAGCTCCAACACACCTACTGCAGCACCATGAAACGTGGCTATCTGACATTCTTATTGTTTGCAGTTTTCTGCTCGAGTTTGACTCAGCTATAATTTTTACACAGTTCCACTGTGACATTAAGCTAAAACAAAAAAAAAAAAGCACTGATGGGCCAGCAGTTACATGTAAGACCTAAGGATCCATTACTAACTAAAAATTATTATATGTTTAAGGATGCAATAGAATTTGATCGAGCGTAGCTACAATGATTGGACACAGGAACCGACTGTTGAGGCTTGGGTAATTTCAGAGTGAGGAATAGAATTAGGTTATGATTAGGAATGAGGCAAGTGTTAGGATCAGGAATTCAGTTGTGGTTGTTAAGAACAGGCCAGGAGGTTACGTCATTATGTTGGTGAAATCCTCCAACAAACTAACAAACTACTCTATTCTGGACTGGTGCAGCCTGCAGGCTGCAGGCTTATTTTCCTTTTCCGTTGAAAAACTTCTTTTTTTTTAACTTTTTTCTTTGCCAATTACGATTCTTTGCTGCTTGAGGAAGATTATTATGATGAGTAACCATGACAACAACAAGCTGTTGACATATCGGAACTGTCTTGTTTCTCTTGTCTTGTGTTTCTACGTATTTATTGTCCTCTTATAGGGCAAAAATATAATTTCCTTTTGGCATTAAAAAAAAATATTAATTTAATAATTTAATTTAAATTAAAATTTTAATTTAATGCAGTTATTGGTATGGCGTCCAGTCGCTTAGTGGAGAAAGAGCTGGAAAAATAGTGAGAACTGGAAATGAATAAAGCGAGAAAGAATTTGTTGCAAAAGTGTGGCTATATATATATATATATATATATATATATATATATATATATATATATATATATATATATATATATATATATATATATATATATATATATATATATATATATATATATATATATATATATATATATATATATATATATATATATATATATATATATATATATATGTCATTCACACATCATCTACTTTACTTTTAAATGCTGAAATAAGTTGTTGGTTATTGCTTAAGAAATCAGATTTCTAGACTTAAAAGTAATTTTCATTAAGAATTCTCTTTAGCTGGTAATCATGTCTTACATGGTAGCCACTTAACAAAAATATTGATCAGCAGTACCACAAAGTCGGGGTCCTTCCTTACATGTCCTAGCTGAGAGTCAGATAAAAGCACCTGCTGAATAACTAAACGTCAGTATCGTAAGTTCTCTGATTACTATGAATACTGGATGTCCAACTAACATGACAATGCTGATAACAAAGGGGTGTAGATGCCAACATGAATCCACAGGCTGTTGCTCTTGACTTTTCTTCAAACATAAGACATAAAAACCACATGTTTGACATTTGCATTCTTACAATATTTTCCAACAGGAAATGACTTCTGGGACAGTGTCTGTGCTTTGAATCAGTAAAATGTTGAAGGATAAGACTTCAATTAAAATTTAACACTGCTTTAAAACTTCCTTATGTTTAAAACTGAGGTAGGATGCCTATTGACCAGTGAACGCTAAAGCATTTTAGCAGACGATGCAGTGCTTGGCAAAGTCATTAAAAAAAATAAATTCATATGTGTGCTGCTCACAAAAAAAATGAGCGTTAGCTGGACAGCGACACCTACTGGTCAAACCTGAAATTACACAAAGCGACACAAAGCGGTGCCTCACAACTCACCAGATACCTAGATATGTGTTTTTGTGTGACTGGTCAACTCACATTTCCTTCCAGATTTTTATTTTCTGTCCTTGCACATTCAAGTTATGATAACTGACAGTTAAATCTGATAGAATTACAATGTTTGATCACTGTGAGTGCAAATCAAAGCCCATGAAGGGCTAACTACATTTTTTTTGGCACTTTATTTGCAGTAGATTATTCTGTGCATGCACACCAGACACCATCCATGGATATACATTTGATTTCAATGCTTTCAGCAAACTTTAATCTCTCTAAAAGGACACTTGAATGTTGCATCCTCACGTTCTCTCAGCTATGAAGACTAATTGTTGTTCTGGAGGCAGTAAACCCTTTATACTGCAGCAGCAGTCAGGTTAGTCTAATGATTTCAAGTTACTATATATCTGTAGCTGAAAGGGGGCTTTTAGAGTATTGAAACACCACAGAACTGAACTGTGGTGTGTTGCTTAGGTAATACTTTGTATTTTTCAATTACTGTAATCTGTTAAAGTTAGATTGTTTTCCCAAAAGTGAGAATTTGTGGTATTATTTTTCACGGGACCACAATTTAATTCTCTGTGCTGTCTCTTGGCAACTAACTGCTGCTGATATTGGCAAAATCATTACAAATATTCACAATAAAAGTGTAAATATATAAGTACAATCATTAGATTTTTCAAAATATAAAATAGTGATTGGTCACTTTTTCTAATATGCTTATGTTTTTATTAGATGTAAGAAGTGAGATTGTGAAATAAGTTTATACTTTAGGTTCATCTTAATACATTAAAATAAAGTCTTTTTCATTTAAAGACACATTGTCTTCTTACATAATTGCATCTGTAAAAGTTTATGTTTAGCCAAAGACATTTCGTTTCTATGGAAACAGACATTTGCAAGGAAGTGAATGACAACACAGAGAGAGATGCTGAAGATCAAGATCAGCAGGAAAAAGATTATTTTTCTCCCTGGAATATTGACGATGCATCCCTACAAAACACTCGATCACTCAAGGGCTTCATTCTCATGGGTATTATTGTTGAATTTTTGCATACTGATGATACTTCAGCAGTCCCTGTTTCAAACGTTAATAACAATGTTAATTCCACATCGCATCTCCCGAAGCTTCAGCTTTGGAACATGTTTGTCACAGCACAGACAGCTTCAAGGTGAACACCACCACTTGTACATTTCACTGTCGATACAGTACATCAGTTCTGAATGATGTTCTTGTGAAGCATGTAATTAAATTCTTGCTGGTTCTAGCAGAAATACAGTTTTTTAGCTTGATGTCTGTTATTGCAGTGGCAGAGTGGGTAAAGCACAATCATTTTCTAATATTCTATCCCACATATGGGTCAGACTCAAGTCCTAATGTGAAGGAGTCGTGCCGTGATTTGTACTCGAGCACTTTAATTTTGACTTGTGCATTAACTGTGTTCAGAGTCCTAAATCAGAGTCAAGTCCTCACATTTTGTTCTGTTATGTTTTGCCTTGTTTTATATCCCATAATAATGAGTTAATATCTATATTAGGTTCAGTGCTAATTACACACATGCATCACATGCTGGGAGAAAATGATTTCTTGAGTGCGAGGTGTGGTATAAAGTGTAGTGTCACAGGGTCCACATGCATCAGATTCATCAAGGAGATAATGGGAAAAGCTTCAAACGTCAATTTTCATCTGGCCAGTCACTTTGGACGAGAAAACTACTAAGAGCCTGGATAAGGAAATGTAAACAAGGGTGCCAATTCAGCCATCAGTTAATCAGAAACCAAGAGCTGTGCTAGAGATTAGTAAACATTTTCATGAGCAGCGTGTTCTTGAAATGTAACAATGATATCATGTGGAGATGCTTACAAGTTCTCTTAAAGACCACATGTGTTTAAAAAGCTGAACGCTGTGTCAGCTGGAATGGACTCCACCTGGACTTGACTCTGATTAATATCACACTCCACTTGAATTTTTCTTTTATGACCTGAACTTTACTCTGAATTTGAACTCTGGGGAGTCAAGACTGGACTTGAACTCGGTCTCAGTTTGTTGACTGGTATGTAACTGTATACACGTGTGTGTGTGTATATAAGCCTGCTGTGGCTTTAAGCAGGTAGGAATAGTCCAGTCCAAATACTACCAAGCTGAGATGACAACAGTCCTCAAGCTGAAAGGAAAAATAAAGATGTAATGTTATGTATTTCTTGGGTAAAGATCCCCCTTGGAGGTGGTTTGGGTAACTGTATCCTCACCAGTTATCCAAACTGCCACAGCTGGTGCTTCTGGATGTACAGGATGCCCCGTAGACACCTTCCACCTTCCTGCGAAGGTGTTCCAGGGATGTCCCAGTGGTCAGGAAGATCCTCAGTAGTCCCTTGGTAGGAAGCGATACCAGCAGTTAAAAGGCTCAGATTCTCCAAATTGGCAACGGAATTTAGGGAGGATGGCTGGCTTGCAGCTGTTCTCTCAGAAGAGATGGGATGCAGGGAATTTGTTAGATATCAGCAGTCCAACTATCACCGAGCTAGCAGAAGAGGTGGAGAAGTCAACACCCTCACAGGATCAACTGCAGGGAGTGGTGGGAAGACTTTCTGTTTGACTACATAGGTACGTTGTTGTAAATATCTTTAGTTACCAAACAGTTCATTCCAGTTAAAAGAGGCATAAACTTCCCTGAATCAAACTGTGCTTTAGTTGTCATGATTCCTCATAAATAAGTAGAAAACATTTAGTGGTTGTTTTTTTTTTTAACAGTTAAAGACCACCTGTGTGAAAGAACTTTTATCTATCCTTCACGACTGCAGCTGGCGTGCAGAGGTAGGGCTGGAGGGCAAGAGAGGGGCATGAATCTGACTTTCCAGGAGATGCTGCTGTGGAGTTTAATGAGCTAAAAGAAGAAAGATAAGAAGACTCTGGGGCCGCCAGCACAGCTGGAGTTTGCAACATCCCGGAGTTGTTGGGGCAGCACATATTTGTGAAACCCAGAAAGCTGAACACAAAAGCCATTTTAGCATCAAGGTAACAAACAAACAAAAGTTCTTGGTTTTATTTCCTGTCTTTTGTTTATAGCAGCTTTTGTGGGGTTTGTTCTTTTCTTTCAGAGTGCGTAGTTAGGAGTATATAATAGTTTTTAAATGAAAGAAATGAACAGAAAACGTTTAAAATAATTGCTAGAATGTAGATTCATGAGTTGAATACATAATCCATTCTCACACTTAAGAGAAAAGCCCACATCAATGATAAATATTCCTTGATTATAAGTGAACTTAAGCACATTACAGCAAATACATCATATTACAGTTTTTTACATCAGATAAATCACAGCTCTGCTGGCATGTCTGTTCTGCATTACTGAAAAATTCATATATATATTTTCTGGATCTTCTGAAACTTGCACATTTTTTGATTTGGGGGTTGTATAATTATCTCAAAGCTGATGGTAATCGAATATCACAGCTGAAACACAATAGGGATACTGAATGAATGCATGAATTTTATTTTGAAAGCTTCTTGTGAAATGAAAAACTGAGCCTGCTAAATGTATATAATCTTAATTTAGAATCATTGTAACCAGTTATTTTTGCAGACAATTTTGGTTTGCAGGCAGTAACTCTGTCGCTTCATGGAAACAGCTCCGAATCTCTGCTGGGACCTTTCCGTGAGGACTTTGCGTGCCCTCCCTATGCCTGCTTGAATTTCCTTTGGATAGGTTTGCTTCCTTGCACAGTCAGAAAACATGCACGTTAAGCAGCCCGGCGGCTGTAAATCTACTGTGAGTGTGTCAGCTGATGGTTGGCTCGAGTATGGAAGACAAATGAATGGATGATGGTTTTTGTTGGTCCAGCCCTTCCCTGATTTATCCTGTGTTTTCCTCCAGAATTTGTCATTTAAAGAAGGTTGCCTGGCCATTGACTCTAAGGCATCATCAAAACATTCATTCATTCATTTTCTATACACGCTTAATCTTACACATGCATCTTCTGGCAGCATTACATTACATTTGTCTCATACAGTTATATGATTGATGGCTAAAAGCTTTTATCTTTGTCCAACATTTTTCATTTTGAATGTTTAAAACTATGTCACTGGTGAGGTATATCGTATAACAAGAAGATACGTCAAGTCTCAAAAAGAGTGTAAACACTGAAATGTGTGAAATGTGTGAAATTGTCGTTTTTCTATTTTTTGCATTTAAAAACAATGTGCAACAAAGACAATTTCAAGTGGAACATAGACAGTCACGTGACATGTGTTTATGTCGGTGTGATGTGGACAGAGATCTTTAACAACACCGAGCTGAGGTACTAATGTGGATGCAGATCATCTTCAGATTAAAACTGCATAATAAAAAGTCCACACTAATGTAGTCTTAAACGAGTCCAGCCCTCATTCGCTTGTTTTCATAGGGACCAGTCATGCGCAGGGAAAAGTGACAAATACTTTTGAAACATTTGCAAATTGTAAGCGTATTTACTCGGGACTGGCCTTGTGATGGTCCTTGAACTTTGGATAATCTTTGGAACAGAGGACAAAAACATAAAGCAGACTCTACAATGCTGGTCTCAGACATGTTTGAAATGTCTGAAACATGAAATCAGACTGGTGAAGAATTTATACGGTGACTCGTGCACGAGCATCCTCAAGAGCACAAGGGCGGCATTGAAACTCGGTGAGTAGTTACATAGGCTTATAAGTGTCTGTACAGATAACATACACGAACAGTCCACACAGACATGCATACAGACCTTTTCCCTCCCCCGCTCGCATCCAAGGAGAGAGAAACTTGGAGCTGCTGCAGCAGCGACAACAGCTGGTTCTTTTAAGACGCAACATCCAGACGCACCTGTAGGATCAGGAGAGCGTGTCCGCCTACTGCTTCACTCTTCTTTCGTTTCTCCGAACCGAGTTCTTCTCAAAATTAGATACTGCATAGGGATGGAAGCCGTTTCGACTGACTCGGGACAGGGCTCCCCTAAAATAACTCCTGAAGTGCTGCAGGAGATGCTCCAGTACTACAACCTGAGCCGCCGGGACTTCATCAACACTTACAACATCCAGCCGCTCGTCTACATCCCCGAGTTACCGTACAGCGCCAAAGCCACATTCGTCATCATGTATGTGGTGATTTTTGTCCTGGCTCTGGCTGGAAACAGTTTGGTCATCTACATAGTTTTAAAAAAACGGGCGATACAGACGGCGACGGATATTTTCATTTGTTCCCTGGCGGTCAGCGACTTGCTCATCACTTTCTTCTGCATACCCTTTACTTTGTTGCAGAATATCTCTTCTGAGTGGTTTGGCGGTGAGTTTTAACTTATATAATCATTGATGCATCTATAATTGTATTGTATGACACCACAGTCGAGAGCGTTAATTAAAAATCAAGATCAGTTCAAATGAGCAGATGATTTCAGACTGAATGACACGAACAAGGCTACAGATGGAAAGAAGCGCGCAATAATGCGCGATGTTCAACCTCAAGGGAGATGGCTGAATAATATGGAGCTGAGTCAATTGCATTGATTCAGTCTATTACACACGTTTCACACACTCTCGAGCAAACATTTCAAATCATGTCGCTCAGGAAGCAAACAAAACACCCGAGCACTGTTGGGGATAAATCTTTAGAGAAACAAGAAAGCCAAAGCAGGAGTCAATACATGGCAAATAAGCCTGCGTGTGTCCCCTCAAGCTATTGGAGAAAAAGAAAGAAAAAAAGAAAGGCGATGCTGATTTTGAAAACCAAACCTCGGGAAATAAACAAACAGCAGGAGGAATTTGAACTGCCTCTGGTTCCCATCTTCCACCTGATCCTAAGCTCCTCTGCTGATTGACATGAGCTACGTGTCAATAAAGAATAATGATATAGACACACTTTGCTGCGGAAAAATTTTTTTTGAAAAAGTAAAGCCCATTGCACAGAGCGATGTGGTACTGCGCGGTTGCAAGCTGTTCCTCTTGATAAGAGCGCTCTCCTGGTAGTTGCAATGCTTAAGCAAAAGAAGCCACAGCAATGGCAAAGAGCTGCACTGGTTTTCACGAATGTTGCATAAAGTGTACATAATAATGAAGAGTTGTGCAGCTAGTGCTGACATGGAAAAACTGTTTGAAAACACTCTTGGAAAAGTTCAGAGGAGTTGAATGAGGCATTTGAAGTTTAAAGTTGACTTATTTTCAGCTCGCAGCAGAAGAGGTTGCTCGAGATTTATTAAATCCGATATTATTAAATCCAATTCTTACTACATCTTGGATGTAAAACTACCTAAATTCAGATCTATGTAAGAAGAAAAAAGGTAACATAGACCCCACAGCTGCCCAGTCCTGGAGTCCAGACAAGATTTTCCATGTGGTATTACCATTTATTTTTCCAGGAAGGTTTTTTTTTTTTCCATAAGCCAGGCTTTGCCTCATTTACTTTTTATACCCATACTTTTAAATTCAGCCACGTTCCGGTGTCCCATTATTATGTGATCAACACAACTATACAATGATTACAAAAAATGCACCTTTTGATGCATTTAGCAAATTAACATTTGATCGCAATAATGTATGATGAACGTTACAGGTGTTTTTTATAATAAATTGACACAATTTCATGAGGTCCTAATGTCATGTCTGTGATTTTAGTCCAAACACCACATGGATGCAGTACAAAAACTCCCTTTTGAACCATGTACATGCTCTGCTACTTGCAGCAGCTTATTTTTAGGGGTCGAGTCAGCCACTCAGCTCCACCCCAATCTTCTGTGGAGTCAGCCTCACCTGAAATTGATGGGATGTTTTACGCTTCTCTTTCTGAGGTACAGACAATGCAAAAATATACAGCAAGCAGCTGCCACTGAGGGCGTCACAGCAAGATCGTACGGAGCTCAAAGCACCTGCTGCAGCTGAAATGGGGTCGGAGTTTCACGACAGTTGACATGTGTTTCTGTTCTATTCTTCATTATGTCTGAAATATTCATAATCACAGTGTGGTGTGATCACAGGTGGTCACTGTCAATTCAATTAATTTCCCTACAGACTGATGATGAGGAGCTCATGCTCTTTAACAATCCCTGATCTAACAGTGGCCAAGTGAACTTGAATTTAAATGGGTATGACATGCTGTTTCTCGGTACCTCACGGTTTCTTTTATCTGTGCTTCCTGCAGGTGTTCTGGTTTGCAAGACAGTTCCCTTTGTACAGACCACAGCCATAGTGACAGGCATCCTCACAATGACCTGCATTGCCATTGAGAGGTACCAGGGTATTGTCTTTCCACTGAAAATGAGGCGGCAATACTCGTCGAAAAGAGCATACAAGATGTTAGGTATTGTATGCTTTCAGGAGTGGGTTTTTTTATGTTTCGAGGTGATTGAATTACAGGCGGCACCTATTCGTGAAAATTAAAATAAGATTTGCATTAACAGTCTGCTGTATGCAATTAGGAAAAATCACATGTGCATCTTGTCTACCTTGAATATTCAGTGTTCTTTACAGATTTTATGCACTAATCTAATGAAAATACAAAGACATCTAGAATTCGACAACAACAGCATGGTCCATCATGGTAACATGATGGCTTGTCATCCAAATGCCACCGTAAAGTTCAAAACAATTGTGATTTCCAGTCTTGACTGCTAAGTAATGAGATTTTCCCAGACCGCGTGAAATATTTGCAATATTTTAGTCACTATAGCGGCTGACAGGTTTAAGTTTAATGTAGTTTTGCAATGAGAAGTTTTTTTAATTATTATTTTTTATTTCCTTGATTGAGTCATCACCCTCTGATAAGTCAAGTTGTCAAGTAGGTGTTTGTAAATCAACACATATGTGTCAAAGCTCACCACTTTGTCCCAAACACCCCCCACCCCCACCGCAAACCATCTCTGTGACTGTGTACATGGTTGAAATAAGAAAGACAGAATGTTTTAATGGACACCAGACTGGATACTGTCTTAACAGCCAGTCACCATGTAATCTTCTGAGTACAGGATCTTCTTTCTAGAAAACTGAGTTTCAACGTGTTCGTTTCAGTGCCCCCTTGAGAGAAAATAAAATATATTGCGAGTAAAGTCATGTTATGTTACCATTTACATAATATCATGAGATTTAAGACGTATTTTGCAAGAAACATATTGTCATGATAACTGCAAAGCTGCAGCCCTAATGTGGAAAAAAAATCATATTATAAGAATTAACTGGAATTTTGTCTCAATATTATTGGAATAATGCGGTAATGTGTGTTGAAGATGAAAGAGTTTGCCTATTGTATTTTTGTTTTAACCTTAATCTTTGGTGGAGTCTGATTAACTGCTGCATTTGAAACAGGGCAGGTGTTCAGCTCTTTACCCAGGCAATTTTTAACACGCTGAACAGATTTGCTTTCATAATGCTGAGTGAACCTGTTCTAAAATCCCTAAAACAGGGATGCCACTGACAGATATTGTAAAATTATCAATGAAATATGAACAATTTTGCACTAAAATTACAGCTGTTGCCACCTTTTCACCTTTCTCTGCTACTATATGAACATAAACAGTGCAGCCCCTGGAGCTATGCAACATTTTGTTACCCAAATCAAAGTATTGTGGTTTCTCACTGTACGAGCAGAGATCAAAGAAACGTAGAAGAACCTGATCGACATCTTGTGAATTACATGGGAACGTAATTTAACTGTGCAGCTGCAGTGTCTGTTCTTTTTAAATGAGTCACACAAAAGGTGTCGTTGCAGTTCCATAGAGGCCACTGTTTCTTTGTTTGCAAATGGTATAGTCTATATTCTGGATGGACTTGGAGCAAGAGTTTATCAGTGGATTGCATCTGTTTGCATGACACATCTGTCTGCATTCTGCAGGGCTTGTATGGATCGCTTCTGTGATTGTCGGGTCACCAATGCTATTTGTGCAGCAGCTGGAGGTAAGAGCCCGGCTCATCTCAAAATCGCTTTCAGCAGTTTCGTTCGGCTGTGGCTGTACAATAAAATACCACTTGTGTTACAAATTTAAAATGTCAAAAAAGTACTTTTTCTCAGAGAAGCAAAACCTTTGTTGTAACCATCTAGTCCGATTAGCGTACAAAATTGTACCTTTTTGTGCTTTTCCAGTACACATGCATGTCTATTATATATATATCTTAGTCAATTCAGTTCAATATAGCGTCTATTAAAGTACAAGTTATCTCTGCGTGCTTTCCAGAGACCCAGAACACGATCCCCGAGCAATTATTACATAAACAACAGCAGGTAGAAACTCCCCTAGTGGGAGATAAACCATAAGTCCAACAGTGGCGAGAAAAACTCTCCTTTTAAAGGGAAGAAACCTTGAGCAGGACCTGGATCATAAGGAGGGACCCTCCTGCCGAAGGCCAGATGGGTAGAGCAGGAAAAGGGAGATCGGAGAGAGGGAATGCAAAACAGAGAAAGGAGAGACAAAGACACACCGCCAAAGGTACAAAAGACAAGATATATTAGTATTAACTATCCGTGAGCAGGAGAACTAAGATTTCTGTGTACATATTACTCATACATGGCTAGTCGGTGGACTACGGAGACGACTAAACTGGAAGTTGGTTCCAGAGTGATGGTGCCTGATAACAGAAAGCCCGTCCTCCAAATCTACATCTGGATCCACTAGGAACTACGAGTAAACCTGCACTCCGAGATTGGACAGCTCTATTAGGAACATATGGCACTATCAGATGGAGCTAGGTCATTTTGGACTTTATACGCAAGTAATCAATTTTGAATTGGATTCTGAGTTTTACGGGGAGCCAATGGAGGGGCGATAACACAGGAGAGACGTGCTCTCTCTTGTTGATTCCTGTCAGCACTCGCGCTGCTGCATTTTGGATCAGCTGGAGGATATTCAGAGAATTTCTTGGACGTCTTGTTAATAATACACTACAGTAATCTAGTCTAGAAGAGTGAATTAGTTTTTCAGCATCACTCTGGGAGAGGATGCTCCTGATCTTTCCGTCATACATCACTCATGTCCCACACAAAACCGTGTAATCGTAACCTGTCAGTCAGAGTTAGTCGACGTGCGTTGATTCCTGCAGAGCTAAAAGCTTTTCTCCTTCTTCTGCAGGTGAAGTATGACTTCCTGTATGATCACTACCACGTGTGCTGTCAGGAGAGTTGGAGATCTCTGACTTACAGGCAGGCATACACCACCTTCATCATGGTGGCTCTTTTCCTGCTCCCTTTAGCAGCCATGCTTTTCCTCTACACACGCATTGGAATTGAATTGTGGATCCGCAAGAGAGTCGGCGACGCTTCGGTCCTGAACACCATGAACCACAGGGAGATCGGCAAGATCTCGAGGTATGTATGACTGAATGTATGACAGAAATAAACATATTTACATCCTGGGTTAAAAACTAATACATTTATTTCAAATATGATTGATTGACAGTCGGCGCAGCCAATGGCAAGCCGCTATCACTCGAAGCAACTACCCGTTTGTACAAACTCGCGTCATATTTAATCATGATCGCTATTGTAGATACTTTTTTTTTAACATTTTTTTAACATGTATTATTACAAACATGTTTGGCTGTATTTTCTTTTTTTTCTTTCATTTTTTGACACTAAAAATCTCAAGTTGAAACTTTTAGTGAAGTAAAGAGGAGAAGTTGTGCTGGGGGTTTGACATTACAGATTTTCTTTGTTTGTTTGTTTATTTTTTAAATTGGGTTTATTGTGTGAAACTATATCACAAGATATTTTTACTCAAAGTTGGTTATTTATTTCTTTAAAAGTGGGCTGTTAGTTACAATAAGCAACTCAAAGGCCAAAAGCCCTAAAAGTAAAATTGGCTGAGGTTACATACACAGTCCGATGCAGTGAGGTGTGAATATCCCTTATTTTTTATACATTGGAGAAAGAAACAACTCCACAAAAGCAGAACGCTGAAGAGTCAGCTCCTCAAGTGCAGGCTCAGCGACATCTTAAGGATGATGGACCTCTCTTGTGAACAACAATCCACACATTCTGGACAGAAAAGACGGATGGCGGAAAATAATAAAATGATCTAAAATAGGAGGAATCAACAGAAACACAGGAGGTGTCCTCAGGTTTTAACTATCCAACACTTACAAAGGCCCGTCTCCGCCAGTCGTTTGACAGACATGCAGACCTCGATTCATGTGACCAAATCATCTCAAATGTTGACCAGACCCAAACAACCCAGAAGACGTTGGTAAGTTCGTAAGTCAGTAATTTGCATGTGACTTCAGGTTAATAGAACATAAAAAAATACGAATGCCTGCCTTTTACAACTGTAAACATTTTGTCTGTACTTAAACTTACTTGAGTATCCTCCATGTGATACAGCAGTCCGTTCCTTACATTATAATGATAACAATATTGCAGAAACAATATTTTTTTCTATCCTAGGACCTGCCCCCATAGGCACAGATTTTTAAGAACAACTAAATAAACTACCACAGCTATGCAGATGACACGCAGATATATATTACAACGTCACCAGAAGACCGAGGCCCTGTACAGGGTCTTGGTAAATGCATTGAGGAGATTAATGACTGGATGTGCCACAATTTTCTCCATTTAAACAAAAACAAAACTGAGGTAATTGTCTTTGGGGCCAAAGAGAAATGATCACAGGTTACAACAGAGCTTCAATCTGTACACCTAAAAACCACCAACCAGCCAGAAATGTGGGTGTAGTGATGGACTCAGACCTCCATTTGGAAAAACACATAAAGGCAATAACAAAGTCATCCTACCATCACCTCGAAAATATATCGAGGATCAAAGATCTGATGTCTCAGCAGGACCTGGAAAAACTAGTCCATGCATTCATCTTTAGTAGGTTTGATTATCATAACAGCATCTTTACAGGTCCACCTAGAACTCAGCTGGACAACTGCAGCTCCTTCAGAACTCTGCTGCTCGAGTCGTCACTAAGACCAAAAACGTGGACCACATCGGTCCAGCTCTGAGGTCTTTACTCTCAGCTGCATTTGAATAAAGCTCAAAATCCAATTTAATTCAATTCTATTTAAATGGCATCTATTACAGCACAAGTCGTCTCTAGGTGCTTTTTTTTAGCGACCCAGAACTTGATCCCAGAGCGAGTACTACATAAACAACGGCAGGCACATCTCCCCGAGTGGGAGACAAACCTCAAGCCATCCACACGGTTTAACTTCTAAGCTTAAGTTTCAAAACTTGATTACATTTTAACCACTGATTTTATCTTATTATTTTTCTTTCTTTTGTTTACATTTTAAATCATGCTTTTTATTTATGTTATGTTTTAATGTCTCTGTATATGTTCAATTGTGTTATATAAATAAACTTGCCTTGCCTATTGTATTCTAGTAGTTGATTGACATGGGCGAGTGTTCTTAATGAAGCCATCATTTAATGTGCTTTGGCCAATATTTGTTTCATATTTGAAGGAAATGAAGAATGAAACTAAAGTAGATGTCTGGCAATCTTGGTCCCCACTGCGGTTCACGTTTTTCTTTCCTTTCTTGATCAAGTGTTCCTGTAGGAACCTTTTAATCAGACTGAGATACTGACAGGGTTTTTTCTCCCTAGAAAGAGACAAAAAACATCAGTCATAAATGACTCTGACATTTGGTAAGCGATAAAAGACTTGTTTAATACACTGACCTCCCTTTTCCTTCTGATAAATTACGGATGAGCAGCCACTGACCTTCAACATACTCTGGTATTATAACTGTCTATTCACTTCATATGAGGTTAACAAAGGAGAATAAAGCAAAAGAAAACAACAGCAATATCACAAGGCACATTTTCTGTTCTTACCCATACCAGAACTTTTCAGAACTAAAGTTAGTAGCCCTAAAGGTTTTGAGAAACAAGGAGAAACAGCTGGAGAACATTCAAATGTGTGACTGCCAGGATCAGGAGTCTCTGCTGGAGCTCTCTGGCAGGCTTCCAAGGAAGAAGACTGCCTCCACTTCATATTAACCGTGCGCCTGCTTCTTTCCCGTTACAGTGACAGAGGCTGAGCTGTATTTCCTCCCTCCCTCCATCCACTCATCCATCCATCCGTTTTTTATACCTGCTTAATCCAGCGCAGGGTCACCGGGGTCTGCTGGAGCCGTTTCCCCAGCACGAGCATGCATTACCTAGGCCCTTCAATTCACTTTACTCATATAAAATTATTATTTTCCAATTTTACAGGAAAAAGAAAAGAGCTGTTAAAATGATGGTCACCATCGTCCTGCTATTCACCATTTGTTGGGCTCCGTTCCACACAGTTCACATGCTTTTCGAGTACTGTAAGTATTCCTAAACACATCTATGCACGAAGGTTTTTAATTAGCTTTTTTTCTTTGTATAAGATTGAACTAATCTGTGGGGATGTAATTGTCCAGATGATCTGGAGAAGAAGTACGATGGAGTCACTCTTAACATGATCATCGCCATAGTTCAGGCCATCGGGTTCTTCAACAGCTTCAACAATCCAATTGTGTACGCCTTTATGAATGAGAACTTCAAGAAGAGCTGCGTCTCAACCCTCTCCCACTGCATCCAGAAACCCAACCATCAGGCTGGCGCAGCGGTAGCGCCAAGGCTAAGCGTGCAGTTCATCCAACCCCAAAGCAGGGAAGCGTTCCTGCAAGCTGGCGACGGTGACGGCTTGGAGCAGCGCTCTGCAGAGAAGGGTGCTTCATGCTCATCTCATGGAGAGAGCTCCCTGGAAATAATGGGAGAGAAAATCTCCACTATCCAAACAGAGCTCCCCGCGAAAAGCTCCTCTTAAATCAAATAAGATGAACCCGCCTTGAACTTACGGTGCTCTCACTCTGGAACCGGATCCAGCTGTCTGCTATCATCTGCTGGTACATGACGCCAACAGCTGCAGCTTCATCGAATCTCATTTCAGGGGTTTACACTTCTGGCTCAAAAGAAGACTTAACAAACTCAACACCTTGGCAGCACTGTGGCTGTTTTGGCAGGAGCGAGAACGTGCATTTTCAAAGCGGTCAAGAACATGGCAGGAAGAACATGAAGGACATAAAACATGAGCAGTTCTCTGTAAATACTGGGAGCAGCAGTTATCCATACGTGTTGTTGCTGAGATCCACATGACATCCAGCCTCTTTTCATTGAACTCTTGACAATCTGTTGGAGGAAACCAGTGTGGCATCCCAAATGAAAACTTCCTGTGGTTTTCGGCTGGAAGTGCAAGCACTGGGAAACGTGAACGACATGCACCTTACAGAGCCACACTTTTGGCAAAGACAGGAGAACCTCA
Source organism: Xenentodon cancila (assembly GCA_014839995.1). NCBI lineage: Eukaryota > Metazoa > Chordata > Actinopteri > Beloniformes > Belonidae > Xenentodon > Xenentodon cancila. Next base: position 11,612,958 of record CM026218.1, read on the forward strand.
GCAAAATATGCAGTAATTCACGTCCGTATTCAGTTCAGGTTGAGCAAGCTGCGGATTTTTATTTATTGAGCACCTTTGATTACATCAGAAATAACTTCGGTGATGAAAACAATAGTTACTGAGACTTTTCTGTCAGTTGAACACTGTTTGATTCATTGTGTAACAAACGATTTATTTTTTTAACTGGACATTAACTGAATGTAGCCTACTTTCTACAGAGTGTGTGGGGGGGAGGGGGGCTCCTAAATCACACCGCATGGCTTAGATTTAACGATTTTAAACCAAATTCTGTGACATCATAAAGTATTTTGTACATGCAGGATTCCGAAAGGAACTCTTCACACTGTGAGGTAAATGAGCAGAGTGCTACACCCAGTTTCCCGCACACACAGCAGACGTGCTTATATTGACACATGTGTGATATCATATCATATGTGATGTATTTTGCCACATTGTTTTATCACTTGTAGTGAAAAATGTGTATATTTTGTGGTGCGAATTTGTCTGTATTCACAGTGTACATAGCTTTCCTTGACACTCCTTGTTTTCCCATGTGTCCTGTCATAGCTGCTCCAATTCCATCAGGCTGCAGATCTTCCTCCCCGCCCTCTCCGGGAAGTGATTTGTAAAATTTTTCTTTTCATTTCTTTTTTGAGGGGGGGGGGGTTCTTGAGAAGTATTTTTTTGATGGATGTAATTTTTTTTATTTACAACCCCATTTCCCAGACAGTTGGGAAGCTGTTTAAAATGTATGTAAAAAGATAATAAATTGATCTTCAAACCTCTTGAACCCATATTTTATTCCGGATAGAACATAAAACATCATATCAGATGTTGAAACTGAGGCTTTTTGGTGTTTCATGGAGAATTTTAGCTCGTTTTCAATTTGATAGCAAAAAATCTCAAAAAAGTTTGAACAGGGGCAACAAAAGGCTGGAAAAAGTAAATGTCAGTAATCACAAACAAAAGCAGGAACATTTAACAACAGAGCGGTAACATAACTGGATATAAAAAAAGAGCATTTTGGAGAGGCGGAGCTGTTGTGTTGGGAATAAGCTATGGATTTATGAGATTTGGAAATCATTGCACTATGGTTTTATTTATATTTCACACAGCATCCCAACATTTTTGGAATCAGGGTTGCAGTTATCCTGGCAAATAGCTGTTCATGCAAAGATGGTTGCTAAATTACCAGAAAGATTTTATACTGAGGGGCTCCGGTGCCGCTGTTTATCTGTGCATGCAGTAATGTGCCTCTGTCCAGGCAACACTTGTCCTAAGAGAGACTAATTAGTTAACTTTGACTTTGCTGGTCGGGGTGGAATCTCCTCAGAGGATTACCGTTAATAAAAAAAAAGCACATTTGGTGACGTTTTGGTTCTTCCTTTAATTTGTCACCCATCTGGTTATAATCCTTCACATCACCTTAAGTTTTGTAAAGGCTATAGACATTGTACAATGGATATAAAAAGTCTACACACCCCTGTTCAAATGCCAGGTTTTCGTGATGTAAAGAAATGATAGCAAGATAAATAATATTACAATATTTTCCACCTTTAATGAACAACACTGCTCATCACCAAAATAATACCATACCTACAGTGAAGCATGGTGGTGGCAGCATCATGCTTTGGCACTGTTTTTCTTCAGCTGGAACTGGGGCCTTAGTCAGGGTAGCGGGAACTATGACCAGTTCCACATACCAGTCAGTGTTGGTACAAAACCTTCGGCCTTCTGTTAGTAAGCTTAAGATGAAGAGGGACTTTTTATGCTATTTTTTATTTTTATATTTTTTTTCCCCTTTAAAGGTTTCTATTTGTTTTTCAGTTGCATTGTACAGGTTATAGGTCACAATAAGGTTGAAGATAAAGTTGTAAAATTATTTATCTTGCTGTCATTTTTTTACATCACGAAAACTGGCAGGGTTGCGTAGACTTTTTATCATCATTACCATCAATAATCTTTGCTGTATTGAGATAAAAATTGAACCTCTCATTACTAAACGATGAATGCAACCACCAAAAGAAAGTATGATTCCCAGAAGTCGTTTTGATATTAGTGTAGATACAGAATAAGACAGTTTCACATAAGTGTAGAAGGACGAAGATAGGAGTGACAGAAGCTCAGAAGGATATTTGAAAGCTTAAATGTGGCAAAATTGTGTTAGAATACTTTTTGAAATCTTTGTCTAAACCAGACTTTGGTGTTATTTTTCAATAGTTTAATATGTGAGGTCATGACAGTGTGAATTCATTTACAGTGCAGTGCAGTGCGACCCACTGAACTGCTCATCTGTCATCATTGTGATAATAATTCTTCATTTTTCTTCCTTTCTTTTAATGCTGCTGAGCTATATGCTTTGTTTTTTGTTTTTTGTTTTTTAACTGTTTTGTGGAAAAATAATGTACTGTCTAAAATGCCAGAATATGACTTGGCAACAAAATGGGTTGTAATCCTGTATTATTAAACTTTATAACAAACAGAAAGATATGTGACAACTGTTTAATTGCTTTCCTTATACTACTAGTTAATTTCTTATACTTTTCTTTTGTGGCTTTAAAGTAGAAGTAAAAAAAAAAAATGAAGTTAGTGAACCTGAAACAAGGCAGTCAACAGTAATTACTACACACGAGGAACACTTAACTTATTCATTTATAATGATCCTTTTGCTTTTCTAAACAGAACCATAAAACAGTTTAGACGTGGATGTCTGCATCGGCTGGAAGATGCTGTGAAGTTAGTTAATGAAGAAACTTTTTCATCCAGAAAACTAAGGTCTGAAAAATGTATTTGCCAAGTTACATGTGAGAGACTTTAAAGGAAGCGCATAAACCTTATTGCGAATATCAAAAGTTCACCCCATGCTGGCTTAAAAGGCAGCAAAAAGAGATTAAAAGAAAAAAAAAAGTACAATCCATTTTAAGTATAGTTTTGTGAAACTGGGCACCAAAGACCAGTTTTCTTTTGATTTACAGCAATGTTTCTGTGGAAAACTGAGCTGCATAAATTGCCCAGACATTTGCCTACTGTGTCCCCTTCTTCATCCCATAAATCAGCTGATTCTGGATCTCTGTGTCCCGTAGTCAAACGTATATTTGAGTCTAAATCACAATCAAAGCTTTGCGACTTTACTGCATTTTGTACAGGTGGGTGAAACTAGGCAGTGACTGCATCCTGCGTTTTTCTAAACGAAAACAGGACACAGCTTTATTTATTTATTTTTTTCCCTTGAACATCCAAGGTGCTGCATCTACTCCTGCCCCTGAAACAAGAGGGGATTTCATGAAAAGTGTAGCCGGGAGGGGTAACCTTGCATCCGACCCACCAGCACCACCCAGGTGAATTAATCAATTAGCACCCAGAACAATAATTAAAAAAAAAAAATCTTTCCAAATCCAGGTCCTTGAGGACCGCCACCTGAATGGATAGACACAACAAACATTTGTGGGAACAGCAAATACCTTCTAAAATCACCAGTTATTTGTTATTGACCGACTGCAACGGTATATATGAATTTCTTTCAGACGAAGACGATGTACACAAGAGAACTAAAACATCGGTTTGCCCATCTCTCAGGTTGGCAATTTCTTTATTACATTATGTACATTCACTTACGAATACACTTCGTACACTCTCTAAAAGGCTCATTTTAACGGTCTTTTGCAATGCTGAATCATCATGTGAAAACAAACCTCTCAGCTATGTGAACCTGATCTGTAACTGCCAAAAATAAAGCTGCACTGCAAAGTACCGAAGCGTTCCAGCGACGACGTTTAACTCGGGAATAAAACAGAGGAGATTCATTATCGACACGGTAAAGGAGTTTTGCTGTGCTGTTGTGTAAAACAGGATTGTACTATTAATAATTCAAGGTTGTGTACCATTAAACTGTGGGAGCGTTAGGTCTTGTAATATATCTCAACAGAGAAAATACTTTACCAAAGGCATGATAGAAGAAAATCAAACTGAAAACATTTCTCAGTCTCTAACTCGTGAAATAAACGATAAAAGAAGACAGAGCTTGCAACAGGCGCTCCTGTACTTTTCTCACTCAAGTTGTGACAAAACAAAAACCTTCAAAAACACTTCTGTTTCCTTCCCCGATGCTATGTGATCAGAGGTATATGGAAACTGGGACTGTCAAAGAGAAGAGGCCTGGTGACGGGATGGGGATCTTTGTCAGCTTTGTGTAGGAGTTTAAACAGTCCCGTTCCAATATTCATCGGGATGCCCATGATGATGCACTCGGACACGCCTGAAACAAGGGACATGGGAAACCTTAGCAACGGCCCGACTCGTAAATAGTAAAGTTCTCTTACATTACACAAGATGAAGACAAAATTCACCGCAGACGGAGTCCTTTTGCCCAAAGTAAGCAGCGTCAAAGAGGTGGTCGGCTGTTTTCTCGAACGAGGCCAGCATGAGGACGCTCTCCTTCATTTTAGCTAAACCAAAGCGAGTGATTCCCAGGATCTCCCCCTTCATGGATACAGGAAATCATTTATCACTGCACAACTCACTATATTGAGATACATATATATATTGTATACATCAAGTTTCAGACCTTATAGGACATGAGATCTGCAAGAAGCATGACGTGACGGCGGTCAATGCTCATTCCGTGGTTGACCATGGTGTACTGAATCTCATTGATGATGGTGGATCGAGCCGCCTCAATACCCAAAGTCCTCTCAACCTGGTGAAACGCACAGAAAAGTGGGTTCAATAACATTATTCATAGTTCGGACTGGGATTCTTCTAAAAACGCATCTTCTTCTATCATACGAGGCACCCTGCTTCATCCAACAAAATATAAGATCAACGTGACATCAGGAAAGATTTTTAATGTCGTTATCCTCATCAGAACTGACACAAAGCATGCGTCAGTCCCACGGGTTGGCAGGACCAACAAACAGGCAATAGAGATGATTTTAGGAGTGGGTTGGCCTATAAGAAATACCAGGAAATAAATTAAATCATTACTTTTAACTAAACCAAAGTGTACATTTTCTAATTACATGATACCATCACTTTGAGTCGCCGTTACTTTACAAGTAGTCCGCCAGAAAGAAAAATCAATAAAAAGACGAACTAAATTAAGGCTCAGTTTCATAATCGCTATAATTAATTACAACAGAGGCAAAAAAAACAGGACTGCATCCAAAAGAGGAAAATCAACCCACAACCACCTTTATTGTAGCAGTATATTAAAAAAGGAGACCTGGCAACGCAGAGCTCCACAATCACCAGCAACACTGGACTGGAGCTTTTTCATAGCTGCAGCCACAGTAAAGAAAACTTGTTCGGTTTACTTTTATTCTCAACAAACGTTGTGTTTTACAATGTTCAATATGCAAAACTGATTTTTTTCCTGCATACCAATGCTCTACAGGTAACATTACATTACACCAAGTGAGATCTAATGTTGTTATTTGAGCCTTTTATAATTTCAAAGGCTATGCAAGTGAGAAAATGGCTTACACCAGCGTTAAAGATGGTTATCACACTACTGTAAAAATATAATCAGCTGGGGGCATGTAAATGAATATCACACCACGGAAAGGGTTATTATGACAGTCGGCAAATACATGAATCATCCCATGAATTAAATGAAGTTTTTGGTCCGGTATTTTTCTGATTTAGACATATAACAAACAAGTTAGTGAGAATAATCAAATTAACTATTGAACTATTAATGACACAATAACAAAGTGAGATATTTGCGTGTTTAACAACTATAAATATGTGAAATTTTAAAATAATCAGCCTTCAAAAGAATCATGTCAGGAAGACCCTTCATTACAACACTGATGCATTTTAACTGCTTACATTAACAACTGTTAACATTAACGTGACAGACGTCGGACGTAGACCGAACGGCAGCCGCAGCTCATACCTCGTACGTGTTGTTTGAAGTGGTCCTGCTTCCGTTCACCCCGTGAGTTGCCATGACGGCCCTCAGGTTGTCGCCCTCCACCAGGAGCTTGTACTTGTTCTTGCCGCTCTGTTCGTCGATGTGAATGACAGCGCGGGCGACCTCCGGAATTCCTTGAACCACAATCTTCCGAGTAAGAGATAAGAACAGTTAAATGTGCTCAAGGCGACCACTGCACCTTCATTTAAATCCCATCAACTCTCTTGTTAATGTAGTTCTGTGTGGGTTTTAAACAAAAGGAGGTAGATATTTAACAGATACGTTTATTTCACAGTTGCATTCCGACCTTTGGAAGTTCTTCTTTTAGCGACTGCAGCACGTAGTACATGGAACTTTTGTTGTTCTCTCGTGGGGACACGCACACCACCGCTTCGCCGTGCACCGCAATGTCTCCGGGCTTGACTCGGAGTTTAGACATGCAGATGGAGTAACGCACCGTTTCGGCGTTCACCTGAAGGAAAAGTTCAGATCAATAAAACAATCAACAGCGAGCGTGTGCTGCTGTTAAAAGCTGTTGCTCTGCGGAGGAACAAAGACTGTTGAATAATGTGGCTGCAAAAATCAATGATGCAGGGATGCCAACTTACAATCGTTTAGATTGCTCAACTTTTACAAAAGAACGGACTTTTAATCCTACAGAAAACAGACTTATTTTTGCCAATTAGGAGCTACGCTTGCAGTTTGTGACAAGTAACAAAAGGCCAAACTAAATGTTAAAAGCTGCGATGATACTGACAATGCCCGATTCTGCAAGAGCAACAAGTTCCTACCTTCTACTACATTCTAGACACGCAAACAATCTGTCAAAACCCCCAGAAAAACGTGCATCTTTTTGAGGCAGAGACAGAGTTTCCATCTCCAGCTTTCCTCTGCGAATTATTTATATAACCAGCTCTGAACCCAGATTGGAAGTTAATTCAACATGTCATGAAGTGAGAAAAGGAACATTAGCAGTGACCAGGTTCTCAAATCAAATTAAATTAACTTTGATTCGTGAACTTGCTCATGAAATGCTCAAAGGATGTTCTCCTGCAGCAGCTCCTGTGTGTCTCTGACTGGTTGTGAGTATTGGCACCGCTGAAGGACAATTTCATCTTCTGTCTCAACTATATTTTACTTTAAGGTGATGAGTGACAGAAAGAGATCATTAGAGCTCATGAGGAGCAAATAAATGGTGTTAAAAGAATAAAAATAAGTTAAAAAAAGATCCAAACTAGTTGCATCATTATTATTTAAATGATATCTGTTGCTAGTATGAGCTTTTCTTTTCTTTGTTTTGTTTTTTTTTTTTTTTTAATTCTGAGGCATTTCAACGTTTTTTCAGTAACTTAAACTTTAAAAACATAAGGTCGCTGACGTGGCTCAGAACAGTAAATATGTTAAATCCATCATCATTAGTTGAATATTCTTGTGTAATTAGTCTGTGGTTGAGCTGCACCATGATCACAGGAGGTCTAATAATCTTTAAGTGTCTTAATCAGGAAAATATACTTTTACATTATCATATAATTATCAAGAGTGGGTTAAACCTTTTAATGAAATGGGCTTTTAGTTATGAAGAACAATACGTTACCTCCTCTCTTGAAATTATATTATATTGCATTACTGCATCATCTAGTTAATTAATTAACAAGAAAAGAAAAACACCCTCAAGTCACATTTTCATTATGATAAAGAATCAGACAAAAAAAAAAAAAAAAAAAATTAAAGCTGTGCCTCCAATCGCAGAAGTCTTATTCTCTCCAGGGACAATTTCACCAGGATGAAACAGTCGTCTGGCAGGAAAACCTCTTCGATGTACTCTGAAATCTGCAGAGAACAAAGACAGAGTCCAGTTTTATTACAGCTCTCCAGCGTCGGTCCACATCGGACCCAGTGCCTGTCAGTTACCTCCTTCAATAGAACTGCTTACAATCATTGATAAAAAAAAGGGGGGGGGCAGTTTGGAATACCTCTCCAAGAAGAGTTTTCTCGATTCTCCCTTTCACCAGCCTGGCGAAGTCGGCGTCGTCTTCAACGTCCAAATGAGCCGTGATTATGGGAGTGCTGAGTGATGAGCAGAAAGCTCGGCAGGTTAATCAAACCAAATGATGGGTGAATTCATTACTGTGGCTCAGAAGGGATCATTATTCTAAGTGCTCCAGTGTAATTTCTAATCCACAGATTCAAGCAGTCAGGCTTTTATAAAGAACTCATTTAAGCTGTTGATGACAGCAATGGAGAACCAGGTTTATCAAATGTTGTAATGTAGCAACATAAGAGGATCTAATCTAGCAAACTAAAGTGAAAATATTGGTTTTTCCAGACTGTTCCAGACTGAGCCCAAAGGCCCCATGCAGGTCCATCTGGCTGCGTAGCTGGCTCCACTAATTGTTATCAGTTGCTGGTTCAGTTCTCAGCTCCTCCATAAATTAAATAGGAAAGAGACGGCAGCCCTTGATGGAGTCAATTAATAATGTTAAATAAGGAGTCTTCCCCCCCTCACTTTGGAATTGGTATCACGCTGAAATCAAAGTGGCGCAGGTCCTTTAAAGCTGCTAAACTGTGCGTCCAGCTGTACACGTCAGGCACAACAAGTCATTCAAGATGCAGATTGATTTCTTGCTTCAACTGTCATCAATAACTCACACCAGATTCCCAGAGACGACAAGACAAAGACGAGACAAAGACCGGAGCCACTTCTGAAGAATGAAACTGCTTTTTTTTTTCCCTGCTTCTGCTTAAACGACAGAAGGAACACACAGGAAACTCCTTGTAATGACACATCGAGTAATTACACACCTGATGTTCTTGGAGGCATTGATGATTTCTTTGATCCGAGGCACTCCCAGAGTGATATTCATCGACGCCACACCGGCGAAGTGAAAGGTTTTCAGTGTCATTTGAGTTCCGGGCTCTCCGATGCTCTGGGCACAAAGGGCGCCTACGGCGGAGCCTGGCTCCATCTGGGCTCTATGCAAGCAAACGCATGGAAAATTGAAATCAAACTAAAATGAGCATCATTTCAGCTCCTTTCAGGATGGATAAATGCTCATGCGGGAACTGAGAGAGTGGAATTTATGGATGCAGTTAGTGCATGAAGAAAAAAAAAAAAAAATCATTTGTAATACTTTTCCTGGAAATGATCAATTCTGAAATACCAGGAAAAAAAAAAAAAAAAGTCAGTTATCCCAGATAGTGATGTAGAGGAAATTTGACTATATGGAGGATTTTAAAGAGTTTAAATTCCAGGGCAGCAGGTCAGTCAGCCAGGCAACAGAGTCTTCAACAATACCTCATGTACTTGTCTCTGCAGGTCTCCAGGAACCTCTCTAGCTGCGTTGGGGTGATGCGGTCCAGCTGATAGAGAACTTTTGGCTGCAAGAGTTGACAGAGAACAGCGGGTCAGATTCTGATGTCAACTCAGGTCTACTATCTGCATTTGCCGCGTTAATTCACGCCGCGGGGTGCCTACCTCGCTGGTGCCGTTGTCGTTGATGCCGTACTTGTCTCTGGTCTTTTTGATCTTTTCCGACATGTTTTTAATGAATTTCTTTATCTCCTACGGTGAGAGAGCAGAATAAATGTCTCCAATCTCAAATGCAAACTTTCATTTCACTTTCATCTTTAAAAAAAAAAAAAAAACTAATTGGGTGCATTTTGTTGCAACATGACACCCTTTCGTGCAATTGTTAGATATCACAAAAAAACCCCAAAAAACACACTGAACGATTAACTTTTCATTAGACTGAGCAGTCAGTGTCGAGGTGCCAATCACAATAACAAGGACAGAGTCAAAGTCAAACAGTCAAAGTCATCGCTCAGCATCAATCATCCGTTTAAAACCTTGCTGACACACCATTCTGGACCCGATAAACATCAGCGGCGCATGCTCAGTTACTCTACCTCCAGGTACTTCTCTGTGCCGGTTTCAGTTAATTCCTTCACAAAAGGGCGGAAATGTTCACGTGTTATAACAAGCACACCCATTAACTCTATTTTATCTAAAAGAATCAGTACAAGTACTTACTTCAGACTAAAACACACTTCCTAAAAAAAAAAATTTTTTTTTTTTTTTTTTTTTTTTTTTTAAAATGGAAATTTGGCAAAACTGCCTTTTCTTGTTCTCAAAATATCCACATAATGAATTAATCCCCGTCTGCGAGGTCGAAGTCAGTTACAACTAAACTCGTTGTGCCAAACAACTATAGTCAAAGTGTGAATCAAGTAAAGATTCGGTCCAAGCCTGTGCTACACTCACGGGTCCACAAAAGTTTATTCATCTATGAGAGAAACCGTGCACACATATTTAAAAAAAAAAAACAAAAAAAAAACAAAAACAAATTGAGTTGGAATAACTTCTACTAAAAACAAGGTAAAAAAGGAAAGAAAATTTAAAAAAAATGTAAAAAAAAACAAAACATGGATCACAAAACATAGCAGAGGTAAATAAATAAATAAATCAACCAACCCAAGATTAGAAAACAGGATGGAAGCAAGAGAGCAACACCAAAAATAACCACATGTATAAAAGCCTCCCCATGAAGAATGATGCTGCAAAACCAAAACCAGCTTCTCCGCAGGTGGCTGGTCGAATCAATCATATCAAAAAGTTAAAGCCTGCCTGCTGTGTGAATGTAAACCTGGAAAACTGTCGGTGCACAAATATGTTCAAACCTACTCGAGCCCGTAAGTAGAGCCGGCCCCATTTGAACAAAGTTACCTCCAAGAAGCTGTCTCTGCAGCACAAGAAGTCAGATCTTTTCATGATGGCGTCTGCAGTGAGGAAAAGCTCGTTCTGGCTGAGCGCCGGCTCATCTGGACACGTGTAGCCCGCCTGAGGGGGGGGGGGGGGGGGGGGGGGGGGGGGGGCACAGAGAATCAGACACTCACCCACACAGCTCAGGAGTTACAGCCGATACCAACCGCAGTTAATCCAGCAAGAACATAAAAAAAAAAAAAAAACCCAGCTAATTACATTCCCTCGGATCTTCATTTTTAAAATGTGTTTCTCTGAGCAGATAAAAGATTTACTACATGCAATATATCTAAATATACAGATAGAAATACCCACATAATGTTTCATTATGTTCCTTCTTACTAATTATACTCCATTTCCTGCCTAATTTGTAAAGCTGCACGTCAGAAGGCATCGTGAATGGATTGCATCGTGTAAATCAAAGTCACGAAGTCAAAGGTTTTCCTGTAAATCTCACCAACTCCACAAATAACCGTTTTCCTTCAAACATCTGCGACCAATTACACCTCATAACCAGTAGCAGCGTGGAGCAGCAGCACTTTATTCTTGATTACAGCCTAAAAAGGGCTCCATTGTTGCCAGATTCACAATCATAACTACTGGAGTTTAAAACGGTCTTTTACACCAAACATTCATATCTGGATATAAAGTTCAGCTGGGGGTTGTTTTTTTTGTTTTTTTTTAACAACTGTTTTTATACACATGTGAATTGTTCCTCGGCTGCACTGAGTCAAGGTTGTAATACGAAGGAGCATGACTTTTCCTGCAAATGTGCACACACACAAGCACCTGATCTTTACGTTTCACGTGTCTGTTTTGTGTCGACGAAGTTAAACCTCTTGGGCCTCGTAATGCAGAAAATGCAGAAGAAAGTCAATAATTGGAACTTGCATCATATTCATGGCTTCACTTCACATGTTTATGCACAGAATCACTTTTTCTTTTTTTTTTTAAACAAACATATGAAATACTTTGAGTTCAACCGTAAGAAGTTGTTGACCATAACTCTTTGATAAAGAAAAAAAATGACAATAATAAAAAATGAAAGAAAAACTTTCTTTCACAGTGTATATAGTGAGCAGCAGTAAGAGTTTGCATAACGGAAGAACATAAAAAGTTTCGAGAACCTTTACTTTCCCAGCCACTTCCAATGTTCAGGAATTTAAAAGTGGAACCTACACATTTTAATTATTATATATATATAATAGACTTTTAGGTAGAAATACGTCAATATAGCTGACTGGTGCCAACAAAGTCCATATAATGTCTCAGGCATCTTATGTTTAATTTCCACCACAGCCAATAAAAAGTGCATTTAAGGATGTAACGTCTGTAAGCTTTAGGAAAGCTTATGAATCGATAGGCATCTCTCCTTATTTCGAACGCAAAGCAACTGAAGCAATAAAACGCCAATTAAAGATAATTTCATGGATTTGAACAATAAATGAAACCGAGCGCTCTGGGATGGTGCAACAGTTGTAGCTTGTCAGGGTTTAAATCTTCCCCTTTTTGTCCAGTTAATGTCTGCTCACCTTTCAGCCTAAACACTAGTTGGACCTCATTATAAAAGGACTCGAGTACATAACTTAAAGTTAAAAGGTGTGTGTGTGTGTGTGTGTGTGTGTGTGTGTGTGTGTGTGTGTGTGTGTGTGTGAGAGGGGTGACTAGATTGATTAAACTACAGCAGTGAATAAACATCTTCAGTGGAAGAAAATATTGAATGAACATGATTATAAAAAATAAATAAATAATCACTCAAACATTTGGTGAAATCTAATCAAAGAAAATCATCAGAAGGACTTTGCATTGGTTTTTTTTTTTTTTTTTAATACTAAAAGCAGGAGCACTTCCACACCCAGAATGTAAAAAGAGATTTACCAGCTGTGGCGCTTCACCAACCACAATCTGTCCATTTCTGACTGAACTCACGCGAATATTGTCCAGCACTCTCTTAAACTCCAGTGGCTCATCCTTCCCCTCCATCGCGGCCGGGTCCAGGCCATCACCGCCGTAAATAAACTGGATGATGTCCCCTGTGGAGCTGCGCACAGTCAGGTCGTACTGCGAGCACAAATCCTCCAAAGACTTCACGAGACGCCTCTGAGCAGACGCCGACGTGAGCCGAAGTAACACAAAAGAAGAGTTAGTGTTGAAAAACACCCAGAAAGGGCAAAATGCGCGTGGAAGAGAAACTACCAGCACGAGGGAATCAACAGCTCTTACCTGCATGTATCCAGTTTCTGCAGTTTTCACTGCAGTGTCCACCAGGCCCTCTCGACCGGCCATGGTGTGGAAGAAGAACTCTGTGGGCGTCAAACCAGAGTAGAAGCTATCGGCCACAAAGCCTTTGGCAGCAGGCAGCTGAGGAGAAATTGTTGAGGGATTAACAAAGCTCATAAAAGGTTGTTGCTGTTATCTACCAATTTCAAAACACTTCGGAGCGAAGCTTGAAACGAGGACGTGACACGTTATGATTGCAATCGAGCAAACTTCGGGATAAACGGAACAAAAACGGGGCTCGCAGCCGCCATTTGGTCCCATTTACACAAACCCGGGAAGGGTATCACATGTGTGAAGGGAAAAGGAAGCAGATGAGTCTTACTTTTGAGTGTTTTTCAAAGTGAGGCAGCGAGCGGTTCTCGAAGCCGTTGGGAACCCGCGAGCCGCTAATGGCCTGCTGGCCCACACAGGCGATCATCTGAGAGATATTAATGAAGGAGCCTGAAGGGAAAAAAAAACAACAGAGGATGGAGATGAAAGAGGGACAACATTCACAGCTAATGATGATAAAAACACAAGGTGAGCACAGGATCCCAAATCAGCATCTAGCGACAGGAGTTCATATAGCTTTGAAAACGATCACTGAAATACTAATGTGATCGATATCTTAAAAAAAGAAACAAAAATCAACAAACTTGAATAAATTCACGTTATTGTCAACAGAGTCGAGGATTCAATCCTCTACAAATCAAAAGCTCTTTTGTTTTTCTTTCAGTATACTACATATAAAAAGACAATGTTGGAAATTTTATCCTTGTATCAACGCTCTGCTTCTCTAAAATGTTTCATAAATATGTGGTCATTGTTGCACGATTTTGCTGCCGAAGGCGACAAGCGGCAGAAAATGCTCCTCTGCACTGGCTCATGCTCAACTCTCCCGTCATTTCTGCAGCACTCTGTCCCCACGTCCGCTGGCCTCCTCCCAAACCCAATGAAGTCATCAACATGAGTCGCACTGAACCAGTTTTATTGCCGGTGGAAGTGAGGACTGATTTTAATCAGCACATCATCTCAAAAACTGGTAGAACAATCAAACTGATAAGGTGTCAGCAAAAGCACCTCGATCAATCTCGTTAATCTTCCGGCTTGGCTTTACTATTCACGCTCTCTCCAGTCCTACAAGACTTTCCCTTTGGCCTGTAAATAACTTACATAGAGGACTTATTTGATCTCTGATGAGAAAATTTGACACATATATACTATGCAGCCTGTTTTTTGTAGCTGAAGTTTGTTCTATTTAAGTCACAAAGAGAAGAAAATGTTTGTGCTGAATGCATCTTTCCGTCAGATAGAGCCAAGTGTTTTAAACACTTAACTATCACAGTCCAGAGGTGGGATGTCAACGCCAGGAGCGTTGAGGAAAAACGACATCTTACAAATGGGCTAAAACAGCTTTTTAATGCGTTTTTAAAGCTTGGTGAATTTGGCAAGCTGCGTGTCTCTGTGGGCTTTTAGGTTCCCGATGTCGTTACGTTGTCGGGAAGCAGCAACGGGATGAGACTTAACGGAAGATCGATATCTTAAACCGTACGTCATGGTAACCATACACGCCCATAATAACAAAAGACTAAAATTAAAATATTTTTTTTATTAATATATATTTATAAGGGCCACTAATTTACAACAGACACGCGTTACCCAGACAACCACCTTCTAAACCAGCCCTCAACTTTTCATTGGGATGATAATCCTAAATAATTTGGTTTTCCAAGTTCAATCCAGCAGCTCCACACATTTACACACACAGAAGAAATTAAAAAAAAAAAAAAAAAAAAAGTGTAATCCCTCCGTTCAGCACGCTTACCTTTGGAGCCACAAAGAGCCATAATAAGAGGACTGTTGCTCTTGTCCAGCTCTCTGAGGCAGGCGCTGCCGGCTCGGTCTCTGATCACAGAAAGCTCTTTCAAGATGAGAGCCTATTGAAACCAAAAAGCAGACAACCTTGGAGACTTGAGCAACTTATTATTCCACAGTAAAACTAACCGATGCATGCAAGAAGCAGTAATTAAATAAAATATAAAAGTTAGAAAAAAAAAATCAAGGCAACAACTAATAACTGAACATTAAGGGCTTGTTTTTTTGTTTTAGAAGTGGAGGTCTGTGATCACTTTTGCATCTGCCTGTTATTCACTTTGTTCGAAGCACAAATGTCAGGAAGGAGCCGTTAACGACGTCCCACACAGTGTGACTGATGTAGAAATACAAAAATATGCCGTTTGCTCAAACTAGTGTGACATTCTTTACGTTGAATTAGCTTTGAGTCACCAATAACAGAATAATTGGAATTATGATGCACAACTACTGACTCCTCTGTGTATGTTGATTTTACTCATGACTAGTTTTTTGTGCAGCAGTGTTAGTACTCGTTTGAAAGTTTAGGAATATCTCCTTAAAAATATATATATTTTACAAAGTGTGCGTCTTTATACTTTTGTTTTCCTGAAAATAAGTAATTAAATTCTGGAATTGTGTCATATTTTCCTGTTATTTTAGTGGCTCGTCGGCACTAAAACTCATTTATCAGTTCCTCTGCCATAAAGACGCTGCACAACCACTTTCGAATTTCCGGTGAAAGTGATGAATGTGAGTTTTCTCGGCGAGCGTTCAGGTGGCATGCGTCTACCTCCAGCGTCTCCTCCGCCGTGCAGCCCGGCTGCTGCTGCAGCTTTCCTGTATCCAAAGCCTCGATGTACTCGTCACATTTCCTGTAGCCGTCGTCCAGCAGGTCCTGCTTGGCCTTGAGCAAACCTGTCCCAGGTGTCACGTCGCCGATTCCAATAGAAAACCCTCTATTGGCTGAAAATTGAGTATTTAAACAAACAAGTCATAAATTAGACCCAAAGTTCGGTTATTAAAGCAGTTTGTAGAACCGCTTACTTCTTCCTAGTGCTTGCAAAAGTGGCATTTCAAAAACTGGAACTCAAAACCGTGTTCTTCTGAGAAAATAGAGAAATAAAAGTAGAATCTTTTGCGTTTACTTTAGGAGCTTTTTTGGGAACTCCTGCACAAATTACTGTCCAGAAAACCCTACTTTCTCATAGGGTATTCTTTAATCTAAGTTTCCACTAAAGGCAGCATATTCAAACCAATATTTAAAGAAGTGAGACTGCTGTCCATGGGAATAAAAAATACAGATCAATAAATCTATATTTATGAGTAATATATCATGTGCTTTGCAGCGAAAACCTAAAGCTAAAAAAAACAAATCTGCACAGCTTGGTGTGAATATGCTGCTGGTTGGATTTTTATGCAAACACATGTTTCTATAACTGCAATTTAAAATTATTCACGTTTTTTTTTCTCATCCTTACACCCTCCACCCAAAGACTGCACCTCAAAAAACAGCCGGAATAAATTAAATTAATAAAAAATAAGGCAAACACCAGCAGGGGGTTGCTACTTTGCAGAGAAATACACTTCTACTAGAGATTACTTTTTTTTTTTTCCCCCTCAAATATTTTGCACCGTGAGCCTTTGAAAATCTAATAAACATCACACTTCTACGGTGTCACTGATGATACACCAATCTATTCCTGTAGACCACCTACAGAGAAACACTGGAGCAAGTCTTGCCAGGCGAGACATGGCATTTGCAGCCTCCAACTGCCCCCAGTCTCTCAGCAAGATGTAGAAAATGTTGTTCTTGGAGCCGGATCCCAAGGTGCCCTTGTCCATGCTTCCACACATCAGCTCGCTGTTGTGAATCACCACAACTGGGAACAGAGCAAAGAAATAAGGAGAGACATGATACCATTTCATCATAAATTCATAATTCAAAGAGTATGTGGGCGTCTTCTGCAAAGAACACACCTTCTACAATGAGACGATCCAATAAAAAGCTCACAGAACATATATTTACTGTCAGGCGGACATCTTTTGTGTTTTTTAAACTCACATGAGTCATTGTGACAGAGGTCCTCTCCTTTGCCGCAGTACTGTTTGCCCTTGGTCCGCAGGTTCGCCTTGACTGGACACTCGTTACTTGGCTTCAAAATGACACTGAAGATTTGCTTGCCCGTCCACAGACAAATTGGCTGGCAGTTTTACGGCAGGAGATTAGTAGTTAGAAATATATTTTAAAGAAAAAACACGCAGAGTAATGCACGATGTTGGCCACAGTTGAGTACCTTCACTATCGCGGGGCGAGGGAGGGCGATCTTGACTTTTTCATCTTTGCCTACAAGGATGGCCGCCACTATCTGGCAAGCTTTTGACCTGTCGAAGAAGGTGTCCTTCAGTGTCAGCAGGTAGGCACCTAAGAGGGTCAAATATGCAGTTAAATCAATGGAGGTGGCCTCTCAAATATTGTTTAGGATAAGACGAGACAAGACAAGACAAGGTCATAATTTGAACATTGTAGGATTTACACACAATTTAATATTGTTATACCTCAATAGAGAGCTCCAAAGTATTTTCCCCTACATTGATTTATCTTTTGGGAGTATAAATAAAAGCACAAGGAGCCTAATATCTGACAAAAACACCGCGCTGTGATTGGCTGCTATACGTCGATGCACTGACCTGTAAGGAAGTCCTGAATAGCAGCAATCAAAGGTTCGCCGTTTCTCGGAGTGACGAGATTAGCTTTGGTCTGGAGGGCAAGATAATAGTCCGAGTCAAACTGCAACTCCCCGACAGCGAAAGTTCCTAAAGGCAGCTTTTCATTGCTGAATGTGAGTGCCGACAGGTGCTGGTGTGATGTGTGGACGGAGTGCTGCGATGATACAAACCCCCATCAGGACCAGAGCCTCAGCCTTGGCTTCTTCAGTCTGCGGCAGATGGAGATTCATTTCATCCCCGTCAAAGTCAGCATTGTACGGGGTGCACACGCACTCGTTGAACCGAAATGTTCTGTGAGGTTTGACTTTGGCCTGAGAGTTTGGAAAAAAAAAAAAGTAAAAAGAAAACTTTGATTTTTCTCCAGACGTAAATAAGCTACTGAACAAAGACTGGTCAGAAGAAAGACATTAAAATTCATGTTTAAGTTAGAAAGGATTGCATTATTTAGATTAAACTCTAAAACATTAACTCACTACGGCTGATATATCTAAAATTAAAAAAAAAAAAAAAAAAAAGGTGTTATGGTCAACATTAATAAATGTAATTACTCATTTTGTTCTTATCTGCCACTGCAACACCAGAACTACCTTCGACATGAGAGAAGAGCTGTAGCTGTTCATTTAAGACATTTCCATAGAGAGTTATTTTCCAAGCATCCCTAAGCACAAATGAAACCTTAGGTTCTTCCTAGGTTTTCAGCCTCCGGAAAGATTACGACCTCAACTCTGTATCCCTACACAGCTTTCCACTCTGTTTTATATCGAAGCTGCACAGACTTACAATGTGGGCCATGATGCTGAGCTTGTGCAAAGACGGTTGTCGATTGAAGAGGACGATGTCTCCGTCTATCATGTGCCTTTCCACCACGTCACCAACCCTCAGCTCCTGAGCTATCTTTTCACGGTTCCCATATTTTAAGAACCTGATGAAGAGAGAGACGACTGATTTGCGCGCAGCCTCAGTGAGTCTGAAGTGAGAAGCCGACGGCGCCCTCACCTTTTTATCTGGTTGCGCCGGTTCTGGATAAAGTTGGCTCCAGGGTGAACGTCGGGGCCGTTACGGACAAGTTTTCTCATCAGCTCCAGGTTGGCTTTGTTTACCTTTTAAAAAAAAAAAAAAAAAAAAAAAAAAAAAAAAAAAAAAAAAAAAAAAGAGTCAAAATCAGATGCTACAGCTTCTTTTGTGACATTAAAGTGGTTATTTGGTGCCTTTGCTGAGGCATAACTTACTTTCTCTGGGTACGTGAGGATTTTAGCCACGTGGACAGGGACCGCCACCTCGTCGATCCTCAGGTTTGGGTCTGGAGAAATGACGGTTCTGCCAGAAAAGTCCACTCTTTTCCCTGAGAGGTTTCCTCTGAATCGACCTGAGTTATCACGGCAAAACTCTCACTCTTGTTGCCGAATCACACAACAATAATACCCAACAATCGCACAATCATTATTATCCAAGACAAAACTAATATTTGCACAAATATATAATAATAAAATATTGGGCACCAGGTTAGTTTTTATTATTTAATTTTCTAACAGTAAGATTTTGATTTGGGGAGACACCGACGTGTGTTCAGCTGTCCCAGGACATAAAAAATAAATAAATAAAAAAAATAAAATAATAATAATAATAACAATAGGTGCAGTTAAATTAGATATCTCAGACTAAAATATAAAATCTACCTTGCTTTCCCTTGAGTCTTTGCACAAAGCCTCTGGTCCATTTCTTAGGTGCCATATTAAGGGGAATCCCAGAAAGTTCACTATTGATGTAGAGAGCACATTGCAGCTGCAGGAAGTCCCAGTCCTCCATGATCATCTGTGTTTTAGCTCCTGTCATGCGATGCTATTAAAAAAAAAAAAAAAGAAAGAAAGAAATAAAGCAACAAGAATCTGACCGAGCAGAATGTGCCCGGGAGAAACGAGAAATCAGTTTCACCGCTTATATGACATGTTGAAGTGGCACATCGTGACAATGTACAACATAACAACCCTCTGCAACACTGAAGTCGTTTCAATTTGATGAGCAGGCCAATTACAAACACGGAAAGGAATATCTGCAGGAGAAAAGAGTCCTCATTTAAGGACAGCATCAGTCCTGCCGACGGCAAAGCCCTCTGGTGTTAATAGTTAAAAAAAAAAAAAAAAAAAAGTGCCGAGCATGCGTCTTTTACTGTAACTCATGGAATAATGATACACTTCATTAAAGAATGCTGATGTCAGTGTCTTGTGGGTTTAAATTAAATTCATAATTATCCATTTACCATATTCAGACTACAAGGTCCAAATTTGCCCCAGAAATCTACTGGGTGAGCTGGTTGTGGCTTTTTGAAAACAAGTCGAGCTGCACAGAGCAAATGAATGAACAGAAGCCTAACAGAAAAACCATAAAAAAAGTCATCAATTTGAAAATTAAAAGAAAGGAAAAGGCCAAAGCAGTCTACCGAGGATTTTCAACATTAATGACCACAAGTTCGTCCATCAAAAATAAAAAAGGAAACCGCGTCGCACTTTTTTCTACAGGGAAAAAAAAACCTCAGAGGATCCCAAGGAAAACTCTGGTGAGCATTAGAGATGATTACTCCTTCGGTCAATGAATATCTAACCTTTTTGATGACATCATTGAGAAAAATAATCTCTGTCAACTTCATGGTGAGGTCGTCCTCGTTGGTGCCGGACTTCAGGTCACTGACCACAGAGGGTCGGATGCAGAGAGGCGGCACAAGCAGTCGGGTGATGATGAGGTCCGCCGGTTTCCCTGCTTCTGGGTTCATCAGCAGCAAAGGGACGTCTTCTTGAGGAATCCTTTTAAATAGATTCAGGACCACCAGAGGATTCAGGTTTTCCTAAAAAAAACAAAGTTAGAAACACAGCACAGTCAGACAAAATATAAAAGCTGCTCCTTAATTCAAAACTATTAATCAGTAACACAGACCAAATATCGGACTGCTGATTAAATATAACCTTTAAACATTTGTCTCAATAAGATTTGATAACCAGCACCACTCCTGCTTAACCTTTCGATCCAGATGCATCTGCAGATGCAGATCCAGATGAAAAGTCAGAGCACGCAACACAGCAAAACTAGTGCACAAGAGAAAAACCAAAGTTCGGAAGTCACCTGTGCTCTGCTGAGCAGGGGCTCCACCAGTTTGTTGTGTTCGATGGCGATATCAAACGACTGCAGGAAATCCGACACAAAGGGATCCACCACCTTCTTGGTTGTTTTATACTTCTCGTGGATGATCTTAAGCAGGCCGCACTTTTTCACAGGTCCTGAATAGTGACAGAGCGCGACAGAGACATGACTCGGGCCTTAAAAACTAAAAAGTCAGGACAACAGAAACTACAAGTCAGCGTTGAAAAGTCAGTATGTGAAACGCGGCGTCTTTTCACCGTTAAACGCCGAACAGCTCAGACAAACTGTCCTTTTGCGGCATTTTTCAGAGATCTTCTTTTTCAGCCCTCTTTTCTGAAGATATGCCAGGTTAGGCCGTTTCAAGTTATCCAAGAACTGCAGCTTCTCCTCCTTTGTCAACATTATACTCGAACAAGTCTTACAAATCATCTGGACACAGGAGAAAATGCAACATTAGAAGAAAGGGAATTAATCCATGCCTGGATCATTTAATGGCATTACTAAAAATTTTTTATACTGAAGAATAAGTTTAGAAAAAAAAAAAAGCAGGAAAACACAATATTAGTTCAAGACTAAACTTAAATCCACATGTCCCTTTAATGCAACACTTTCTACCCTTCCTTATTTTGACCCTCTACTGCCCCCTAAAGGACAAATGACATTTCAGCCAGATGAAGGTAAAACGTACTTTTCAAGTATTAAAAAGTGCACAGTGGATGAAGGTTTACGTCTGTGCTGACCGTAATGATCACCTGGCATTATTTCTAAATATGCACCATGCTCATCATTGAAACTGTATCACTATATGCATTCATTATATAGTCGATAAACCCATAAAAAAGTATACTTGCCTGTAAGATTCCTATGATGGCTTTGAAATAGCCGACATGAAAACATGGGAGTTCCAGATCCAGATAGCCATAGTGTCCTAAACAGTCTGCCAGATTCTTCCCACACGTCAAACACGGTCTGTCCTTCTCGCTGGTGCCCTGGAAAACAAAATCAAGAGACCAGTTTTGAGGTGCGAAATATGTCAGGTGTCGTGCAAACAGACGCAACCGTGTGGGCATCCTGTCATCCGTACCATGCGGTGGTCCAGCACTCCGTAGGCCAGGGGGCTGTGTTTGGCGTCTTGGCTGTACAGATTCTTACTGACCACCTGGATGTGGGCTTGCTGTCTCATCTGCTCGGCGGATTTCATCCCAAAGCAGATGTGGCTTCTGTCAACGAGAACAAGCAGCAAAGCAAATGAGCTGCTGTACTAAACAACACGGGCTCGCTTTTAGTTCGCGGTAGCTTTCGAGCGTCGTCGTCAAAACTACAGTACTTTACATGAGTCTAAGAATCAGTTTAGTCACCGACGCTTTTTTTTTAAACTTATTTAACGATTAAATACTTTGTAAATATCAGACGCAGAAAGCTGCGCGGCTAACCGGCGAGCTAACAAACCAGCAGGACTTTCCACGGTCTCACACTCACATTTTCTTGGCCACATCTGTCTCTCTGAATTGCTCTTTCACCATTTTGGTAGCTTGTTCAATAAACATATACAAGAGAAATTCCCCGACTAGTCTGTCCTCGTTGTGGATCTCTGTCCCGACTTCCCATGTTGTGGAAACGCTAGCGGACAGACGCGCGTGCAATGTGTTGACGGCATGTGAGCCACTGTGGCGCTGCTGCCTTCAAGGTTCTGCGTAAAATTAAACACCTCCTCTGAAAACGTTGAAACGCTTGCAAGTCTCTCCGGGAATGTGGAGGAAACCCCCTTTAGCATCTGTCACAAAGCATCTGTCACACGCCTGTGAATTGAACATTGTGGAATATTTACGACTTTTGATTTATCTACTTAAATGCAGTCCCCATAAGAAGGCTACTCGTGCCGTCTTGACATAGAAGTGACACGGACTACATGATCTTAACATCTTGCGTTACCATTAACATTTAAACTTGTGTAAACTTGTTTGCCAGCGTATAAGTTGTTTGGTTTGTTTCCAGCGTTTTATTGAAACCCAATTTCACACGGAGACCTTGAAAGTATCACGAACCACAGCTCAACGACAGAGAGATAACGAGAACACGCCGAAGCACCGTGAGGTGCGTGCTGACGCCTAGCGGCCAGTGCTTGTAATACAAAGGTCTCCAGAAAAAGAGAAGTTGGTGTTTTTATTGCCAACCTTGAGCAGAGATTCTTTTGAACGGTACATCTGCAGTAACCAAACCAAGGAGTTTTTTACACCACCCGGGGTCTTATGTCTATATCTGTTCTGATTGTTGAAGAATTGTTATTTTAGCAGGGAAAAACAAAACAAAACAATGACAGGTGACGAAATGAGTGTGAAATTTATTCAAGAGAGAATCGGAGATTATAAACAATTCCCGAAGGAACGCTCTCCTTTATCAAAAGATGGTATGGTCATATACAGTGTAAGCTATAGTCTGAGCTCTAGATGGCACCAAATATATTTCCAACAGTTGAAAAATACAGAGAGAGAGAAAGAGGGAGAGAGAGAGAGAGCGAGTGGGGGTACAGGGACTAAACAAGCCTGCTGTTATAGGCTACCTGTGTTGTCTGATTCATTGGAAGCGCTGATGGCAACTGATGACTTCCTGATGAGAATTTCCTTCCACTACGTGCTGGTGCTGATTAATTGTTCTGTCAGCTTATAACCACTGACAGTGAAAATTGCCCGACTGAATCTGATTTTCCATTTTCCAATTCTGCTGCCACTTAAATCGTAGAAGGCTTTAATTGAACATCTAATACACTGCTCAACATGATCTGGGCTGTCTAAAATTAGTCTTAGGAGGCAATCATTCCCCAGAGACCCCCTTCTCTATGGAGACGCGAGATAACATAATGATATACAGATGTATCCATCTGTATAAATATGTAAAGAGCTTATGAAGTGGTCCTCTAAACCACTTGAGGGACCACTGCGCGCAATGCTTTTCAGAATGAGGTGCCGCTCAGTGATCTTCCTTTAAAGTGCCTCTTGAGCATTGCAGTGCACAAAACTGTGAATCAACTGCAGACCAGCAGCAATTGAACAATCATGAGCAGAAACAAAATACTCCTAGTGGAGGAATCAAATATGTTGTGAGGACTTGTGAGGTCTATTAAGGAAATTTGCCTTTTTCAGGACAGCAGATCAAGGGATTGATTCACGTCTGTGCTTTAATCAAAAGATGCAATTTTCTCGATTGTTTAAAGGGTATCTGCCACATCAGAAGTCAATCAATGTTACTTGTTAGTCTTAAGAAACTCGTAACAATTTAATAGACTGATGATTATAGCCCAGAACGCACATAGTAAAATATGTGTTCCTGTATTCACGATTAAATTATAGACACAAAAAAAAAAAAAACGGTGACAAATCTTTACATTTGAGGCTCTGACAGGGTAACGGTTTGGATTCTGTTTCATACATTTCTTTAAAAGAGAGATACTATGAGAAATAAGAACATGACATTGTCACGTTGCTTTGAGCCACATTGGTTTGAAATGATGTCACTGTTCGCGCTGTTCATGTTTCCGGGGTAATATGAGATCACAGACCCGGATCAGGCTTCTTCCATGTCCGCGACATGACTTTAACACCTCAGGAAAGTATGTCAACTTGTGAAAAAAGAAAAGCAGTCGTTTGGTTAACCAGCACAAAAATACACAAAGATTTAAAAAGGGGACAAAAAAAAAAAAAAGAAGCTCTTCTCCGCTTCCTGTAACCGACCCCATTTGTTCAAACCCTTGAGTGCAACCCGGTGTTTACTCATCATACCTTTTACATTATGCAGGACATATGTGTAATCAATGTAACCACCATCGTTGCGTAATTAACATGAGTAATTACTGTTCTTAATTTACAAAGCCACCCAAGGTTCATAATGGGGCCGCAAAACACTGACCCATGACAATTGATTGATCCCTGCGTCCTTTAAAACCATGCCCCTGCTAATGACTAAGTAATGAGCAGATAGTGTGTGGCTAAGGTGGCTAATACAGCTCTGACTCTCCTTAAACAGATTGACCGATCCCCCCTCCCACCATTCCCCTTCTTCCACCCCCCCCACCCGCCGCTTTCCCATGTTTTCTGCAATGGTGTCAGCTTCTTGCTTGGCGGCCCCCCCCCCCCCCCCCTACCCCGTCTACTTCTTGCTGCTGTGTGTGGCTGCATGCGTGTTGTGTGTGCTGCTCGGTAATCAGCCACACAGACTCGCCTTTGGTGGCTGGAGACTGATTCCATATTCCACTGGGTAATTTATGCAGAACTAATTCTCTACAGGAATGGAAGGGCTAGGAGGAAGGCAGAGAGAGAGAGAGAGAGAGAGAAGGAGACGGGGAGACAGCGAAATGCAGAGAGGAAGAAATCTGTGGTGAAATAATTATCCCTGGTGTCACTGTAGCAACATTCTGTGAAGTTGATGTCAATAAAATATTGAGCTACACAATCCATTTCAATTTCACCTCAAAAAGATGCTGCCTAGGGTCGGCAGCCACAGGAAAAAGAAAAAAAAAGAGGCAGTGTGCTTGTGGAAGGAACACATCCCTGCACACGCAGACGCATTCCAGCAAGGCGGAGGCTGGCGACGTGTGCTGCTTACAGACCGACTGGGAAGCACGCCGTTGCCTGTAGTCATTTAACTTGTCAAAACAGCAGGGCTCCATGTCTCCCCATATTTGGATTTAGTGGGTCTGAATTAATGAAAATAAAGTGAAAGAGGATGAGATGAAAAATGAAATGAAAGGAGCTTCCCAGGAGAGTCATCGGGATCACAGTATACATTATGGTCATTTGTGATAGACGGGTTGGTAATAAAAGCCCCGTGTCAGGGTGCATTTCTGTGTATGTCCATGAATGTGTATGTGCCAGAGATGGGGGTGAAGAGGGGCTTCATTGTATTCCTCTCACAACTCCTATTGATCAGCACAATGCACACACTGTTGTATGCTTTTGGATTTACAAGACAGTCATGTTTGAGCTACAGGCATCTACAGGCTGTCAGCACATCCTGTTTGTAGATGTTTTCACCCAAGTGTTTCCTTTAATACACACAAAAAAAAAAATTGCTTATGGACTCTTAAACGATGAAGGAAAAGAACCTTGAGTTTTTACACTAAAGAACTTGATAAATGCATATCTAACATTTTAGTATAAGATGGAGAAGGTAAACTGTATCCAAAGATGCTGGGACTCATTCCCGAAACGTGACAAGAACAGTTGTGTGCGTAAATTGGAGTTTTGGCATCCGGTGCGCAAATAATGACCCGATGTGTCCTGCAGAACCTAACCATGACACGAGGCCTCGCGGCGCCGGGGGTCCCTGACCGCGGGGTCACACAGCAGACTCCAGCGACCCTCGGCAGGGGGTGTTTCAGACGTGGCTTGTCATACCGTAAACAACCATTGACTGTATCCAAGTTTACGGTCAATGGTCACAGTCACCGAGGACCCTTCCAGCGCCTGCGTGTGAGCGAGGGGTTGTGCACCTGAGCACCTGCGGAACCAGTTCACCATGAAGCTACTTGGACTCGCCAGACACTTGTACTCAATCATTCTGTGCTGAGTGGTCACCAGCACTGGTAGGCGAATGTTTTTTTGAATAAATCGGTCTGAGTTACTTTTGGAAAAAAGGAAAGTACTGTACCATAAATAACCCAAACCACTGATTTGTAAAACAAGCTTTAAAAGAAATGAAATCTATTTAAAATGTTTTTTTTTTCTTTTTAATGTGCAGCACTTAAGATATGCAGGTTGCAGATACACTTTTATATCTCCTTATATGGTCCCTGGGCGGGGATTCGTTCTAATTAATGAGCAGGGAGAGTGTGCTTTCAATCAATCAACGGTATTCATCAAAGTACACACGGTCTTATAAATAAGACTGAGTTTTTAAGTGGCGTTCATGAATCTGGAGTAGCTTTTTTAGTAACGAGGTGATTTATGTGCAAATCTTCAGACAGATTTACATAGATTGCAAAGCTAAGATGCATCAATAAACACAAATGAGGCCGTTCCATTGGCAGCTGTATCCCATGCGTTAACAGCTCATAGGCGTGTATGATGTCGTCCACGGGATGTGGAATGCTTTGAATCACGAGCTGTTCCTTTCCTTCTCCACGCTTTTCTCTTCCCATCGCTCTGATACGAGTTTGTCTTGGTTTCATCTGTCCAAAGAATCCAATTCCAAACATGGGAAGTTTTTCTTTTTAGATGCTTTCTGGAAAGTCCCATCTAGTTTTCCCATTCTCGAATGCTGCACCTCGTTATAAACCTCCTGTATTTACATTGCGGTAGATGTTGTTCTCTGTCTGTGTACTGATAAACATTAAGTTGGGTGACTGTGAACCCTTGAAGAGCTTCTTTTTTTTTCTCAAAAGCTTTGTTTGTTTGCTTTTTTTTTATTTATTTTTTTATACCAGATATCTGCAAAATCGATGAACTCCTCATCAGCCCCAGCTTTGTGTTTAGAACCAGTTAACATGCATAAAATTATATGAGCCAAATTTTTTGGACAATTTGGGTATGTTTGCATGGTAATGTTGACATTTAGCTGAAAGCACTCCTGTATCAGAGGTCAGGTTTACTGCCACCAAGCTTGACGGCAGACTTTTATCCCATAATTGAAATCTATGCTATGAATAAAGTTATTGTTTTTGTGCTGCAAATTATGTTGAAATCACACCGATTTTAAGTGACACTCGAATGAAAGGAAAGGAAAAGTTAAGCATTGAAATCTTTTTTTTTTCTACAGCAATGAGTATAACCTGACCCCTGCTTCCCAGCCAAACGTTGATGCTGCTCTTATGTGGTGAATGTTGACTCTTTGTGTTGTGTATAAGAATAAAGAACGTGTACTGACCTTCCATCAATGTTTAAAAACACAATCGCCCATGGGTGCACATGGTTTCCTAGACATCCTTCAGCTTTGCTCCCAGACATTGTGTTATTATTGTCGCTTTTATTAAAGCCAAATATCTTAACCTGAGACCAAAGTCGGTTGATGTGGTGGGATACGTTCATCACGATGATTACCTACACAAGAAAAATCTTCCTGTCCTGCGATCTGATGGGCAATGTGCAAAGTGAATAATTCATCCAAATGTATCATAATACCTGCATTTCTCCACCAAGAATTTTCTCTGAGTGACATAACTGCTCACATTTCAGTTTATACAGTTGGCCTTGCACAGACTAGATACCGCTCTAGATTTGCATATAAGCACCCTGCAATGTGGTGAAAAGCAATTAGGATTCATGACAGAGCCTCCCCTCTGGACGCTTTGCTGCCATGTGAGACGGCAGCAGCTGATTGAAATGGACGAGCATGGCCTTGTTCTGTCTTCCTTCTATCATTTGGTCCTCCTGGAGAGAAGCAGGGCAGACTCCAGCCTCCAGAACCAGTCTGGTCCTCCTCCCTCCGTCGGCTGTTTCATTGTCGTCCACCTCCAACAAACAGATTAGCACTTGCTCAGGGCTTGTTGGAACTTTTCTGATGAGCCTGAGGGAAGGAACCTCTCAAGGAGTAGGTTAACAACATCATCAAACATGGTGTGATTAGCAGTTAACAAATGCAGCAGGGTCACATTGTGCAGTTGTTTGAAACAGGTGATGGAGTCCTTTCTGTTGAAATCTGGCTCCTCGGAGCATGTGGGAGGTGTTTGACAGAAACGAGGCTTCCAGCTCATAGAAACAGGAACAGATGGTGCTGGAAAATGAGGCTCCTCTCAGAAGCATTGAACCCTCCTCAAACGACCCTCCCCACACTTCTCCCTCTCTTCTCCACACGCGCTCTTTTTTTCCTTTCTGCTCTCCCTTCTCTCTGTTTTTTATTTTTTATTTATTTTTTTTTTTGCAGAGATTACTTACTGTAAGAACACTTGTTGTTGCCAAGGAAAGTTTTTTTGTTTTTCGGGGATTTTTTTTTTTTCCCAGCTATAATAAAAACCCATACAAAAATAGGAAAATATGTTGGGATGTGGAAATACCTCACAGTCTGTCTTCTTGCTGAGGAAACTAGGTGCGTTGGGTCATCTGGCGGTATGAGTTTTTGTTCACCTGGATGGAACCAGCAGATGGCCGGGTTTGGTCTGAATTTCTCCCGGGAAAGACAGCAGAATGGCAGGAAAAGAAAAGGACGCATCCCTTCACTTTACTCACTAGCTGTACTCCTGTTATCCACCACAGGTGAACGGCTACATATTAGAAACTCAATTGTGAGAAATTTGAATGTAAAAAAGGTAATAAAATATAAGTATATTCAAGTAATTAAAGGTAGGGTAAGTGATTTTTGGAAGACATCACATCTGTTGAAGATTGGATAAAAAAAATCAACAAAACCCTGTGCGCTGACTTCCTCTCCTCCCTTAAAAAAAATAGAAATATTATCCAAATAATACCTAAATACCAAATACCAATAACAGAATACCATCATACGTGGCTGAGGCAAGTGTATTCACCAGCTATTGGGTGGTGAAAAGGCATTAAAAACATGTGACAAAGGATGTTCAAAGTTGCGTACGACTGCCTACCCTACCTTGAACATAAGGGTCACGGCTTTTACTGATTTTACATTTCCTCAAAAATGTATTTAAACTTCTTTTTCTTTTGTTCCTCAAGACATTTCACCTTCAATCGGATTTCCACACCAGCTTTTACCTTACCAACTTATGTAGGAATTCAAAATAAAATTAAAAAACAGGAGCCCTTCAGCATTACTGATTACAACATATATTTCTTTATGTTTAAAATTCAAAAATTGAGATATTACTTGTTTGCCTCAGCACCTCAACTGCTTTTAGCAGTTGGCATCCGTGTACTCATTTGTTCATCTCAGTCAGTTAGATGATTCAATCCATTTCTGTCATTAAACTGCGCTCTATCTGCTGCATTGCACTTTTAAAAAGTACAGCATACCTTTGAAAGTGTCTGTGTTCAGTTTGTACAATAGGACTTTTTTAATATTCATGTCATTTTGTTCCTGTTATTTTTTTAATTAATGTAAGCTAATGATAAAAACAAGCTGAATTGGATACACGAGCAACTAAAAATGGACATATTAATATATTAAATCTGTTTTTTTCCCCTGATTTTTAAATAATATATTTAATCTGTACGAGTGGAAGCTCTTCACTTTCCTATGTAGAGAAAAAGCCACTCTGAATATTATTATTAATGCTTCATGAAGGTATTTACTGTATAAATTTGATAATGAGACAGCATGGCACTCACTGTAAATGGTTTTACGTTTATGTTATGCAAATTAAGTACAGAAGCAGATTAAGGAGGCAAAGAGGCAAAGAGGCTCCCAGTTTATTGTATAATTGTTTGACTAATGCGTGCAATAACTAAACAAGTGTTGCATGTTCATTTGTGTAAGTGCACTAAACACAGCTAAATGAAATGGGGTTATTAAGATAAAATAATCTTAAAGCTGAATTTCATAACATATGAAAATAGGAGCCAAAACATTACTGGACATGTTATTTTCATTCTGAAGAAAAAAAAAACTGAGATGAATACAAATTTCTACATGGCCTGCTTTGCGACTGGCTTCACTCAGCAGCGGTTTGTGTTTTATTCCAGTCGTGTTTTTTGCCCCTCCTGAGCTCCCTGTCTCCTGCAGCAATCTGTCTGAAAAATGCATGCATAACATCCTTTGAAAATAGCTTTCTGGGGGGACTCCACTATAAAGCCGCACCGTATCAAGTGTTACTGTCATTCTGCACCAGGTTGAGTTGATGGCAAAACATTTGCATGCTGCACAATTTGAGAAAACAGGGTAGACTAGAGGTGAGCTTGTGCGTGGAGTGTATCAGTGTGCAATAATGTGCATCTCCTCCTTAATCCTGTTTTCTAAAAAAAGACACATTTTTCTTTGTTTCTCTGGTAGGATTTAGCTTTTATTCGTTTTTATGGGAACTGGTTTTCTGTTAAATAAATAGTCCTTGTGATGATGATGGCTGACATTAGTGGCTTATCCAGTTTATGAAAACCTTGTTTATTGCAGGCCATGCACACAATTAGCCTTAAAGATTCTGCTCTGCCTCACCGCATCAGTGGCTGCAGGTGAGTAAGACACAGTTAAAATCTCTGCACATAAAGTGTATCACCAAGGAAGAAAAATATTTGTGGGGCAATTTGACCTTTATGCATTTTATCTTCTCACGATTGGCGCTGGCTGCTCGTGCTATTGATGGTGTCAAGTGTGCAGTTTTTGCTTGATTAATCAGAGGCTTGATCATACATCCTCTAATCAAATCATTTTCCCTTCTCCCACATCTGGTGCAAACAGTGACACAACTTCCAAATCTGTATGCCACTGGCCAAAAAGACAATTAAGGCAGCGAGGAGGGTAATTTGATTACAAACTTGTCTCCCTGGTCGAGCAGGAGTGTGTGTGAGAGATTCAATTCTCTGGCTGTGATTACCCTGCCCTCAGCTATGAGGTAGATGATATGAATCAATTGTGTTCAAGGGGATTCACACTGAGGCCCTGTAGTAGTTAAAGACAAGAGGGAGTCTTAAAAAGAAGAAGAGGAAGGGGGAAAAAAAAAGCAGCGGGCCATGTTTAAACAGACCATGAGGTAGTCTCATCTTAAATATTCATGCATGCTTGAGGGAGGCATGAAACCAGCCACAGTGCTCACACAAATGCCCCTTTGACTCAGGAGCCACCGTGACTAAATGAGCAGCCACGATGACTGGATGGGAAATGTTTAGTCTTGCTCTGTTTCATTCATTCAGAATTTAATAAGAGTCCAAGACAATCATGGCAGGCTGCTCCCCCATTAAAGGTTTACGCAAAAGCCTGTGAGAGAACTCGTGGCTGTGTTAGACCGACGACCGGAGAACAACACATAACATAATGTCTACATATGCAAATGCGTCTGCTGCTGTGTGGCAGTGGGAATTACAGTTGTACGGGGGCACCGTGTGTGATGCCATATAATGGAGAGTCGTACATCAAATGCGCTTTTTCTGAGATTTTGACATGTGAGATGCAGCGTTTGTCACAGTGCGCGCTTCATCTTATCAACGACAGGATTTCTTGACTCCTCTACAGTCTGGCTGTCTCACTCCTGCCCAGCTGCAATGTTTTATTTTATCCTGTCTCGCGATGGATCTGCTCACTTGCAGGAGACCTGCATCTCATCTTCTCTGCCATCACCTCTCCAGCTCACTGAATAAAGTTCTTTTCTCTGCCACATTCAAACACTATTGAACTGACACGTTGATGTGTACAGGCCTGACTGCTAAGAGCCATCTGGCTGCTTCATATTGAGCTCACATTTGGCTTGAGGGGAGGATTGGTGCTGCAGAAAGTGTATAACAAAAAAAAAAAAAAAAAAAAAAAAAAAACCACCAGAAATATACATTCCCTCAAAAAAAAAAAAAAAAAAAAAAAAAAACAGAAACGAAAATGCAACATTTAGTAGCTCAGTCAGTCAGTGTGTGAACACTAACAACAGGTGGCGCTAGCTGACCAGTCATCAAGTTCAGTGCGGGTCTTAAAGCTGACACGCTGAGCAGCATCTGTGTGTTATGATGACACAGGCTGAATGAAAACATGGACTGCTATCCTGGGTGCAGTGAGAAATGACATATTTTACCCCTTGCTGACGTGCAGAGGCTGATGCTGAAATGAGCCAAACAACCCCCAACACGCACCACCACCAATCCCATCGTGCTCTTTCCCACCCCCATCCCCTTGAGGAATAAGGGGATTATGTCAAAGCAATTCAATTGTATGAGTGGAGGTAATGAACTGTTCTTTTTATCTATTCATTTGTGTATTTAAGTGCTATTTTGTACCTGTTATCTGTTGATTATTCACAGAATTGTGAGGACATAAGATATTTTATAAGATAAAAAAAAAAAAAAAAATTCCTGCATGTGCCTTGGAAGAAGCAGAAAGGATTTAATTGTCCATACAGATTTCTGCTCTGATGACAAGAAATCTACTCCTTGTTTAGAGTTAGCCCTTTTCTATTTAGGTCAGTGGTCTCCAGTCCATTTCATGTTCTGTTGCCTCCACAGAGGCTAAATTGCCCAGCAGGCAGGTGCCATTAGAGCAGTTTGTTTGTAAGGTAAGCAGCTATGAGAAGTGACAGCAGTAGAATTACTAATGCACTTTGGCTGTCATTTCTCTCTGAGAGCCCCTGCAGGGAGGGCCTGATTAAACTGATATTCAACCTTCTGCATGTTGTGGGCCCAGGCTTCATTAGCATAGGGTTTAGATGACACAGAGAGAGGGCTGGCATTAGTGTTGTAGGAAGCAGTTAGACACTGCGCTGTAACTAATTTTCTAATTATAATGGGTTCCTACAATGTAGCATATTTATGACTCAAAGCACATTATTAACGGAGCATGAACGTTTGATAAATCAAGAGAGAATATGAGAGAAAGGAGGCTGCATTTCACACAGTGGCGGTTCACAGGAAGTGTCATTACACATTAAAAGGGATCCAAACAAAAGGAAGCCTTGAGCTGTGATACATAAACAAAAATAGCATCCTGTCAGGGTTGGCTCTGTTATTACTCCGGCTAAGTGAAAGGAAGGTCAAAGTTAAGGTTCGGACACGGCCAGGAAAGTGGGCAAGCTTAAAACATTCTACAGGTCTTCTCGTTGGACCTCTTACGGGAGTCGTTGTTGGGGAACATAGCTGATGAAGTAAAGGTTGATGTGCTTGCAAGGAGGACACAAAGCATTGTTCATTACATTAAATGTCAAAATTTCATTCAAAAGCCTCAAGGGAGAAAACCCACAACTAGATGTTTTGCTGTTTGTTGGTGAGTTCGGTTGCTGGGTTGATAAAAAGGAGAATATAGGAAACATTGTACTTATTGCCTCCTCAGTGCAAAGCCATAAAAACCTTGACTAGTTTGTGTAACAAAGCTTCTCTGATGAAGAAGACTTAATTAAAAATGTAAAGGGTAATGACACTATCGGAGCAGTGTGCTGCATCAAAGTCCACCTTGTCATAACCAAAGTCCAAAGTCATAACCTTGAGGGTCGGTTTTGTCTTCGGTGGAGTTCTTTAGAAAGCATTTGAAGTTTTTGTTGAAAAAGTCGAGGTGGTCTCTGATGCGCTACATTAGAAGCACCTGCGTAACTTTGCCTCTTTTTCCTGGCACCAAAGCAGCAACCGGAAGAGTGAGCTTCTTAAGAAAAGATGCGTTGAGACCAAATCAGCATCTTCAATCGACTTTCTTGATCTTAAAAATGTTCCTGAACAGTCTTTCCTGTGTTGGAGGGAAAAGTCAGACAGTATAAGAGATGATGCAATGATGATGATGATGATGATGATGCAATCATCGGAAACTAATGCCATGAAGTGTGCTATTGTCTGCATGGTGATATAAACAACCACGACACCGTCTCCACCAGCTCGAGCTCTGCTCTTCCAGGTAGCTGAAGCTCATACTCACCGCTTTTATGATGTTAAAAACATGTCCTGCATAGTCTCACTTACCAGTCTACAACCGCACTAACCCGTGTGCAGGAAGTCGAGATGCCGCCACTGACTTCTTCACCAGTTTCTGGTACAGGAGTTCATGTGAGGGGTTGGACCACACAGGGCAGTTTTCATTCCCCACAAACACTAATGGGCCTCGGCTGCCTATGACTCTGCCAATAGATAACTAATTGTCCTTTCTTGGATGATTATGATAGATGATAACCAGGAAAACACAAAATAAGCTTCTGTTTTGGGGGTTTTCTGGTCCTGGCATGTAACCATCACAATTTGCCCTCACACTGCTCATTATTTCTGTTCACTACTTCGGGGACTAACCGTTGCCAGGTGTTCGCTTATCAGAATCATCAATGCACTTTATCTTTATTCCAACTTTTTTCTTGTTGCTCAAATTTGCCAAAGGGACTTGGACTGCGAGGTCAGAAATTATTCTCGATCATGCTTTCATTAATTACAATGATCATTTTAAAGATTTTTTTTCTTACAGATTTTATTATCAGGTCATTGTTTTAGTCCAGATGTTGTGGATGTGGTAAAACATAGGAATCCTAATGACCTCACTGAAAGTAACTCCCTGGTCAATGTACACGCCACCCTCTGACCTGAACCTTGCCACATGCGCGACTGGACTGTTTATGTACACTGGGGGAACTCACTGCTCGCTGACCCCACTTCATCCCGAGTAAGTGTTTTTACTGGACACACACTGGCACAAGCTGTCCATCAAATGTGCATTCAGAGAGGACAAATGCAACCTGACCCTGCCTGCTTGCATGGGCAGACAAAGTACAGGTAAGATTGATGTTATTACTCAAGATTTACTGTTCTGTTTATCCAGTTTCCTGGACCGGTTTCCTGGGGGGGGGTACAGATTACAGGATCCATCAAAAAAAAAATAAAAAATAGAAGCAAAAAAGCAGACATGGAGTTAACTTGCACAGTGTATGACATTTCATATAAATTGGCTTTCATTCTGTTGACTTAGCTGAAGAATGTTACACTGTTTGACATGTAAATAATCTTCTTGACAAAATCCTCCTTCAAACACCCCAAAAAAAAAAAAAAAAAAACACCTTCACACATCTTGCGCTCCCTTCGGCATTATCTGTGTGTTAATATCACAGAACTGTGGTGAAGGCTGCAGTTAGCACTGAGCAAATATTTAAAGTCACTGCTAAAGACATCATCACCACTGCAAATAAATGAATTGAATTCTGCTTACAGCCTCCCCCCTCTATTTACCTAAATGGATATTTGATCCCTGGGGAACACCTAGCGCTTTGCAATCTGTGCTGATTTCCTGGTGGCGCTTCCCCATCTCTCTAAGAAGCAAGCACTGACTTTGAAGTCTGCGGAGCTAATGATAAATATGCTAATGTGTCTGGAGGTGACTCGATGTAGCAGATATTGCTGTGAGGGGAAAGTGCCACCCATCGTTTAATATATGGAAAGATGGTGGCAGGACGGATGGAGGAGGAGGAGGAGGAGGAGGACGAGGTGGAAGAGGAGGAGGAGGGAGCGTTGCTCTGGTGATAAGCCTTAACAAGGATAAACAATAGAAGTAAAAGAACATTTAAAATGTTATTTTGTCTGATTCCGGTTATCCAAGTCGGATTTGGATGTTGTTTGACTGAACTCTCTTGAAAGGTATCTACGTTTAATCCGTTTAGACTTGATGGGACACGTGCATGCTTTTACCTCTCGAGTCTGACGCAAAGTGTGTGTTGCATTAACATTTTAAAATATTCTAAAGCATAAGACTAAATTCAATAATTTATCATAAAAGCTGAGGGCTTAGCTTCTGAAAAAGTTTGATTTGAAGTTTCCAGCTTCCTCGCAGTCTGGGGAAATAAACTTCTTTGAACAATTTTAAGTTTCCTGAAAATTCGGAGGTTTAGAAGGTTTTTTTTTTTTTTTTACATAACGCTTTAAGTTGTAGTGAGTCAGAAATGGCATTCAACAACAATAAATAAAAATGTTAAAAAAAAATCACAATTATGTGGAAAATATGCTTGTTGCATAACGTTTTGTATATCTGTACCACTGTGTTTCGACGGGAGCCCAGAAAAAACAAACAAACAATTGAAAAGCGGTCTTTTTCTTTGTTAAGAGTTCCTAGTGCCCACTGCAATGTTCTCTACATGCTTGGAAAAGAAAGAAAAGGTGAGAATGTATTCAGTTAGAACTCATTATGTCATTGCAACATCTGCTATAGTTTCTGCATCTGCAGTACCAATGGATGCAGAAAAATCTGCCTCTGGGTGCCATTGGAAGCCTGCAACATGAGCAGAGTAACAATCAGACTAGTATCAACACAAGACATCTAAAGTGGTGTGCGGTGACGGTGTGACACAAGTGAATGACTGTTGGTTGTTTTGCAGCAAAAACCTGTTGATATTAGATGGTGGTTCTGAATGGTGGCTCTTGGACCTGCTGCAACATCATCACCGACGGCCAACCCCCACCCTGTTGTGACTGCTTCAGGACCTTCTGTATTTGTGGAAATGGCTGCGAAAGGGAGACCAGACCCAGAGAGAATGGGTATGGGTGTCCGGGCTCGGACTGACCCGCACGTGAAGTGATTTTGCTTTATGACCGTTTATTTCCCCTATCGTCGCACACAGCCTTGAAGTCTGTTGTTTGGAGATAAATTGCATGCATTGCATAATTAATCATCAAAGTGACAAAAATTCTAAAATGTAATGTTTGCTTGCAAAAGCAACAGAAGATGCATAAAAACCCTCAAAGGTCTTGACTATTTAAACAACAAAAAAAGAAAATATATATATTACTTTTATCATCGCTGAAGTCCTGTAAGTGTGTCATCAGCTCTCAGACTTCCATGAATAATTTAAAACGGTGTGTGAACTGGGTTGAAGGGGATGCATATTTTAAAATAGAAAACTTTCAATACAACCGGAAGCTTTAAAAAAAAAAAAAAAAAAGAAAAAAGGCAGAAGTTCATGTTAATGGAATTCTGCAGTTCCTACGTTTTATGCCTCTTGGGCTGTTTTTTTGTTGTTGTTGTTTTTTTTTATTTTTATTTGTTATTCTGTCTTCCTCTTACCTCTGTTTACCTCTCTGAGTGAGACCTTCCACTTGGCAAATCAATGCAAACGGTTTCTTATGTCTGTAGAGCTGAGCGCGCCAAGCTGCTGTCTCTCAGTCGGAACGCAGGTTTGATACCCTCAAGGTGACAGCAGCAGATCTGTTGCAGGTCTCAACAGCAACATCAGGATTGTCAAAGAGCATCTCTACACATGACTAAGATGTCTGAGGAGCTCAGACATATTTAGGATACAAAAAAACCCCCCCAAAAAACAACAACAACAGGTTGAACTCAGAATTGAAAGCATACGTATGAATATAATGGTTGGTGCAGACTGGAAATAAGTAGCTGTTTGACTGCAATATCAGTTCAATTTCAGCGGTTCCAGCTCCTCCTTCATCAGCTTGTATCTCCAGGTGGTTTTCGGACTAATGCCACAAGGGGAGCTTCCACTCAACGGTGTGGACAAGCTGTAGGTGTCACTGTCGATGTGGCTTTGAGCTCCAGCAGCCATGCTAGTCGGAGCGCAGAGCGCCACCCAGCCCCCTTTGTGGGAGACGTCGTAAGTCAGATGTTCAGAATGCATGGGGCATTGTCTGCCTGGATGTTCGATGGGCTGGCAGCAAAAGGTGACATCTGGTGACTAATGTGCTCAGATGTGAATGCCGCTCCCTCAGTTCTCTGGGCAGCAGCTGCTCTGCAAAGGCATAAATGAGACAGGGGGAGCAAGAGAGGGACAGCCAGGGAGAGATGGGGGGGAGAGGAGGTGGTTGCGGGGCCGAGGTGGGGGTGGGGCTTCTGGGTTTGAGGAGCGTGTTTGTAGATGTGAGATGGTGTTCATGTTCACCACCCCAGCCGTCTGACTCGGATGGGGCGTGCTTTTTGGGGGGTTGGGTATGTCATGGGAAAATCAATGACTTTCTGTCTGATTTTCGAGGATGTGAAGCACGTTAGCCTCCCCCTAACTCCCCGGTGCCTCTCTACGCCCGCCACTCCACAAAGAGACCACACGGATCAAAAAGAACTCGTTTTCATCTGCTTTGTGTCTCCTGCAACCGAGCGCCTTCTAGGGAGCGTGTAAATGGACAGTTGTGTCACAGCTTTTAACTGCAGAAAGTGTAACACAAGCCTCTCGCTGCAAGAAAGAGATTGTGACTGGTTACAGGGCTTGCAGGTCCATCTCTGTAGCTGCGATGTCCAGTCGTTTCCTGCATCTTGGTTTCCAGTTCTTTGGAGATCCATCTGTCGGATTTCTGTTGCCAACCCCATCAATTAAGGTGAAAGGAATTTAATATTCTTGAATGAATATTTTCAAAACGCTTGTAAATAACGGAGTCGTTTACCAAGAGTTAGGTGAAAAGATTCGAACCCCACTCATTTGTCAAGTCAAAACCAGTAATTGGTTGACTTAAATGAGCACAGTGACGGGAAACACGGTAACAGCTTGCCTGGCTCGGTCCACAAGGAGCAAAATCCAACTACCGCCACCATGTTCTAACATGTTTGATTAATTGGTCCAAAAATACTTTCACTTATCAGATTTTTATGAGCCTAGGTACTCCTTCTGGTGTTTGGGCTGAGGAACATTCATCACCTTCTGACTCTTTTAGTTCAGGATTTTATTTACTTCTGTCAACAACCAAGGGTCGCCACAGAGACAAATGAGACTAGCAACTATACATGCGCAAACATTCAAGGTCAATTTTGTAATCACCATTAAACCTAACAAGCATCATGGAAGAAGCCAGAGAACGTGCAAACCCCACAAAGACCCCTATAGCTGCATCCACCCTTACTGGATTTAAAGAGCAAGCAGACACCCAGAGAACGCTTTGATTAATATAACATGTGAGCGTAATGTGAAACGACCTGACATACACAACATACTCTCACCTCTGGGTCCCATCCGGCACGGAAACACAGCACGCGCTGCGATCGACAGCGCGTGCTGTGTTTCCATGCTGTGTTCCCAACAGCGACTGGCGCAGCCAGCCACTGCAGTCAACGAGTCTCGTCCCGCCAGAAGTGTCGCGATTGAGAAGCATTCCCAGAAGCGGCCGTATGCTTTGCTCCGCAAAAAGGTGCGCGCAGATTCCTTTTTTTGGTGCTCAGCTACAGCAAATTCACGTCAATTTACACACAGTAAATCCATTCGGCGGGCTGTCCAGCAGAAGATACGGTACTGAGAATCTGGTAGGTCCTCAGAATGCATTAACACGTGGAGGCTGAGGGTAAACGGATTAGACAGTCTCAGAAGATTTTCAACCACGTACGGTGAGCGGTTCACCGTCAAAAGGCACATATTATTTGATACAACTCGTCCTTTTCATATGTTTTATTGCAGAAATGCCGCAACCATAAATGTAGCAGGCATATGCACCTTTAAAAAGTCTCCCGTTGCGGTTTGTTTTATTATTGTTCCCCCTGGTGTACTGCTTCATCAATTTAAACGAACAAGTCGCCCCGCCACTATTCCTAAATTCCTAAAAATTGAATCAGAGCGCCTCAAGTTTTCTTCTGCAGGCTGGAGATGTTTGCCCAGGTTTGACACGTTTTCTACGTGGACAACATTTTCACCGCTGGTAAACAAGCCTGAAGTTGTGCAGTAATGAAAAGAGTTCCTGTGCAAAGCCACAGCTGCCCGCCTGCTGAACGCAGGCTCGACGGACACGCCGTTCAGAGCGGTCCGCGTTGATTTTATTGGCATTGGAAAAGTGGCGCAAATTTAAACAAAAGAGCCAAGAACAAACCAATTTTAATACATTTTCCTAATATTTTTCTTTGCATTCGATTGAAAAGAGCTTTTTTTTTTTTTTTTTTTTAAATGAGGAAATTAGATGTAATATCTACTTACTGCTATTATTGCCTGCTTCCTGTCATTAAAATATTCATATTTGCTAAGCGGCTTGTCACTAATCACAACGTTACACAGATTTGAAGGACAGACTGTTTGAGACCCCATCCTTTATTTACCAATGTGTGCGCGCTTTAAGTCCAGGCATGTTAGCCAGAGGTCACATCAGTGCAGAAGTCCCCATGACCCCTGAGCTCATTCACGCTTCCAAACTAGGATGGAGCCCCCTGGCTCTGTTTAGGCACTGATCCGGGCGGAGACATCAGAAAGCGAACAAAATATGACAGAGAATGAAAACAAGAGCAGCAGAACAAACGAAAAAAAAAAAATACAAGTGAGCTGTTTGATTTTCAGACACAGTCAATTCAGCACCTCTCAAGGGTCATGCTGCAGGACACATTTTCAACGGTTTCTGTCCCATAATCTTGCCAAAATGATTTGTATACCCTTTTTTCTAGTGAAGGGGATCACACATAACTGGTGTGGATCAACACCCGCAAACATGTGGTCATTTGTGGCATTCATATGGACTTCCTTGCTTCTTAGCAGACACTTGAGCCCCCCACTTAAAAGGCGTCATGGGCTGCTTTTGATTATAGAGGAGGCGGAGGGCTGCCTTAGATTTGATGAACAAGAAGTGCATATGCACTCCACAAAGAATGTTAATGAAACA
Source organism: Xenentodon cancila (assembly GCA_014839995.1). Lineage (NCBI taxonomy): Eukaryota > Metazoa > Chordata > Actinopteri > Beloniformes > Belonidae > Xenentodon > Xenentodon cancila. Next base: position 11,653,654 of record CM026218.1, read on the forward strand.
CATTCCTCCCAGGTTCTCATGGAAACCAGCTTGAATTTAGGGATAAGAAGATGGGGAGAAATGGGGACCCCATACCCCTGCTCAAGAAAGAAGAAGAAAAATAAACAAAATGCAAGGAGAACTTTCCTCCCCTTTGAGGAAAAGAACATTCTGCAGGATGAAAGTACTCTGACACTGTGACACTGTGGGGTCGTATAGGTTTAGCTGTGTGTTGTATTCGTTGTTTTTGTCTGAGAAACCCTTGCAGATGTGGATGTGTCAGACAGTAGCTGTAACCTTCTGACAAATAGAGAAAAATACAAGCTCAGACAAACATTTCTTGTTGTGAGGTTTTTAAAAGCAGGTTCTTATCTGTGAGAACAGTCAGAGCCCAGTCACACCAGAGGATGTGTAATCGGTGCGCTTCTTCAGCATCCTAAGAAGATGATGGGTAAGTCATCTCAGAAAATGTGAAAGCCGTCACCATGTTCTTTATTTCGCCTAAACGCAAGCTGTCAACCACATTTTTAGACAGAGACGCAGAGATATATATGGAGATGAGGTCTTTTTTTTTTTTTTTTTTTTTAAGGAACATCAAGGGCCCCCATCGCTTTGGGGCGCTCCGTTGTCAGTTCCACTTTTCTCCCCAGTACTATGCCCTTGTCCACATGCCATAATAGAGTGTACTTAAGTTTTAAAACTTTCTTTAGGTGCTTTTCAATGGTAGAAACCTTTTCCAAGAATCAGGGTCTTTTAAGGGGTCTTTCCCTTCTCCTTCGGGGTGGGGCTTAGACATTTCTGATCGGTAGAGCATTCCTAGCATTTTAGTTCTGCCTTTCTGTCTCAGTCACATCCATTTAATCTGCACCAAAAGATGTACAATCTCTTAACTTTAGGTTGTGTATTTTTGAACAACATATGAATTCAGACGTATGCATCTTAAACCAGGTAAGAAGAGGAGGACAGTGAGCAGCTCCGTCGGGTTAGTTGCAAATTGAAAGACAGAGAAAGTCCGTGTTATGGTAAAGCCGTAAATATGCAGAAATAAAAGATGTTCTAGTGTTGTTTCAAAACAGTCATGCTCTAGAGTAGAAGTAAAATACCCCCAATTTGTTGAAATATGTAGCAGTAACTGATTTTGAATGAATGAAGCTGAAGTGCACCTCCTCATGTGCTTCTAGTGGGGAGAGGAGAGAACCCCAACTGGGACACGAAAAGATTTAATCGGAGCAATAAAACATCATTCTCCAACTGATTTACAGAGGTTCTATTCTATGGCACAAATAAAAACTTCCAACACCTTGTAGAAGTGTGTACCAAGAACAGACTTTGAGCTCATATGGCTGCAGCGGTATAAACCAAATGATGCCGATGCACCAGCAAGGACTGCTGAGGTGGAGCAGCTTCATTCACCTCGGGGAAACTTGAACCTTTAACACCACTGGAAGTGCAAAAGTACACACACTGACGATTTCTTTTTTCAGTTCCTTTGACAAAAATGAAAAGCCCTGGGGTGTCTGAGTTCCGGGGGCTGTTTCTGCGTTTTGCCTGATCACTGGTGAGATTGACTTCAGGAGATCCACAAAAGACTGAATGAGTCTGAAACAGGTATGGATGGAAACACTTTTTTCGAATCTTTACATAAAATAACTATAGAAGCAGCATTTCCTTTCAGGTTTCCTGTGATTTTGCATTCCTGATCTTTTGAAGAGCAGAGTCAATGTAGGGATGCTTGAGCAGGATGCCAGTGATGTGTCAGCAGAAGCATTTTAGCGTTTTAGTCATATTTTTGGTGAGCCCCCTGTTAGTAATTTTTCACCAACCATCTATTTATTATCCAGCATTCTGTAGTGTTACGGGCGTTTTAACAGGATTTTACTTAATGTTCGCAGCCTTGAAGAACATGAGAATTTGTCACAAAGTAGACAAAAGTATTGAGTTTACAGAGCTATTGGAGGGTGCTCACAGGCTGTCACTGGGTGAGGAGGCGGGCACAGCTCCAGCAGTTACCCAGTCCAACACAACCATGCACGCTAACACTCACTCAAAATGTATGATTTAATAAAAAATAAGAAGAAGTTTGAATAAACTGTCAGAAAATGGCTGACTCATGCACCTCAATGCCTGTTAAATAGCATGACCTTTAAAAACGCGTAAGCATGTCTACACGTCACACACACACACACACACACACACACACACACACACACACACACACACACACACAAAGGAGAAGTTCATCACTTTTTACCATTTCATATACTATAGGAAATATTTCCCTCATGAATGTGAATTGCAATAACCCTCTTAATTACAAAATAATTAATTGTCTCAATATTGCATTACAGAGAATCTTTTTAGTCATTAGATAATATTAGTCATGCAATTCAAGTTCTGCCCTCAAGCCAAACCCTTATTTTACGAAGCCCTCTCCCACTCAGTCACACTTTCCGTCTTTCTGTTTGCTTTATATCAGCTTGCGTACCAGGCATGCACCTCACAGACAGATGCGGGGACCTCGGTCGCAGGGTTCCAGTCCCATCGCTCCTTATGTGAGCAATTTAATTGAATATATATTCTAAATAAAATATGAAAAATTGCATGAGCAATGTGACGCAGCACAATTATTAAACCTATTTCCCCCTCCGCCCAGATGATTTAGGATGCTTCCAATTAACTCCGTTCTGGCTAGTCCTTCTCTTTATATTTAGCACATCCTTGAATAACATTGCTGTTATTTGCATTAAGCTGCTGTGCATTCATTTTACTGATCACAGATGAAGAGTCCTTTCATTACAGACAATCACAGGGCCTCCTAACCAATGCAAATGAGACACTTTGCCAATCACTGAACAACGCTATAGGTTAAAAACTGGCTTAACATCACCACTGACAAATACATTGTTACAATAATGACACTTGAGCTGGTCTGATTGTTTTCTTTCAATTTCACTAATCTTTTCTGATAACTGCAGAGTCAAGCCATAATGTGCTGCTTTAGTACTTTAATGCATCAATCATGTGATCATTTGTACAGTGTATGGATTATAATCCTCTTTACCAGGAGGACTGTAATGCTGTATTGATTGCCAAACCATTAGCATTTATACAACCATCAATAGTGAAAAGTAGATTGTCTGCTCTCTGCTTCGCTCTGCCATGTGGAAGCAACTATAAATGGTCATGTTATTGAAAATTCCCTTCTCACAGAGGTACAGAGGGAAGAAGCCGGTCAGATCTCTATTAGAGGAATGGGATTTTCTCCTATGTGTCATGGTGAATGTAATTGCAATGTCACACTTCAAGGGCTTGATGTGGGTGGATGGGTGGTCTCCCTCAAGAAAGAGGACTGTAGTCAAAATACCAATTAATGAAGGCCAGAGAAATATGACCTGAACTGCTTCAGGTCTACACCTACCAATGACCAAGGCCGTCGATTGAAATTGTATCCCATCAGCCCTTGGTCGTGGGTCAGCGCTCGGTGTCAGTGGCGGTAGATTACACTTCCCTCTTACTCCATCCTGCCTCCTGCCCTTGAGCACATAACCAGGAGTCCATCCCATACTTACTCCAGGATGATGAATTCACAATGTTAGAGGGAAAATTAACCCTACCTCGGGGGATTTTTTTGTGTTTGTGTGTAATATTTTCACGCAAAACCTTCTTCACGCATATTCTAGTGTGCCTGGAGTGAGAATTCTCTCCAGCTGTCTAGAGGTGGTGGTCAGCTGCAGTTGTTGTGGTATATTCCTCTGCGGTAGACTCCAACTAGTCGTGGACTACATTACCACACATGCATTGCGGGTATGGCAAGGCCAAAAGACCCACTGCTGCCATAATTAATTAACACAACAGGCTGTGAACTTGCAAGCTCCAGTCTGCATATGGCACTAGGTGAACCCGAGGTGCTAAGTCTGCTGCATGTATAAGGACTGGGAGTGCTTCTTGTTGTGCATAGATACAGTATAATGCTGTTAAGTTTAATTTACATGCAGCAGATTCATCTAACTAAACACTCTGAGGCAAAGTAATATTTAATGTGAATGTGGTTGTAGTAATACTAACAAAACCCTCATGCATTTCAGTAAATTTCACGTTTGCACATGATTTCGATTCCTGCTGTTTTAACACAGTTAACACGGCCGGTGTGTTTTCAGACAGCAGAATGTTTTTATCACTTTGTGATTTCCATCTTAAACCTGCAACAAGGTATACGAACTTTACTATACAACAGGTAATGAAAGGTAGAGGCTGTTTGATGGAAACAGTAAAACTGAAAAGCTGTGAGCCTTCTTTGAGCAGACCAAAGAAATTTTTAAAACAGAGACTATAATGAACATATATACACAAGGTTATGGAAACGATGTTGAATGAAGGATAGATTTGCTGCTGGGCATTTTTCTTACACCGCCAAGAACCCCCTCAACTTTCATTTATTGACCATGCTGACTAGACTAGAAAGTAGAGGATGTCCAAAGCAGCAGCTTCATGTGTGCTTCAGTTTATTTTCTGAATGAAGATCAACTATCATTGTATGTTAGATGACTATTTCAAGATGATATTTTTGCAAATTAATTCCACTTCATGAGCACTCCACTCATCTGTTTCGGTGCCTAAGGCCAAAGCTTTCCTAAATCTGACTGGTCAATGCAACTTTGGCTGCAAGCAGACTGGAAATGGAAACAAAAAATTTAAAACCTAAAATCTTATCATTCAATGGAGTGCTTATCCCATGCCTACAGGTTCTTTTTATGCCTGAAATCACTTATGCATGTGATTTGGCATAACATTGATGCTAGGGTTAGGGATATATATATATATATATTATATATATATATTGGTTTTTTTTTTAATTTAGCATTTACATGATGATTTCTCAACCCAGGAAGTTTCTACTTGAAAGATCCTGCAGGATTTCTGCTGAATTCAGCCAGGCTTTCTGATTTGTGGGTTAAGATGTTTGAAACTGCATTAGTAAAAAGGCAGGAATGTCAACTCATTAAAAAAAGACCTGGCCAAAGTCTTATTTTACTGGCTATTCCCCCCCCTAAAACCTAAAATCAGAGCTAAAAGTGGATGTTGAAATCTAGTTACCTTTAAAGTCACTCTATGTAGCAAAGCTACTTCTGACCACAAGGGGGCATGAAGCTCTGCTGTGTTAACAAAAGAGCCATATTTATGTATTTATGTGGTGAAGATAGTCAGACGCATCTTGTATTACCACTTTTGTCCCATTAGAGGTGGACTTAGGGGTTGATACATTAACTTTCTTGTTATATGTGGCCATAAATGGTATTGCTACATAGAGTGAATTTGAATTCCAATATGTTTGTGCCAAGTGATGTCAAATAAACTACTAAATATAAAAACATGAATAAGCTATGGTTTCAAATGTTTTATCAACCTCATTTCACATTTCTTTGACGTGACGTGCACTAAAATGAACTTTTCAAGCCATTTATGTATAGTGTTCACTATTAAACAAATGTAACATTTAGGATTCACCGTTGTACGTTTCATGGAATCAAAGTGAAAATACGTTTGGTGACCACGAGTCTGCTTTTTGTTACCTACAGCTGGGTCCCATTTTGACATGAAATCAGAGCCTTCTCGGGGTCTTCTGTGCAGACTCACACACTGGCCTGTTATCAAAACACAGCGCGGAAAACTCTTAAGCCTCATCTGGTCATGTTTCAAGTCACCACATGTAAAATATAGAGATTGAAAATCCAGGAGTGGAGGTAGGTGGTTTCAACTGTATATTTCCACTGTAACACACAACAATGATTCAAATGTGATAAAAGGGACATTATGAGTTAAATTAGCATTATTTCAATCATCCTGCAGGATCCTTGACTGCAGGGGTTTTCCTTTGCTTCACACATTGATAATTCTGTGCAAATACACTTAACACGTCTGTCTTTAGATCAGAATATATAGGAAGTGAAAAAGCTCCTCATTTCTTTACCATTAGATAAATAAAAATCCATGTAGTGGCTGCAACACACAACACTAGATGCATAGACTCTGCATGGCAGCTAAATACTTTTTAAAATAAAGCTTTAACAAAGAGCACTTCATCATATCAAAAATTAGAAAAGCTTGTCTCTGTTTTGAGACATGCTAAATATTTTATGACACCAGAGGCTGACCTCAGGTCATTCTGTGTAGTGCCCAGGAAATTCAGACATATAAATGATGCAATGATATCACAACACAAAAGGACCTCCGAATGTTAAGAAAGGGACTTTTCTTTGGAGGCAGGTGATGGAGATTACTCAAGATGGAATGATTCATCGAGGCCGGTGACAAGCTGGTTGTGTGAGATGAGCCTTGGTGCTATCTTTACCATTCTCCTCGTTTCTGCCGATCTCTCTCTTCTCTGATGTGAAGCCCTGCAGTGAAAATGGCAGTTCAGTACTTGTGCTGCAGCCCACAGGGAACCCCTCTCAATCTGAGCAGCCTGCACCTTTTCTGCAAGTTGGCAGCAGAAAAAGATAAAGGCAGAAAGAGATTAGCCGAGAAAAGTATATGGCATTTTTCACCCGCAGCCCCTCTGGTGTCAAATGTCTACAAATACTCAACCCACATGTGCAACATACAATCAGATGTGAACAGACAGTGGAAGATGTCACATGACTCCCTGTGTCTTTGTTTTCTTCGCCTACCGAAAAAGCTCTGCAGCCAAGAGACAAATTGCTGGGCTGCATTAGCACTACAGTGAAGGATGAAAGTGCATTGAGGAAGGCAAACAAGCATCCCATTACAACCGCCACTCAGCAACAAACACATCTATTAGAGCAGCTGAGCAAAGCTGGAGGTGAGCCTGCACACACCTCCAACAAGCTGCTGTCCAGGGCAATGAGATTAAGAATGCACTTTGCTGGGATTTTTAACAAGAGCGGCAAGAAAGAAAGCACTTTAATGCTTTCTCTCAGTAAAAATGGACCAATAACGAGTATTTACACACTGGGAGAAAAAGTTCATTCATCAGATTAAATATATGTGTACATTATGGGTTTCTTTTTCTTGTAGCAGAGACTGAAACCAGTCTTTTTCCACTATAATTTTTACTCCAGATATCAACATAACATTAAATCCACAGAGGAGGTCTGTGCAAGTCATTGGTCACACTGTATTATAATGATTAATGGAGATCCTAATACAATGACCTCATATTACTGGCCTTTTGCTTTTCTCTTTGTACGCCTCTACAGCTCAGTTATTTTTAATTTCCAAAGTTCTACCTACAGGTTCATCCCCAGGATGGCACCATACAGTCTTATGTGAGACACATCAATTAATATGGTCATGCAATCCCCAGCAGAATGTGAGAAAAATGTGTGTTTTATGCTTTATGTATTGTTTGCATTTAAAGAATTTCATCTATGATTTCATTGTGCATGCACAATCACATTAAAAAAAAATTTCAAAAAATAAAAATTCTGTTCACACAATTTCCTCCTTTTGTTGCCCATACTAATTGCTGTGGCACAAATTCTGACTGCTGTTGTCATGGTAATTGCCTTTTGGGGGTTATGATGCCACTTGAGCTCAAGTGATTGAGAGTGAAAGAAAATGAGTGGAAGTTAGGGGAAGGATTGCGAAGGAGACACACACCGCTCATTGTGTGCCAACATATTTCATGTTTCATCTTGTTTCACGGCGTGTACTATTGGCAGTTTACCTTGACTTGAAATGATCTGACCACGGTGCTGCCTCACGTCAATGCCAGAAAATGAATTTGATGTGGGTGAGCGGGGGATAAGTGTTCTTTCAGCACCGAGCCGAGCGCCAAGAGGTCCCAGAGCAGGGACCCGCTCCCCGCCGTTTATCCACTGCGTTAAATGGATGTGTTGGGTTCAAGGAAGGGTCAGGAAAATATAGGAGACACATATGTCAAACAATACATATTGGAAGAGAAAAGTAGGATCATAAAAAGCCTTTTATCACTTGGCAAACAGGGATCCCTGCAAAGGAAAAAGAAGAAAAAAAAACTCGGTGGATTGAAGCGCTTGATCATCATTATGGAACAAAAAGCGGCCCCTCTGACAGTTGGAACGGGACAAAATGCTGAAATGAGGATGGTTTCTCTTCTCCAGGGTCTTAGTTTTTGGATTTGTGTGTCTATGTGTGGATGTGTAAGTGTGTGCAGGTGTCACAGTGCCCTTAGAAAGTCCTTGCGCAGTGTCAAGAGTTCTGCTGGACCTCAAGCATGACTGGCTTCCTCCTGTTCACCGTTGTTATTCAGACAATTTATCATAACACTCTGCTGCGTTGGTGTAATGTTCTCATTATGTGGTATCTTTATACACTCTACATTTCTTTTTACATCGTTTTCCTAGATCATGATCAGAGAAACAACAGATCCCTTTTCAACCAGATCTTTACACCACTGTCTACAGCAGTTAGTTGTAGTGGGTGAAGCCAGCTATATGACTGCACTCAACTCAACTCAAAAATACGTTATTAATCCCCGCGGGGCAATTAAATACCTCCACCTCTGTCGCCCTAGCAGTGTGCCTCGTTTGAGTCCAAATGTACATTTGGACACAAGTTATACTCAGTCGTCCTTGAAGTAGCAACGAGCTCAAACTGGTGCAGCAACGACACAAAGAAAGGACTCATGATTTCATTCTCAAATGCCAACATTTCTCTTACAGTTTCACGGCAGACATTTGATATTTATCCTTATTTTAGGCATTCATTTAGTCATGAGTCATGCATTGAACTAGCCCAGATCGCATTAACACTACAGAGAGGCATCCTGAAGTAACCTATCTCCCCAGCCGGCGGGTTATAAAGTCAATTTTCCAGAATTCTCAGCTTCTGACAGGAAACAAATCAAAGAGGACACCTGGCTGAGACCAGTAAGGTTTATCAGCTATGTCTTCTACATTTTAAGTCGGGAATGATGGAAAATGCCACGGCATGAATTTTCCATAGTTTTGAGCCAGTTGCCTCCAAAATTACTGTCTTCACCATGATGATGGTGGGGTTTTTTTTAAAGACACACATTTTAAAGCTGTTCACATTTTGTTTTTGTTTGCTTATTTCTTCACAAATTAGACGCTCAGCAGCAGCTCATTAATGGCAATAATGACAAACAGCAAACAGGGCAAGACACAGTACGGACTAACAGAGAGGAAAGGAAAGTCAACACAATACAAACAGTCTCAGGGGTTGACCATGACTGTATAAAGCAATGGACGAAGCATTAGGTCTCGTTGGTAACTGAAGACCGGTTTTGAAGCCTCATTTTCTTCGTAGAGGCACAGCCATATTGATCGGCAAGCCAACGGGAATGTCAAAGTTAGCGTTGCCTAGCAGCTCCTTCAGCGGATGCCTGCAGAGATATCTCCAGAGCTGCCGACGTTTATAGCAGAATAAGCCATTTAACATGTTCTCAGCAGAGAAAACAAAAATTACGGTTGCGTTTAGCCGGCGCTGGATTCATAAAAAAAAAAAAAAAATGTCTAGTTGCGCCGCTAAGCAGTAATATGGCAATTTTGGATAAAAAAAAAAAAAAAAAAAAGGCGATGGTGGCTAGCCATTGGCTGAGCCAGTTGTCAATCATGCTAGAAATAAATGTATTGATTTATGTAAACTCTCATGGTACAAAAAAAAATTATTTTTTTTAAAATCCACCCCCTTTAAAGTTGTCATGCGTGTGAAATCGAACGATTGACACTAACACGTTTTTTTAAACCAGGCGGTGTATGTTTATTTCTGCTCTAAAGTTGGACATTTTAACATGGACGTCAACGGAGACTAACTCACTTTTGCAACCAACTTCTATAGGTTTTACAAATACTACTCCTTTTTTTATTTTTTATAAAAGTGTTCACATTTTACTGGGTCTAGATCAGAAAAATTAAAGCGAGCTGATTAACATACCTCTGTTCAGACATGGGCAAATCAAAAAGCTCCATGTAGCAGTTCATTTTTAAGAAACTAAAATAGCCTTGCTTCCCAGTTTGGACTACTTTGCTGGTTTTAAAAATTCTGGTCAAGAAAATTGTCTTACCGAATTGGCAAAGAGTTTTACTTAAGATAAGACAGTTTACTACATTTAGGGAACATTAGGCTCATTTCCATCAAGAGGATGTTTTTGCAGTGTATGAAAACTAGGCATTTTCTTTTTGTGGATTACAGGAGTGGTACAAGTGTCTCAGTAAGTCAGTAAAATATAAATCCAGAATTATAGGGTAAATTTGTAACTGAATTGAAAATAAACATGCAGTAACATTTCATTGGAATATTATATAAAGCACTAACAAACATCACATGAGGCATGACAATCATGGCTTAAGCTTTACAGCTGGAATGTGTTTGAAATATTAGTACAAGTGGAGAAGAAGTCCTAGATGAAGGCCCACAAACAAGCTGATTCAAAAATGAACAAAATTTAATCAACTAAAAGTACTGCACAGGCAGGAAATCCAAAAGCCTAAAACTCAAAACCACATGAAAAGACACAGGAAACTGGTCTTTACCTGGGAGGAACTAACACATACAACCAATGATGAACAGAAACAAAGTTCTGGCACTGAACAAAGGGAAAATACCAGTATAAACACTGATGGCTACACCTCATACAGCTGTGTGGCAATCAGCAGCTGAAACCTGGTGTGACACAAGACCAGGAAACAAGACTAAACGCAATCCACACGGGACAAAAAGAAGAAAAAGTTCAGCTGTAAGTGAGATTAATAAGGTGCAGAAGGCAAAATCGAAAAATCACTTTGTCACTGTGCATTTCTATAAATGGTTTTTTTTGTGTGTAATTATATATATATATATATATATATATATATATATATATATATATATATATATATATATATATATATATATATATATATATATATATATAAATAAATAAATAAAAAGAGGAAAATAAATTCTGCCAAAGGAGACTAAGATCACTGAATGTGGGACATGAAAGACCAAGAAAGAAAAGACAAGACAGTGATGGGTGCAGCTTGTTGACTGTGTGGTGTGTTGTAGCGTGTGTGAATGAGTGTATAACGTGTTGTGTGGACAGGGAAAAGGCGGCGGAGCATTTCATGTACCATTGTTTAGTTTTGGTGTGGGACGTGGGACGTGTGCGTAGTGCGCGTGCATGTAGGCCTGTGAGTATATTTAAGTGTTTGGGGGACGGCAGATATGTATAAAAGACAATATACATAGAAGTATCTTTAAGTCGTATACATGCAGTCAACATGTACATATAAGTATTAATTGGGGGAAGAGAGAAATACAAAAATGTATCTATATTATATACACACACATACATACACACACACACACACGTGTGTGTATGTATATATATATATATATATATATATATATATACACACACATACATACATACATACATTTCTGTACAACCGCAGCTAGCCACAGCCTCTCAGTCTCATTAACCTCAGGACTCTGTCCTAATTTTTTTTTTTTTCAGTCATTCTGTTATTGATTTACCTAAAATAAAAACCTAAGCTATCCTGAAGCTTGACAAACACAGCCTCAGCTCTGAGATTGTTGTAAATTATAAAGCATTGTGAAGTATCCAAATAGTGGCTGAAACTTACATAATGCTAATAATGGTATAAGTTCTTACAAACAGACAAATTATAATGAGCGCACTGTCAAAGCAGATCTGAACCAACAGGAAAAAAGCCAGAGGGTGTGCAAATGAGTTTAAAAGTATGCATACAACATGGAATTGAACATTACAGATCAAATTACACAAAAAAGAGGGAAAAAAAATAGGTATGTTTTTTCACAAATTACTGATGGCTCATTTTTATGTTTTCATTTAACATAAACACAGGTCTCATCGTCATATAGTCTACACTTCCCATTCTTAATGTTGTATCTAAGAGTAAGCAAATGCAAGTTGTGCAGAGTGAGACGTCATTTTCTTACACAGCCGTAGAAGTCGTGCCGTGTACAGGAGCCTCAAGGTAGTGTTCCTCAATCCAGGTCTTCACGACTCACTGCCCTGCATGTTTTACGCGTTCCCCTGCTCCAACACACCTGATCCAAATGAATGGATCAAGCATCAGCTTGTCATCAAGACCTGCACATGCGTGACATCAAGACCTGCACACGCCATTTGGTTCAACCAGATGCGTTGGAGCCAATAAACATCTATAACATGCAGGGCAGACCAGGGCAGAACACCGGTTTAAGATCTTAAATTATACGGTAGCATCAGTAAGAATATCTATATGTGGTATTGTGGAAATTATATACTTCATTAATTGAATCCAAAAAAATATCCAAAACTAGTTTGTGGTTAACAGGAAAACAGAAGACAACCGTCCCTCTGTTGAGATGTGTAATTATGTAAATGCATTTGTCTTCCGTGGAAATACAAGTCAAAAGGGGTGTCAGACACCAGACCTCACCATCGTATGGGCTGTATGAGGTCGCGCGCTGTCGCTCTCTCTCTTTTTTTTCTCTCTCAGATTAATTCAAAGCATCCCACTGCCTGGGAAATGGCAACACTGTGGAGGAGACAGCCTGAAGTTACACTTTGATGGACACAGTGGTCTATCTCTCCCATTGACTTCAGTGGTTAAATTGTGACCCCGCTGGTCTTTTTGGCAGGGCCTTATCAGCGCTGGCCAAATGAGGGGAGCCTGATGGAATGGCTAAGAAGACGATTTGTGGATGGACAAGCACAGTGCTAGTGTTAAAGCTGCATGCCAAACGCACCGAGGACGCTGAGCACATGGTGAAAATGGGATAGGGTACTCATCTATTTCATCAGGCTGAAATTGAAAACAAGGGTGTCGAATCCTTTCCAATATAAAGTGATTATAGTTCCTCACTAAAGATGGAACTAATCATTAGCCGAGTGTATTACTGTTGGAAAACATGATTCCAGGGCTACAGCAAAGATAAATGTCAGCTTAAAGTTTATTTAAGTAATGCAAACCTTTTATCCTACAGAGCACAGAAAATCCAGTGGTTGCAACCTTTTGAAGTGTGTGTGTGTGTGTGTGTGTGTGTGTGTGTGTGTGTGTGTGTGTGTGTGTGTGTGTGTGTGTGTGTGTGTGTGGTGGTGGTAGACCCACGTAACCCCTCAATTCAGTGGCAGAAAATCTATATCCACTTAAAGAGGAGGAGTCACATCAGATTATAGATATATGAAATCCATCTTGTTTCTGAACTCTGTCCTTTGTAGGAAGCAGATCAATGGAAAAGCCTCTCCTTGAACTGTGTAAAGTGCCACAAAAATCTGTAAATATGAAAAAAATGTTTAAAAAAAAAAAAACTTGAGGAAAACATGCTGTGCAAAAGATTTATAAACACTTTACAAAACCAGGCCGCATGCCACAAATATGAGTACTGGAATGTTGTTAAATTTCATGTTTGTTATGTTAAAGTAGTTGCTGTCCACTCCAGAAATATTAGACCTGCATGTTTGCAAGATGCATGGATGCATTTGTCCTGAATATGTAGGTTTGTGTTGTATCTTGTATTTTTTTTTCTGTATTTCATTCATCTACTTTTACTAGTCTGGATGTTGGGAAACTATTTTGTGTATAGGCATGTACAGTAATTTACTTAAAGATGACAAAATAACAAAAATAAAAGGATCTACGTTTCAGTATCACTTCATAGCCACCACCCTTTTCAAAAAGAAACAGTGTAAGAGAAAAATAAGGAGCTGTCTGCAGCGTTTCAAGTGAGAGCATTGTTAGCGCTTGTCGCGCTCCCATTTCTCTCACTTCTTTTATGTGATTTTTCTTTCAACTGAGCTCACAACAGGAAGGGATCATGGTCTGCATACAAAACAAGAGCATAGCCACTATAATGAAATTAATCAAATTAGGCCACAATGAAAGTAATTACATCCCACTCCACATGAAAACCATATTTATGATGTGAAGAGGCCATGATCGGGCTTTTAAATTTGACATAAATATTTGTATGCACCAAAATAAAGGTGTTTAAAGTCTTTAGAGTTTCGCAGTCTGTAATGTAGTCCCAGTGGTATTGCATTTGTAGTACAAAAGCAGCATATTTTAGTTCAAAATACAATTTATTGTTGGCTATTTTTTTTTTTTAAATAATCCAGAAATGTTGAATCTCTGATCCTCTTTAAAAAGAAAAATGAAAGGCAGAAAAGCTTCAGTTTGGTTGTTTCAAATTGAACTAAGTTATATATATATATATATATATTTTTTTAATAGCTCCAATATACTGTATATGTGGTGTGACAAAAGAGAATGTGGGCTGGACTGGAGGCGCTACAGCAAGGAGTGAAATGGTCCTACACCTCCCCTGCTGGGGCCATAAACTCATTTGAAGAAGTTTTACTGTGGTTGTAAATCAAGTGAAAAGCAAGGTTATCTTCTCGTGTGGAATCCAGGTTAAAGGAACTTAATCATTGGCTTCATTTTTCAGACCAAGCGTTGTCTTTTACCTTTTTATATGTGGCCTAAGCTAGAATAAAAAACATTTTTAGCTTTAATACGTTACTCTTTCTTCCTCTTTTCTTTGACTGACGATGTACAGCCAAGCACTGAAAATACTAAGTTGATACCTTTGCCACAGTTGTGGGGCTGCATACACTTATATCACGTGATGCTGCATTCAAACGCTGCAAGGCTTTGAAATTATGCTAAAAATACCATTCTATATTTGGAATTTGTTTTACCTAAATGTAAGTTTTTGTGCTGCCATGCTTTAAGTTGCTTTTAAATCTGCTGTTCTTTCGTCAAAAAACTAAAATAGTGCAAAGCGTCATTTTTGGTCCAATGATGGCACACATGGAGGGGGCTCCGTTAAAAAAGGACAAAGACGGAGGACTTTCTCACTGAAACCAGTAGCTGTATCGCTTTCTGAGGCAGATTGGACATTAACAGTCAACATTAACACATTAGCAACTTATTTTTTTTTTTTTTTTTTTTTTTGCCTTCAAGAAGTCTAATTAGCTTTTTGACAATCTGGCACATTTAAAGTTTCAGATTGTGATCATTCTAAAAGAAAAAAACCTTTTTCATTTAATTGGTTAAAATTATTTTCACATTCTGATAAGAATTAATTCAATCCGCATTAACATGAAAAACATCAGTCATCCGCGGTTGCTAGGTCACTGTAGAAGCCCAATTATTTTACTAGGGCCAAAGGGAGTCATTCACGGCCCTTCCTGCCCCTCAACTGGCTGTTTAGGTTGTTTCCATGGTTATGTACACTCATCTTACGTACACGCGGTGTGCAGAACTGGTGTTGTGGACAATTACATAGAACTGTCTTCTGTTGTGATTGGTAACGTCAGCAAGTTGCATTGACATAGTGAAGGAGCTCAGTTGCCAAGGACCATCCAAAAATTGGTGCGCATTTAAAATGTAAGTTTGCATTCATCACAGGTTCAGCCACGAAAAAAAAAAAAAGAAAAAAGGTTGGATGCTGCAAGAAGTAAAAGAGGTAATGATGGTATGACTTTTCCCTGATGGCAACAATAGAGGAAAGAGATGGGACTGATGTAACCATGACATCAGTAAGACTGATGTCATATTGCCCGTATTTCTGTTGGACAGTTAATTGTTCTCTCCATATTACATATGGTCTAGATGATCTGATGACTCAGCACTCCGATGAAACATGAAGAAATCCCTGGACATTTGTGGCTTGCAGTGAGCCTACCTGCCCGGTGGCAGCAGATGGTATCGTACTTGTTGCCTGCAGTAGTTGGCTGGTAAAGTGGATCCATGCTCTCTACAGCAGTGATTCCCACAGTTGGACTTTTGACTGAGGTTAGAAGGAAGAGACGTGTGAAACTCCACCTTTAAAACGCAGGACTGTGAGCACCTGCAGTCAACGACATCAGCAGCACCTCTGTTCCCAGCATTCGTAACGTCCCTGAGATGATAGTCTCGTCATGTACAGGCTGTAAGACTCTGAAACTCTTGCTGAACTTTTAACAGCACACTTGTGCATGTTGCAGTTAAGCTCACACCTTTAGTCAGTGAAACATCGTGTGAGCAGCAATTTATCTCTCCTCCTATTTTCCTTTGTACTCAAAAAGATCCTGAGTTTCCTGTCGAAGGGAGAAGAAGAAAACGCTCTCTTCTCTTCCTATTGAAGCCAAGAGCTGCTACATTTTCTGGATTATTTAGATTATTTATTGCCTTTGTTGCCCCTGTTTTTCACAGCAATGTATTTTGCCACTCACTGTTCCTACAGATCAATGCAGAGCAGAATGTCAGAGCAGTTTCTCAAATCACAGGTTAAAAAGACAGTGGCCAAGGTGTCCTGTCAGTTGCTACAAAGCTGTATTGGTGGAGACAAACTTATACTAAAAAAAAAAAAAAGGCTTTCAAGATCAATTTTGGATTGTGAAATAGTAAGTTTTACTGTTTTATAGAGCTCTAGTTTCTGTGTAGGCTGCAAATGAATTTTCATGCTTTATGTTGTCCTGTTTACCTGATAATAAAGCTGCCCTTGACCTTGATGGCAAAAAGACTGATAAAAAAAATGAGGAGGAAATAATGCATCTGAGTCTGCACTCCCTGGAATGTCTAGGTATGGATAAAGCCATAAACACACAATGGCTAAATTATTTGTTCAAATCAAATAAATCCTTGACAGCTTAGTTGTGGTTGTATATGTAAAGCAATTATTGTCATTCACCGAACCTTCTGTGTTCTAATACGTAATTATAAAGCAGTTTCCCGTCATCTGTTCTAACCTGACCTGCATGATTGTAAAAGGCAGCATTTTCAACAACAACAACAAAAAAAAACATTTACAGTGTTAGCTCAAAAATATGAAAACAGATATATTTCCAAAACATGTAATAGCTCTACACAGGCATGCAAGAGTGCGCTTTTATATTTGCCAAAAAGTGCCTGAGTGCCTGAATGGTTTTTTTTTTTTCAGCATGTCAGGTGCCACCATTATGAAGCCTGTTGCCCAGCAACCAGTGCCAAACACACTGTGCATCACGGAATCTGCTAAGCAGCAGAAGTTGATGTTGTTGTAAGAGGGCATCTATTCGAGTGTGTGTGTCTGCATGTCTGTGCATTCGCAAACAGACGCTATTGCAGCCCTCCGCCAGGCTTAGGAGGTTGCTGCACCTATATGACTTTTTAAATGATCGTGGATTCCTCCCATTTTTCAGCCCTGCGTTATTATCCTGATCAGGGTCACAGAGAGGAGGGGAGTTGATGGGGTCAGGGAACTGGGGTAGTAGGAGTTCAAGATTATGTTCAATGTACAGAATGTACCCATTATTCAACAGCCTTACCATAAATAAGCAATGGGGGTCTAAAGACTGTTCCTCTGATGTATGATGTGATCTTTTGGAATTAAAATAACAGCAAATACATGCAGCATTACCATAATGTGTAATTAAGAGACTTAAGCTTAAGTAAATCTATTTGGAAAGGGCCAAAGTAAAACACGAAACTGCCAAAACGATAACCAAACACACGATAAAGAGATATAAATGTTTCAAAGATACAGTTGGATGTGGGAAACAATTTGGAAGGCACACTATTTTGTGGCAATCTGTAACATAAAGTTGAGACATAAAAGGACTATGATTGGATACCATACTTTTGTAAGTACTTTGTAAATACTCTTGTAAGTCACATTAAAATGTGACTTACAAGAGCCAGTGATATAAAACAAGCAAAAAATGACACAAAATGACCAAAATAGGATGAAAAAGATAGAACTGACAACAGAGACCTAAAATGATCCATGCAAACACCCCACCCACCCACCCACCCACGCATCCATCCATCCATCCATCCATCCACCCATGCATCCATCCATCCATCCATGCATCCATCTATGCATCCAACTATGCATCCATCCATCCATCCATCCATCCATGCATCCATCCATCCATGCATCCATCCATCCATCTATGCATCCATCCATGCATCCATCCATCCATCCATCCATCCATCCATCCACCATCCATCCATGCATCCATGCATCCATCCATGCATCCATCGATGCATCCATCTATGCATCCATGCATGCATCCATCCATCCATCCATCCATGCATCCATCCATGCATCCATCGATGCATCCATCTATGCATCATCCATGCATCCATGCATCCATCTATGCATCCAACTATGCATCCATCCATCCATCCATGCATCCATCCATCCATGCATCCATCCATCCATCTATGCATCCATCCATGCATCCATCCATCCATCCATCCATCCATCCATCCACCATCCATCCATGCATCCATGCATCCATCTATGCATCCATCCATGCATCCATCCATGCATCCATCCATCCATCCATCCATCCATCCATCCATCCATCCATCCATCCATCCATCCACCATCCATCCATGCATCCATGCATCCATCGATGCATCCATCTATCCATCTATCCATGCATCTATCCATCTATCCATCCATCCATCCATTTCTCTGTATTCACTTTATCTTAATTGCAGCATCTTAACCCACTTGACAGTAAGTGAGAGGGGAGGTACATTGTACACGGTCAGCCTGTGATCATTTGACTGCAGCACATTTGATTGTTATATTGATAAAACTTTAGTTAAATAATTTAGATAACATTGCAGATAATCTATCATTGGCTGACAGTCAGAAACACTAAGCATGAAAAGAAACGAGCACTGGGGTCCAAGCAGATTTGTAGCTTTCGCAGCCCACAGTAGGATAACTTCATCCAGTAGACACCTAAGGCCTTCAAGCAACTAAAGCCTTGCAGAAGTATGTCAAATTTCACAATTTCATCTAAACTGGCTTCCCCTTTCAGTCGTCATGAATGTGAGATCTAATCCTGGAAACCATAAGTGCTTTTTGTACCAGGCTGTAAACATGTTTATTTGTTCGGTAAAGTCTGGGAATCAACGGAGACCGGGTCGTGTTTGGAGCAAGCACCTAGCGGTCATTCAGTGAACTGCACTTTTCCCTACTTCCACATTGGCATCGGCTCTGAAAACGGACGTTGTGTCATGCCTCACACCTGTTGTATGTCGCTAAAAAAACCATATAAAACAACTGCAATAAAATCTGTCTTTAGGAGCTTAGTGAGACATGACAGCACATGAATATCCGGGGTAGTAGTTTCACTCCAGAATAAGACTGGAGGACTACGCCACCTCAGGTCAGGTATGTCAGTAATGTTGAAGAAATTATCATAAAAGTGAATCCCTAAGCTCTTTTGATGAAAAATAGCTGAAGAGATTCAACCTGACCTTAAGAAACAGGTGACATTTCCCAGCTGAGGAGCTGAAACCCATCGTCGGTGATAAAGAGAGCATCTTACTTAAATGTCACAGTGCTGGACAGACTACTTGTGATATTGTTTAGAATCTGAGACCTTGGTGAGGAGCTTTTTTTGTCATTACAGTGGACAAAATGATATTTAATCAGGGTATCTATATCATTGAACCTTATATAATGTCTTTGTAATAATTAAAACACTCTCAGTAGCAGTAACCGAGAATATTCCAAGCACAAGACTTTGAAAAAGGAACGAAAACAGTTTTCCTTCACTATAAGTCACTTTTCACTCTGCCCTGAAGTTATGAGAGAATAATAAGGCTGGAAACAGGTACTTAAGCCGCTGTCAAGTAATACATGAAAGGAAAACAATAAAGTCTCCCGTGCTCTGAAATATACCTTTGCCTCTGAGAGGAGAAGAAAAATGCCATAGTGGGAACTGTTATACTAAGTGATTTTATTAATTCAAACCCCTGCTGTGAGCTCAGTCTGTCACAGACAGATTGTTTGACTCAAATTGGACAGAATTCCCCGGCCCATTGAAAAACATCTAAAGCCCATACATATTGCAAGTTCAGCTATAGAAGTGGGCCGTAAAGACAACAAATACTCAAATAGCGGCCAAAATGAAAACACATTGGTTTGTGATTGAATAACATGAAGTGATTCATCTTTTCTGAACGCTGGTTATTAGGTGCCATCCTCTTGAAATGCGTTCAAGAGAGACTCTCACCGTTCAGACCGTTTCGTTTGATTATTTCTGAAAGAGCTAAAAAGGTAAAAACTGCACTGTTACACAAGAGCTTAATATCCCTCTGACTAGATTGTGAGAGGTTAACCTTTTTTAATCGCAACATGGTGTCCTTTATATATTTCTCTTTAAAATAAAATCATGTTGTAACCATTTTTTAGGCGTCCTGGGCTCCAGATTAACGCCTGCTGGATTAACTGTCAGAAAATCTGCTACCAGCATTATAGTTTTAAAACACATTATTTATTAAAGGAAGTAGTTTCCTTCATTATGGCCTCTTATTTTATTTTTCACAATATCTATGACAAAACTGCTTTTCACCATCTTATCAGTCTGTCAAAATAGGGTTACATCATTGTTACACAAATATTAACAGTATTTAAAGCAAAATGTTTGTGTTATTCAAACAAATTTCTCTCTGAGGATTAAAGAAGGTATCATTCTATCTGAACAGTATGTCTTCTTATTCATTTTGCCTACAGTTATTTATCCACGTTTTCCCTTCCACTGGCAGGCAAAATGTGTCTGACATGAAAACAATTTTAATGCATTTAAAGCTTAATGAAAAATGTCATAAATAATGGATTTTATAAACTGAGCGCTGGCAAAAAGATTATTGGTGCAGTTGTTTTTAAATGTCAAATACTGAGCTATGCTTATTGCCATCATACATATGAACACATATTCAAGGGTTGTTCTTTAACGACCATCCCGTCTTCATTATAGAAATATATTTATTTATGTGTTATTCTATTTAAAGGCAGGGTAAGGGATTTCTGGAGGATGTCAAGTCTGTTGATCTTGAAAACAAAACATAATTCCTCCCTTCCTCTGGTGCCCCCCCGAGAAAACATGCAGAAACATGAGGCGTTTTTAGATTAGACTGCGCTATTATCCCTGGATAAAGAACACGTGTTTAATCCGCGCTGGGCAGTGTAAACGCAAGACATGTTATTGCATCCCTGGTGTCTGAAGCCGATTTGAGGGGCGGGAAGACGACTCGGGAGGCGTTATCGAGTGGAACTACGCAACGTAACGGCCTGTTGTCTGTTTGGTCGACCTGTCTGGCTACACCGCCATCAGAAGAGCTGGCTGATGCGGGAGATAAGCGGGTGGTGGATCCATGTTTTATAACAAATGGACTTGCGTAGCAACTTCTCTTAAAATCGTGTTGCACAAACATGACCAGCAGTCTTCCTCTGCCACTCCTGCTGATGTATTTGTTGAACGCAAATGACTTTTCATGGAAAATAATCGCTCTCATGTCATTTTAAACTTCTTTAATGTTTAACAGTATCTCATTTACTGTCAGTGTTCTATCATCAATAATTTAATCAATAACTAATTTGGTTGAATTTTAATGTAAACCATTTATTCAGTTGCTGCAAAAATTTCAGTTTTCTTTGCTAGATATATTATTGTCATTTAAACCTTTTTCTGCAATAGTAAGGTCACAAAAGGCAAATATTTTCAAACCCTTGTCTTTTTTTTTTTTTTTTTGCAACTTTATACAAGTTAAAAATCACTTTTAAAATAGATACCACATGCAGCTGATGAAAATAATATAATGCCACTGTTGTGATTCTAATTCATTTTCCACAAGTCAGCGGTATATTTCCTACATGTCAGTGTTGCAGTGCTCGTGTTGTTCCTCTCAGTGTATAGTAGCAAAGGAAACATGTTGTCAACCCCCTCGTCTCTTTCCCTGCCCGCACTGTCTGCCTCTGTCTCTCCTACTTCTTCATTGCCCATGGCCTGAGGGAACAGTTGGCTTTCTGAATGTTCTTCCCCCCCTTTGTGAGCTCACATTGATTGGCTCCCTGCTCCCCCCCAAAGCAAAGCAGCATGGGGTGCCAGCAGCCAGTTTTCTGTTGGTGTTGGTCTGACACACACACACACACACAAAAAAAAAAAAAAAACGGGGGATGGGGTGGGGTAATTAGGAAAGGAAATTGTCTGGTACTTCATAACCTGTTTAGGTATGTCTCCTATGTTCTTGCTGTATGCTGTAATGATGAGTTCAACACTTTTTCCTCATGTCTCCGCGTCAGATCCAGTGCAGAGTCCTATTTTCAAAGCTCTGTCTTCTAACTTATAATTGCCCTGCTGTTTTCCTCAGTCCTTTCCTCCCCCCTGTTTGTTGAACCAGACTTTATGGCACAATAAGAAATGCAGTCACACAGTCCGAGACACTGACACTGGCTTGACGAAATTAGAGAAAGAAATTAATTAAGTTTTAACTAAAACGTGAGTTTTTGAGAACTGTCATACCCTGGGAAACGTATGACTCCAACACTAGGCATATCACTGAGCATCGTGACTGTCCGCAGCAGGGAAAACGTGCACTGAGAGTGCACATTTTGACTGGAGGACCGCCAGTAGTTGGTTAGTTGGAGGATGTGGGCTGGTCTCTGGAGCTAAGTGGCTGTTCATTCATAAACCAGGTGGGAACCGTAAATGAAATCACAGACATCTCCCGGCCTCTGCAGTCAAAGATCACATTGTGCTGTTTTTCTGTAGGGAGCAGCCGGATTAGTGGGGGCCCAAATTCAGGAACATTGTCCAAAAATCCTGCAGAAGAAAACCCACCTCCAAAAAAAAAAAAAACACAGGAAAATGTCCGTGAGGTAATGCAAAAATGTTCATGTTATTTTGACTTGAGTCATTAATATGAAATTAATTATCATTATTCAGCTTTATGGCAGCAGGATTTCTTGATGCTGCTAATTTTGTCACCACGCATTCAGTCCCCTCATTATTTTTAATTGCAGTCATCCGAGCAATGGCTTTTAATCTGAAAATAAAAATAATAATGGTATTAGTAAATTATAAATCTAAACTACTTCACAGTGCAAAATGTTATGGGACACTATTAGTTTGATGACAAATAATATTTTTCACAAAATGTAACAATTAACACTGACATTCACAGGGACGTCATTTGTTTTTCTTTATTTGTGACAAAATTCCAACTTCCCTCATCTCCTGAAAATCATGTTCATGCTGAAAACCCTCTGTGTGACTGCGTTTGAAAAAATAATAAAACTCCGTGGTTGAGGCTAGGAAAAAACTGTGGTTCATGTCAAATATTCAAAAAGTGCACAGCTGATATTTTTGACGATGACAAACATCCCGAGCCCGAGTAATGGATTTCACTTAAATCATGATGGTTAACAGATTTATCATGAATACTTTTCTCCATCTGTACCAACCTGAGCTACTTTAGCACCTGTCCTAAATACAACCATTATAGGTGCTGCAGTGACTCTAAGTAAATGTATCACTGTAATGTCGTTAAACACTTGGATACAGACAAAAAAAGATTCCAATCAAAGCATGACTGTCCCTAGAAAGGATGTCACCCAGGTAACATACACTATATTGCCGAAAGTATTCGCTCAGTATTCGCTATTCCAAATAATCGGAATCCGGTGTTTCACTAACTTCCACGGCCACAGGTGTATAAAATCAAGCACCTCGACATGCAGACTGTTTTTACAAGTATTTGTGAAAGAATGGGTCGCTCTCAGGAGCTCAGTGAATTCCAGCGTGGAACTCTTATAGGATCCCACCTGTGCAACAAATCCAGTCGTGAAATGTCCTCGTACAGAGATGGGCTTGGGCCTGGAGGACCCAGGTTCAAGTCCCCTGGCTGGCAACAACGGTGAATTACTGTGGGGCCCCTGAGCAAGGCCCTTAACTCCCAATTGCTCCCCGGGCGCTGGAAAAAATAGCAGCCCACTGCTCCTAGTGAAAACTAGTGATAGGTTAAAAGCAGAGGCAAATTTTGTTGTGTTTCATGAGATATATACTGACAAGAATAATAAAGTTTAAGTTTAAGAACATGTGAGTGTTTGGGAATGACAGCAACTCAGCCATGAAGTGGTAGGACACGTAAACTGACGGAGCGGGGTCAGCTGATGCTGAGCCGTATAGTGCAAAGAGGTCACCAACTTTCTGCAGAGTCAATGGCTACAGACCTCCAAACTTCATGTGGCCTTCAGATTGGCTCAAGAACACATGGGTTTCCATGGCCAAGCAGCTGCATCTAAGCCATACAAGTGCTATCCAGTGGTGCAGTGGTTAAAACCACGCCGCCACTGGACTCTAGAGCAGTGGAGACCCGTTCTCTGGAGTGACAAATCACACTTCTCCATCTGGCAATCTGATGGACCAGTCTGGGTTGCCAGGACAACGGTACTTGTCTGACTGCATTGAACCAAGAGTAAAGTTTGATGGAGGGGGGATTATGGTGTGGGGTTGTTTTTCAGGAACTGGGCTTGACCCCTTAGTTCCAGTAGAAAGGAACTCTAGATGCTTCAGCATATCAAGACATTTTGGACAATTCCATGCTCCCGACTTTGCTTCCAACATGACTGTGCACCAGAGCACAAAGGAAGGTCCATAAAGACCTGGATGACAGTCTGGTGTGGATGAACCTGACTGGCCTGCACAGAGTCCTGACCTCAACCTGATAGAAAACCTTTGGGATGAATTAGAGCGGAGACTGAGAGCCTGACCTTCTCATCCAACATCAGTGTGACCTCTCAAATGATCTTCTGGAAGAATGGTCAAAAATTCCCATAAACACACTCCTAAACCTTGTGGACAGCCTTCCCAAAGAGTTGAAGCTTTTATAGCTGCAAAGGGTGAACCAACATCATGTTGCACCCTATGGATTAGGAGTGGGAGGTCACTTAAGTTCATATGTGAGTCGAGGCAGGGGAGCCATATAGTGTATGTTGCTCTAAATCACAGCGTACTTCTTCTGCGTTTATGTTTCCATCACACACAACTGACATTTACCAAGGGCGCTGATACAACATCATACCATCGCAGACCTTGGCATTGGGACTTGTTGCTGTTGACAGTCTAAATAGTCTTTTGCGGATGAAATGAATGCAGGGTTCTAAAAAATGATCTTGAAACCTCACGTCTGATACAACACCTATTTCCAAGGCAATGTGGTCCATCCCACATGCCTCTGAGCCCAGAGATGTCCATCTGCCATCTTGGAAAAGGTTAAAATAAGGTTTCTGTTATGTACAGTAAAGTTTCAGTATCATCTGTGACTGTAGGTCTTTTCAGATGTCCTTTACAAAGGGTTTCTGCTTGCCTATGTGGTTATATCAGCTACTGAAGGATGCAGATCTGACAGAGTTGAGATCACAAGTGTCCAGCTTGTCCTTCATGCACGGAGATTTATGTGCTTTAAAAAAGAGAAATATTGAGATCTTTTTGAGTCTTTCTTTGAGGAATATTGTTTTGAAGCATTTTTATGATTTTCTTCTACATTTGTTGATAAAGTTGCGATAACCTTCCTGTTTTTGCTCATTAAAGAACCAGCCTTTTGGTTTTTGACCCAAACCATCATTAAAATCAACATTTGATAGGACCTGCTTTAAATAAAACCCTTTTTTTTCCTTTGTCCTATATTTACTAGCACTAACCTTCTCCTTTACCAACTTTGTGTTTCACGCCAGAAAAATGCAAAGATTTATACATAATGATGACATCATTTGTGCATCAACTATACGGCTGTATGTTGTATTTGATTAAATGTTTTTGACTTTCACTTTCTTCTTCTGTTTTAATGAGCATTAAAATGCAGGGGTCCTGCTTTTCAGTGTGACAAATGAAAGCAGTTGCTGAATCAAAGGTCTAATTGCATTTGGTGATAAAAAAAACAACAAAAAAAACAACTATGTATGCCTTTTTGGTGCCTCAGAATAGTCTTCTGAATTTGATCAGTACACGATGAAATGCGTCTTTAGCTGAAATGGCTGCACTGAATTATCTGTAATCATTGCTGTCTGAATCAGCAGCTGTTTGCACTGAAGAAAAACACCACAGTTTAACGTCATGCAAATGCTTTGTCCCGGTTTAAAACTTCACTAAAATTCATGACGGTGCTTGAATAGCTGTTAATTATTAATCTTTATGCTGAGCGGAGCAAACTGGGAGAACGGCAAGCTTAACTGAAGGCTGAAATGAAAACAAATGTGATGGCGTAAAGCTGAATGAGGATCCACAAAAGTAAAGGTCCTTTATGGAAAAAGCTTGCAAGAAAGTAAATAAGAAACAAACCAAAGGCGCTGCACAGGCAGGGAAATCAACACCAAACACAATCTGACCATAGATCCTGAAACTGGCAGGCAACAAACTGAACAGGAGAAGCACAATAACAACATTGACAGAAACTGTGTGTACTGTATTTACTCTATATACCGGGGAGAGTAATGACAAACAAGATGTGGCAACCAGTAACAGAACCAGGGTGAGAAACCGGCAGGAAGCAGAACTAAACAGATTACACAAAGAGGAAACTGCATCGAACTAACTTACAAGGCAATAATACAAATGAACACGCTCCATTCAGTTCCTCTGGTTGCTTAGTCAGTCTGTGCTGAAATATCTCAACAAATATTGGACAGATTACATTAAAATGCCTATTTTGGCTTAAATATTGACATTCTTTTCCTCTAGTCCCTGAGTGAGGTTCATATTTCTACCTTCCATCCATTTTCATCCGGTTCCAGCTTTTCCAATTTCTCCTCAGGTGAGTGTGTGTTCACACCGGAGACATCGTCAATCCATCACGGCCACATTCTTTTTCCTCGCTTTTAATCAACAATGTTCTTCATAATCTTTACCTTTGGTGTCCGTGCTGCCTCCTTGAAATATAGAGCTTAAAACCGTGTCTAAACTGATGGAAAAAGTCAACATGAAAATACGGAAAACCCCTTCAGAAACAAGCAGCAATCCCACTTGTGTACATTTTGCCGTGGCTCCACAGTGTTTAACCGCCAGACTCGGACACCCATGTCGGTAAAGCAGGTCAAGTAAACCTGATGCTCAACAATGCTTCACTGCTGCTCACTTCGCACAGATTTTTTTTTTCTCTCTTTTCTTTTCAAGTATTTCACCTACATAGTGTGTTTTTGACTGGATCTCCTTGACCCAGTTGTGATAAGGAAAATTCCCCTCTATAATGGGATCAGCGTGTCTGTCGAGAACAAGTGTTCATCACAGACATCAAACCGCCTCGAGAGAGGCGTCGCAACACTGTGATCACAGGTCTGTCAGGTCTATCCCTTTCAAAACAGCTCGGTGGAAAACCTCACAGAAGATTTTATATCATGACAGAAAATATTATTCTGCATCACATTCCCAGGCTTTGATGGAATGTGCCGGTGCTGGATCTAGACTTTGACTGTTGCAGTTTGAAAGATGATTGAAATATTTTACAAAAGAAAAAAAAACAGTACATAATTGTAGTGATTTATAGTAATCATTATACAATTCTCTTAAGTAAACTTAAAAAAGAAAACAAAAAAAAAAAAACAGTACATTTTTGACAAACCCTGGTTGCAATAAAGATGGGAAAGCCTCAACTACACATAAAAACCAAATGGTTTGAAATACATCTTCAACTGGATATGGCATAAAAACAATAATTTAAAGCTGACACTGATGTGGTTTGTCCTTTTGTTTTTGTGAAAAAGTCTTTTCATTTCAATACACCAACATATTTGAAAAGATGTGGGATAGAAGCAGGTTCATCACAGTTTTTACACCAATACTTTTAATGACACTCTTGTTTCTGGGACCTGAGAATTTATATATATATATAATATATATATATATAATATATATATATATATATATATATATATATATATATATATATATATATATATATATATATATATATATATATATATATATATATATATATATATATATATATTAGTTATATTTCCACTTCATTGAAATGTGGTTTAAATTTTTACATCTGTTCACATCTTCTAGCTGTTTTAGGAACTGTTTTAGACATGCGTTCCATTATATATGATGATGAAGTTCCCAGTTTTCGATTTGGCTCTTGTGTGCTTATGAAGTTCAGGACAAGAGTGCCTTAAATATAAACTGCTGGCTGAACTGGCTTTAATTAAACCACATCAATGTATAACTTGTTTTTATTCTGTATTCTAGTTGATAATTTGTCTGCTAGGTTCTTTTAATATAGTAGGTTTTGTCCAGATTTGTTCCGTTTATGGTACACCTTGCAACAATCACCCATTTAACAGGAGTAAGTTTTATAGTAATTAACAGCTCAATAAAATTTTACAGCGCCCTGGTATCCTGGATTCAAAACTTTGCTGCTCGCGTCCTGTGCTGTGAATCAATTACGTAAAATTTTCCAATCGCGAATAGAGAAAAAACATTCGCATTAGTTAATTCATGGCTGTCTTACAAGCTGGGGACAGGCTACGATCAATGCTTCCTGTCACCTTTTAGCAGGACAAATGGCACCTATTGTCCCAGCCCATCCCTCCCTCTAAGTTTAGACAGCTGGGGCAGATACACAAGCCAGAAAAACAGGGAGGGGGTTGCTCAGAGGACTCCAGACACACCAGCAGACTGTATCTGCTTTGTGATGACTCCTAACATAAGAGCTTGTGAGAGGGTAAACTCCACGCTGACCCTGATCACATCCCAACTTTGAAGAGTCAGTCACAAGCAAGCAGGGCGGCGTGTTTCTAACTTTTGACATGGCTGCTTACAAGCAGGTCACAGTGGGCAGCGGCGGGTCACTGTGAGCGCGGACGTGTGTGCGTGGTGCACGGAAGTCTGGATGCTGCTTGGCACAGTCACGGCTTCTTGACGTCAGCGCTCAGCCCAGCCTGCTGCTGCCGCTGCTGCCGCTGCTGCTCTCAAACATGTCTTTGTTATTCAGAGCTTTCCATCAGAGAGCGGCGACCTGCAAAACACGGAGGGTGGCGTCCTCGCGAGGAGGACCGCGAGCGCCTGAGCGTGGATGAGCTCATGAGTGGATGTGCGCGCACTTGTTACTATTTATAAAACTGTCACGCTTATGTGTGCCGATGCTTGCTGTATATGAACCTTTTCATCTTTTATAGACACGAAGTTTAGGAGTATTTTATTCATGTCCCCGCAGTATTGTTACGCTATTATTGCATATAATATGTAATATATAAAAACAAATAATATTTGTTCTAAATTGCCTTCATAGGCAATACAATTCAAATATCAATTTTTATTTTTAGTTAAGTAAACAATCTAATGATATACATGTTATTTGATTAATTGAGTAAAATTTAAAAAAACATAAGCGTGTTTTGTTTTTAATTAAAAACTTTGGAAAAAATTAAATTGAATCATTACTTTTTAAAGAATTTCATGTTTGCGTTATTACAATGAGTTGTAATAACAATTCAATGATTTTTACATGTTTTAAACCACGTGACACTGTTTTTAAACCACGGTTTAAATAAAAATGACTTTTTTTTAAATAATAAACAACAACAAAAATGATGAAATAATTGTTTTACATTCATAAATAACGAATTAAAACTGAAATAAATAAATAAATTGAGATTAATAGATTTATTAAAAGCTTTTAAACATTTAGAAGTTTTTTTTTTTTTAAAGAACCTTTGTGACATTTGTCTTTAAACTGCAAACACTAACCATTATGTGTTGAGCAAACTTAAAACTCAACATTTATATGCGCCAGCGACTTATTAACCAGCCATAACCCTTTCAGAGGGCCGCTGATAGGCGAGAGTCGGCTCGACGCGGTGGGCTCGGACCGGGCTCCTCCAGCAGATCCGGTACCAGATGGCCCCCCGGTCTGGGCGACGGTCCGGCTCCTCTCCGGTCTCCCTCTCCTCACCCTCCACGGGTTACAAAGACGGTCCGCGTCACGTTTTGTAGGCAGCCACCGAGCATGGGTCTCTTCGGCAACAGAATAGCCAATGTAATTTGACACTTCAACTTACTGCGCTCTCTGCGAGTCTATTCAGTTACTCTCCCACTGACGCGGAGCCCGTTCTCAGTCAGAGGGGACGATATTTAGGAACAAGAGCCGAATATTACCGAGGACTTTCTCCGCTCGATAACCCGGTGAGTAGCTGCAAACTTACCCTCGCTCGCTGTTCGCTGTCTCGCCTGCCAGACTCTTGTATCGGGAGTATTTTTTTGTGTGTGTGTGTGTGTTTTTTTGTTTTTTTTTTTTTTTTTTTTTTTTGTTTCCACTTTGGCTCAGATTGTTTCTCAACAATAGAGTGACCGCTTGGACTGACACCGAGGCGCACGTCTGAGCCCGCGACCGTAAACCACAGCTTTCATTATTACTATCATTATTATTTAATCACTGCCGCCGCTCCGTGAGCCGCGGGTTCCGAAACCGGCGGGCTGTTGAGCAGGTTGTGCATTCGGGTAGGAGCCGATTCAGCCGCGTTGATCTGTGCAACGAACCGGGGCTGGGAAAGCCTACATTGTTCCAGGCTGTGAGCGTTTCGCTCCCAGACACGAATCGTCCCTGTTTGCACGCGTGTGCGTAAAAGCTCCCGGTTTTTTTTTTTTTTTTTTTTTTTTTTACCTTCAGCTTCTGATGCGCACAAAGCACATGGTTTCTCCTGTGGAGATGAGGCGAGTCTGCAGAATAACTGTGGACATTGGCAAGACAACGGTCACCGCAGTGCGCGGATTGTCCACCGAATGTCACCTTAAATGCACGACTCTGAACTTTGATAACAGCAGCACGTGTGCGCTATTAGATGTAAAAGCATTTATCATGCTGGAGGAGATCGCTGGTGCCTCACTGAGATTTTGCGTGTTGGATCTCCAAATTTGTGCTGTGTGAATATGGAGCTGGTTGGGACTGAGGGAGACCCTTTCATACCAAAATGAGCTTCCTTTTAATTGTCCAGGAAGCTAAATAATAATGATAATAATAATAATGTGGGGAGAAAAAAAGCAAGCCAGACTATAAGAGAGGGACTTTATGCAGCTCTGTCATTTTTTTCCTGTTTCTAAAAATCCCACTTTGGGAGCACCAATCTTGCAAATAAATGTCAGTACAAATGTTTCTCTTCTCCTTTTTATTGAGATGGCCAGGAGTGCTCTTCCTGTTTTTGTTATGCTGCTGAAAAGTTCCTTCTCCTCGTGTCTGCTTTTAGCTGCTGCAGCATCCCAGTTTGTCCTGCAGATCAGAGCGTTCTTTTGGATCCAGCTGCTGAGGGGGGTCATGCAAAACATCTGCAGGGGGGGGGGGGGGGTTGCCAGCAATAAGGGCAATGCATGTTGTTGCTGCTTGTTTGCGTTTTTTTTTTTTTTTTGTCAATAATGCTTGTTAGATTTGATGATAGAGGTGATGTCAACACAGGAAGTTGCCTTTCTCACCCACCTGATCTTTTGATTGCTTTTTGCCCCGAGCCCTAACGTTCAATCTGCTTGCATCCCGAGCGCTTGATGGCACGTGTGATTAAACGCTAATGGAGCGCTGCTTGCTTGGAGAAACTTAAAACTTCCACTGGCTTCACATACTGGGGAGGAGGTAGTGGTGTCAGACAGAGGGAGGAGGTTTTTCTGTCCCGTCCCCTCCTTCCCAGTTTCACCCCACTGCTGTGGGGCCCCCAGGTCGGGCTCCTGAATAAGCATGGGGCAGACCCCACCAGGCTGACCTTCTTCTATTCAAGTTGAGGATGTTGAAACACCAGCCGTCAGACAAAAGACACATTGAAACAGAGATCTGCAACCCAGCACGTGTGTCTGGGTGCTGAAGTAGACCATTTATTAACTCTCAGTGTCCCACTGACCAATGAAAAGCCTCAGCACACAACAAAACAGAACACAACCGCAAAAGCACTCAGTACGATTTGCTTGTGGCACAGAGGAGTGACAAACAAAACAAATAAGTAGGAAGGAATATAAGTTTATGGTCATTTTAGATGAAAATCTCAGCTTTTCTTTCTTTCTGTCTGGACCGCAGCCAGGCCGGGGTCTGCATGTGGCACCGTGGGTTGACAATGGCAACACGTTGTCGGTTCACGGTGGAGATTTTCTGCTCTCCCTCCTCTCCGCCTATACCTGACAGGGTGAGAGGGAAGGCGGAAGCTGGAAATGGCTGTGCCACATGGGAAATTATTCAACTCTCGGATCAGAGAGGACACACAAGAGGCCTCATTACCTCCAGAAGCACTGCTGGCCAGCCTGCGAGGAAACTGAGAGCCGGTGTGCTTCAAACTAGCAGCTCAAAACATTGCCCGTCTGAGGCACAACACCGTGCTTGACACCACTTTACACCCTGAAAAGTTTAGAGATAAAAGCTGATTTAATACTAATGGTCTGCATTATAAAAGCAAAACTAACTATCTTTTTGTTTTTTGTTGTTGTTTTCTTTTAAACCAACAATCTGTGTGCTTAAATGGCCGGTAAACAGGGTGGCGAGATGCTGCATAATGTCATTATGTTATTGATTCGGCTTGGGAATTCTACTTGTGGCGAGCAGCTCCTGGGTACCAGGCTTTCTTTTAAGCACTCGAATGAGAACGAGTGCTCTTCCTCCGCAGCCAGAGGCTGTGGGAGGTTTGTGTAGGTTTTGCTCAAGGTCCTTTTTGTGTTGTCTCTGCTTAACAGAATAAATTCTTTGGAAGAGTCAACCTGCTGGTATGGCTATTTTGAAAAGAGTGCAGAGCAAGGAAGCGTGTCACTGTTAAATTGTTAAATCATGAGGTTTCCCTTTTTGTCAAACAGCACTTAGTTTTTATTAATCCTTCCATTGTGCTACCTTTGAGCTATTCTCGTGTTGTAAAGGCTTATTTAACAGGCAGTTGTTTAACTTTGAATGGAAAGGAATTTTGTGATACTTTATACTACAATCTGGCCAAATTTGAGAGCTTTAAAAACCTCTGCTACCTGTTTTACGGACATTGTTACATTGCAGTTAAATGCGCAGCATAAAAACACTGATAATGATGCAACACATTATAAACTAAATTAGCTGCTGGGAGTGCATCTTTCTGGTTAACAGCCTCAGTGATTAAAACGTAGAAGCATTTTGCATGAACTAGATTTTATTTTTTTTAGGAGGCGGGGGTTGTTTATGTATGTACTATGATAATATCAAGAGTTGGTTTTACATCGGAGGGAACAAAAAGGCAGTTCAGGAGTGGGATCGCATATAAGAGAGCATCCGAGTTTAAGAATAACAACTTTGGATGCTCAAAACAGTTTGGATGAAGAGTTAGACAAGACATATATAATCATAATTTAATATCAAATGTTGGTGGTGGGGGGGGGGGGGGGGGGTCAAGACAGAAAAGAGAAAAGTAAAGAAAAATCTTTAACCAATAGAAAGAGGTGCGCCCTGTCCCCGCCTCTGCGTAGCCGTATCTCACCACCCCATCAGTGTCGGTCTTACTTACAGGTGTGATGGCATCGTTTCATAAAAACAGCCGCACACTGTGAAGGGGAATTACTCCCACAATGTTCTGGCTTTAAATTCCTATCTTAATTTCCATCAAATCTCAAGTACTTCTGTCTAAAATAAGCGCCAAACATGGTCGCTGTTACGGTGGTATGGCATTCAGTTAGCTTCGTGTGTGCATGAAAACTGGACGTATATGTAAAAACTTAAGAATGCAAATGTGATATGAGCGTGTCAAAGGGCACCCACGAACAGAAAACCATTGTTGCGAAGGAGCGTTTCTGCACAATGAAGGCGTGTGCACCGCGAAGCGCAATTTTCTGCTTATGAATACTGTTTTTTGCACTCCTGGACCAGAGATACTCCCTTGAAAAGCCGTTTTTTTTTTACTTTTTCTGTATTGCTATTTTGCATTGTATCACATTTACACCTCAGTGTTTTCTGCATCCGCTCGGTTCCATGTGAAACTTTGAAACTAGTTGAGCATCTTACACGAGCGCCGGCGAACTCTTGGCTGTTCACCTGCACAAAATGTACCACGGCAAGAACACTGGCGTACATGCATAAGCAAAACTGTGGCGTCTGTTTCTTGAACGGCTGGACGTCATAAAACCTGCACCAATGCAATAAATCACTGTGAAGACGTGTCCAACTAACTTTGTCAAAAGTGTTGAGACACTTCCGTGTTCCTGGTAGAAGCGCTGCTAATACTTCTATATTTCTGCATTTATAGCACATAAAATACATTAAACTGAACAGCAACTTATATACCTAATACAAAAAAACAAAAACAAACGTAAGCTGCACTTCAACCGTTCTCTATGATCACACCAAGGATCCTGCTTGGCTCACTTTTACCTGCAGACTTTTAGCCGGTAAAAATCTTCCTCTGAAAGTTTTCCTTTTAAACCAAAATCAAGTGGAAGTGTTTTACAACCCCGGGGACTTTTTTCTCTTTTTTTTTCTTTTGTCTGTTGACTTTTTCACAGTCAGTCTTTGCAGTGCAGTAGCTTTAGTGGTTTTGAGCCGATTGTGAACACCTAAAAGTGGTTTGCGAGTTTCAGCTTTACCTCCAGCAGGTTTTATATGAGCATTCAGTGTTTTTACAAGAAAATAAATATTGTTTGTATTCTTTTATCCTCTTTTCATGTGAATGTTGATACTCAGTTTGGGGAAACTTCGATCGCACCTGCAAACACAGAGGTTGAAATGAGCTCTCATTTAACCAGCTGTAGCAGTGAATCACATCAGGATTTTTGCCTAACGTGGTGTGATCGCACTGTAAGACTGTCTCGGTGAGCAATCTAAATGCTCGTCTCAGCTCTCAGAATTGTCTCTGCACCATCCCACCCTATATTTTTCTGCCGTATGTTATCCTGCATTCCTCACGTGCGTGTTTGTGATGATTTGCGACGCTCCACTCCGTGGCACGCAGCGGCAGTAACTTGTACTTACCAGATATCCACCGGGGGGACGGGGGCGGGGGGGGGAGTTGTGCAGCGGAGAGAGTGGTCAGGCTGTACCTGTCAGCCTCGCTGTTGACTGTTAATACGAGGCTTCTATTTTCAAAACACAGCTCAGGGAAAGGGAATCTATGTACGTTTGCTTTCCTGCAGGACGGAGCTAGAGAGCCAGGCGAGAGATGGGAGAGGTGCTGGGAGTGACGCCAGACCACACATCATTTAATCATGTTAGAGTGTGCAACCACTTTGTGCATATTTTTGGTTGCAATGGTGATTGGAGTTGTTATTGTACAGACTGTACTCGCAGAGAGAGAGAGAGAGAGAGAGAGAGAGAGAGAGAGAGAGAGAGAGAGAGAGAGAGAGAGAGAGAGAGAGAGAGAGAGAGATAGAGAGTAGAGAAGAAGTAGAGAGGAGAGAGATATAAGATCTCCGGATCTAGATATCTATATCGCCTCCTAGCCTCACTCCTCCCATCTACTTCTCTCGTCTCTCTCCTCTATCGAAGGAGTTCTTGACAGGGATGGTGGTTTGATGCTTAAGAGTCAAACTGCTGTTTTGGATTAGGAGACTTGTGAAATTTTAGATTACTTAGGGTTTTATTGCAAAATGTGAAGTGTGAAGTCATATATTTGCAGCTCACAACTTCTGTCAATCAGTGTTTAGGAGTGCTTAAATGTTGAGCCCGTGGATGGATGACCATTGTGCATATTAGCATTAGGTTTCAACATGCTCTTTTGGCTTAATCCCGCAGTTGACTCGCCTGCTAAATACTAAGTGTGTTATTTTTGCTCTTTTTAGGGAGCCTCTCTCTGCATAATCTCACTTAATCTAATCTATCCCTCTCTATAATAGACTGGGAATTTATAGAAAAAGCTTTAGTGTAGATCCATACCAAACAGACCAGTGTGCCGGCTGCCTCCCCAACCCTCTGGCGAAAAACGCAAGTGACCTCTGCACCCCTTGTTAGCCTGAACAATGGGCCTGACTCCACTTACAGCTGCAGCCACGCTGGGGGGGGGGCGGGGGGCGGGGGGTTCTCTGGACCATAAACACACATCTTCTGATTAATAGGGTCAAATACTATACTTTTGGCTTCATGAGATCATTTAAATGGTGAGTGAAGACAATTCAGAAGGTTTGCACGGAAACAAGTGACAGAGAAAAGGTTTATAAAGTTGTCCATGTAAAAAGAAAAGAGTTATTTAAAACAGCTCAAAAGTCTGAGGACAGCATTGTGGCTGGTTTGTGGAGATAGGCCTGGGATGTACATTTTTGAGCAAGCGCTCGTGTCCATTCACGTCCACAAGCAGGTAGACATGGACGGACATGGGAAACCCCCCCCCCCCCCCCCGGTTTCCTCTGATCCCCGGTTTCCTCCTAACAACTGAGATCACGGGTGTGCAAATGATGGATGCAGTTTGGGAAGAGAAGAAGTTCGAATGCGGCAGCCCTGCTGCTTTATTTTGTTTTGAGCTACAGTAATGGATGGTTTGGGATTACCACCGAAAGTAACTTTGTTTATCGCCCGAAACATTCACAAACGTTGACTGGACACGGCTGAAATCAACAGGTGCTCTGTCCACACAGCCGGTCATAGCTGGATTGACTCTTATTGCAGCCGTACTTGATAGTTGGAGGTGTGAAAAGGTAGCCAAAACATTTCCCGTCTGCTGTGAGCTCCGGCGAGTCCCCAGCGAAGCGGTTCGAGTCGGTTAACTCGCACTCTGCCCTGCTTGCACTGCTGCTGTGGTCCATATCACCTGCTTTGAGATCTGTCAGTGTCTCAAAGGACCGAGCGCTGCTCACTTTTTGGGGATTTTGAAACATCATTTTATATCCTTGGCGCTTTTATCCTTCGTGCTGGATTGACTGGTTAATAACACATGTTTTTTATGATGTGACAAAACTCTGAACAAATACTTATTTGTGTTTTCCATTGACTTGGAAACATGAACTGAGTTAAATATCAGTCAGAGTAAACTGATTAGCACTTTAAAATCTTTACAAGCTGGAATCATTGACTATTTTGATGAAATGCTGCTTTATTAATGTGATAATTTATTGCTTTTCTCTGTTTCTGTCATCATAATTTTTTTTTTTTTTACTAAAAAAGCCTTTGCTCTTTTGTGCTGTGCTGATAAATTGATCATGAAAACAATTCTTTTCAGCGCTGAAATCTGCTATTTTGCATAATTTGTCAAAATCAAATTGAAGCTGAGTGTGACGCTGCATTAAAATGCAATTAAAACTTGGCAAAACTTTGTTTACATGTTTGTTGTTGTCAGCAGGGGGGTTTTTTTGAGGGGGGGGGGTAATTGAAGTTAGGACAGCAACATTGGGAGGAAAAAAAAAATCCTTGAGTTTTAATCCACGATGGATATAATTGGACCATTTGGCCCCAAGCAGACACAGGCTCATGCATGTTGTATGTGACATGCTGTGAAAAACATACACAGAATATGACACGGCGCATCGCTGCAGTGTTGAGTGTAAATGAAAGGCTCTGAATCATGAATTACATCCACCATCTCCAAAGTCCCAGCTTTTATAAATTCAACAAGGTCCCACCCTGAAGGGCTGTCAGATTTTACAGCGTGCCATAATGTTGCATTGCAGGCGCATTCCCCCTCTTAAATTGCAGCGCAGACTAGGAAACCAGCAGCTGCTTGCAGAATTTGAAATTGTTTTAATCTCACGGTCCAAAAAAAAAAAAAAATGGGTGCCTGCAAAATTCCCGAGGGGCTTTGCTGATACATCACAGTGTCTTAAGTGCGTAATGAGGGACTTTTATTTATTTTATTGAGAGCGATTCGCACCTCTGATGACTAATGAAGGTGATTCTGAGCAACACACATTCAACACACCCTGCGGGGGTCCATATCTCACTGTTCTCTGACGGGCAAAATTAACTGGGATTTACTAATACACTTGGAGCGGCCTTCCCCCATTCTCTCGGTCTCCCAAAGAAAAGGTCTGAGGGTAATCTCTTTCCCAAGCACCCCCGAAACCCCCTTCCTTTCATTCTTGAACACAAATGTCAGATGCTTGTAAGTTTGCCATCGAGATGTAAAACAAGTAGATAAAATCCCCAACACGTTGCACCGCTTCTCATTCATCTCTCGCCATATGTTGGCGCACGAGAGGTCTTCCATTGAAATGTTGTTGTGCTTTAAACACACGTGGTACTTTTGAATCTAACATTTCTTGCAACTCCTAGAAGGCAGCTATTCAGTGGGCAAGTCTTGAAAGAACTGCAAACCTTCAAGGGCATTTTCCTGTGGGCTAGCCTCGTCATTTTAACTAGATAGTGCTTAGCACTGTCTTGTCTTCTGGGTTGTAAATAAGGACATGACAGAACATAGTCATACATATTTTAAAGAGAATGCATTTTGTTGTTGAGGTGGTGGGGTGTGAGCTCCCAGCTGGGACAGCAGCTCCTGGAGCACCTCCATCTGCTGCGGTACCTGCTTCTGCAGCATCTCAATCAGGTCTCAATCCGGTGAAAGCCAAACTCAGATTGTTCTTGGTAAACCGCCACCCCTGTCCCAGGGTTTCCCAGGGTTTCCCAGGGTTCCCCAGGGTTGCCCAGGGTTTCCGAGGGTTCCCCAGGACTGCCCAGGATTTCCCAGGATTTCCGAGGGTTTCCCAGGGCTGCCCAGGGTTCCCCAGGATTTCCGAGGGTTTCCCAGGGCTGCCCAGGGTTTCCCAGGGCACCCATGGTAACTAATGGGAGTATGTTCCAGCTGGCCTCCAGACCTGCTCAGACCACCCATTTGCATCATGGCAGTACAACAAAACGAGGCTTCAGAAAGCTCTCTTCAGAAAACCTATGGATGACATCACAGGGAGTTTGTCCAGTTTTTCTTGTACAGTCTATGGTTGGCCCCTTTAATGCTACGACTAACAGGAAAGTCTGGGGTTTATTAAACCAAAAAACCTTCATGGTTTTGACTTGTCTACTAATCACCTGGCTGTTGATGTCCATTGAGTAATTGAGTCTGAGGTGCAGATGCAACCTGAGAAAAAGCCCTTGATGGTCTGTTGTCTTTTGGGGGGGGGGGGGGGGGGCTCTCCAGTAACCCCCAACTCTCAGCGACCCCTCAGAACTGTCCAGACAGAAGGCGCCTGTAGTGTCCACGGCCAGAGTTTAGCCAGAGTTTGCACAGATTTCTTTTTTTAAACACCACCTCGCTGGCACGGCAGTAATATGTTTGATCACTTAATATGCATCTATGTCACCGATGGTTCCCTTGGCTGAGAAGATCCCCACCCTGTGAAGTTAAAAAAGACCGGAGAAATGAAAACACTTCCAAGAACTATGACAGAGTTATAAACGGGCTGTGAAAACTGGCAGCGGGTGTTTGGGTTGTCACCAGTTCGCCATTACACTGCAAAAACAGACCCGCTAGAAATAAGCTTAATGATCAATCATTTTAAGCAAAAATGACATCATTTCTTGTTTTTCTTGACATAAAATTCTTAAAACCAGCAAAATAGGCTAAAATTGACTTCTACTTTTCTTTTTTTTTTTTCAAACTTTCTTAGAAATTAGTTTTTTTAAAGTGTACAACAAAAATAACCATAGTTAATTGCACTGATAAACGTTGACTGTGTGTGTAAAGACACCGTTTTTTTTTTTTTTCCCCCTGACGAGCTCTTTGAAGGTGGGAATGTTGCTGTAATATTTCTAACCTCAGCGGGCATGAAAACCTTGCTCACCCCTCAACCAGACGCTGCACGTACTGTATGTATGCCAGATGTGCTACATTATGCAAACAGTCAGACCTGAGTGTAAACAAAGCCTCACTCCTGACGAATATGTCAATGTGAGACTTAATCTGTGTAATTAATGAACCACACAGGATGGTGAAAATCGTAAGCATAACAAATTAAACAATTCCACCAGCAAGAATAAATTTGCTCCTCTCTCAGCTGTCACGACTCTTCAATTGATTTGAAACAGAGCCCAGCAAATGTTGAGGAATATATGCATTTTGATTAGCGTGAACTGTGCAGAACCTTCGACATTTTTCATAAAAGCCCGCGCTTCGATTCGACCACCGGCGTCAACGCGCACAGTCTGAGCGAAGCAGCAGATTTCCTTCCAAGAACGAGGAGCAAAAAAAAAAAAAAAGAAAGAAAAGAAAAAACAACTTTTCATGTTGATCGTCTCATTAATGTCATTTTGGAACATTTCCTGCCCTTTTCTGGTCTTAAGCTGAAACTTGTTACTTCATTTATCAAACTATAAAAACTTGTAGTCATTAAAATGGGCGCAAATGGGGGGGAAAAAAAAACGAGCAGCAGAAGTTGCCAGACTCCAAGGTCACATTTTCGAGGAGTTAGTTTTGCGTAAGCAACAGCCCACATCCCAAAGAGATTTTACATCACCTCAGAATGGGAACGCATTAAAACCCTCCCAAGCGTTTACAGCTGCTGATCAGCTGTTTAATTGCCTAATCCTTCCAGCATCTGTTGACTGCAGCTCCCTTTACTCTCTTATCTGCACAGCTTGAACTGCACTGGTAATTTGACATGTTTTTTTTGTCTCTTTTGTGACCTAAAGGCAATTTTTTTTTTTTTTTTTTTTTAACCCTCTCTCAGTTTAAAAAAAAAAAAAAAGTCTTTACTGATGATGAAGTGTAGACAGCAGCGACACCCCACCCCACAGCCTGCGTGTCAGCTTACGCTGCACCCTCATACTAACATGGTGTCTGTGTGCGGTCAGTTACCCAGGTGCAAGGCATGCATCACAGACCAGTGCTGATACGCAGACGTGACAGCTGCGGGCATTGAAAGAAAACCACGAGAGAAGTCTCAGCACTGGATAGGGTGGAAGCGCATTAACCCTTAACCTCCATGTGGTATATTTTGTGTCAGAAATGGCACGCCTTCTGTTCTGCGTCTCACTTTCCTATGGCGGTCGTCGTATACTGTATCATAATACGGTGGACGCCATTCACTGCGTCCTGTTAAGCCATTGCATATTCACGTTTATGGCGGCATAATATGTGCTAATGGCCACCAGTGTGCAGTAGGCGTTGCACGCCGCATTGTCTTATGTTTTAATATGCAGTATTCGGTTTCGAAAATGACTATTGTCTTCTGCTTGTAGGCAAAAATGTGGGCGGGGCCTTTTTAGCAAGCACATAAATCTCCGTTGACTGAATGAGGAAAACGGTGACTGAGAGAATTCGTTTGTGGCAACAAAAAAAAACCCAGAAATCTTACATATTGACGACGACAGATAAGTTTTTAAGAGAATATCAACTGCTGGATTGGGACTTAAACTCACTGAGACGTGAGGCATATGTTGCATCCTTCGTAAAATCTGCGATCTCTAAACATATGGCGAGCACAGAGAGCGAACGATGGCTGGAAATCTGAGCCGAGTTAGCGAGGTACTCCGGTGGAAGTGACGGTGGGGTTTCCGTATATGAGCATTGATGTGTTCACGCGGCCTGCACTGTTCCCTGACTAAAAACACTGGCATGCAGCCACGTGTGCCGCTCTCCCGGGGGTCACTTTAAATAACTCTTCTATTAACAGGTCCTGTCTGTTTCTGCTCGCCGCCTCGTCCGGCGGCCGGCAGGGCCGCCTCATCCTCAGCACCAGCTTTGGGGAATGAACAGTTATTCCGGCGAAGACGAGAAATGGTTTCACACTAATTGTAATCACAGATCCCATGGTGGTAAATACTGCTGCTGATGAATGCTAATTATTTGGGCAGTGTTGTCGGGATGCAAACACACAGTGCGACACATATGTAGACATGCTTCGCACTCCTATTTATAGATTCAGATTGCATAAGCTTTTGTCTCAATCTGTCTGTATCAAGCCGGGAGAAACTGCAACTGATGAGATTATTTTACTGCACACTCATGTATTGCGCCCCTGCTCTTTCTTGGCAAGCGGTGTGTGTGGCCCAACGGGTCCCACGGCTTACAAAAATGTTGACAGTGGACACTATTTTTGACCATCTGCTCTAAAAGGAGGGCATGTTTGAGTCACAGACGCTGTGGTGCAAGGCTGCGCCCGTGATGTCCCTGGCATGCGGAGGGCGGGGAGGAGGGAGCGAGATGACTTACCCAAGGGCCCAGCATCCTTCGTGTCACCATGGTTGTAAGCAGTTGTGCGCCTGGTTTCTCTAATGTGTGTTACATTAGCATGCGGGGCGATGGAAGAAGGTGTAGTGAGGAGGAGGAGGAGGAGGAGGAGGAGGAGGAGGAGGAGGAGGAGGAGGAGGAGGAGGGTGGGGTTCCGCTTCATATCTTGGATGATGCGCAAGAGAGGAGATATTGCTACGCTTGACTCAGGGTGTGAACATCGTCACTGAGATGAAACAGTCTGAGGTCAGAGATGCCTAGAAGTGCAACTTGCTGGTTGACACCATCGGTGACTCGGACCTCTTTCCGAGACAAATCCCGCAACGCAAGGAGGGAAGGCGAATGTGGCCATTCAAACAGGCTTTTACAATTCCTTGAAATAACACTATCCTATATTCAGATGTGCAGAGTTCCAGGAACATTTGGAGTTGGCCCACAGGAATCGATGGGAATTCTTGCGAGCAGATGGGATTTAATGAGAATAAACTGGAAACGGTCAAAATTGCTGGTTGGCTAATAACAAAGAAATAAAACGTAGTTTAAAAAAAAACAAAAAAAAAACATATCTGAGCATATTCCAGGTTTAAACAGTATAATTTTATGCAAATTGTATTCAGTTTCTACCTTCTGCATTGTTCAATCACATGAACACGTCGTTTTTGGAATCCTGTATAGTACACCAGGACTATGGAAGCACAGCACGTTCATGCGCACAGTTTAGTCAAGCTGGGAATCGATGAAACTCGGTAGAGTCTGTTTCCGGCTTGTCAGTAGTGAGCTTTTCTGGTTAAAACATCTAACACTAAAACATTAGATAAATCTTTGGTTCAGCTGCTGACAACAGTTGGAAAAATAATAAACGGGAACGTTTAGAAATGTACAGCAAGCATTTTGTATGTTCTGCACACTCTGTACTCATTCATTTCTATTTATTTGGCCCCTTTATTGCTTTGTATCCGCTTCTTCAAAGTCCAGGGCGGGAAATGTGGAGCGTGTGAGCGACGCAGCCAGCTCTAATCCAGCTGAACGTTTCCAAGCAGGGATGAGCTCCACTTCCACTGCATTATCTGTAGGGCTGGACGGAAAGAGTCGGATACCCGGACATTCGGACATTTGTTCGATAGCTGCACGTTATGTTTTCAGTTTGAGTATCCAGATTGGTTCTTTTCCTTTGCAAACAGCCAGTTTCACTGACGCGCTTGTGTTGTGCACCCCATGGTTGGTTCCGTGCACATTTGAAACTGAATTCCATTAAATTACAATTAATTCCCATAGAAAGTTTGCAGATTATGATTTCCAAAATTTCCCCGTTTAACAACCTAGGGAAAGTTATGGTAAAGTAGGTCGTCATCATCATCGGTAGGTGTAAGGGAGCCTGTAAAACCAAAACCTTTGCTTGCTG
Source organism: Xenentodon cancila (assembly GCA_014839995.1). Classification (NCBI taxonomy): domain Eukaryota; kingdom Metazoa; phylum Chordata; class Actinopteri; order Beloniformes; family Belonidae; genus Xenentodon; species Xenentodon cancila. The sequence goes on from CM026218.1 coordinate 11,696,840, forward strand.
GACCGGAGCATTTAGATATAAAATTTAAACGCTACACTGTGGAGTAACCCCAGGAGGGTTATAAAACTACAGCCAAACAATTTGAAGTCCATTATTTGGCAGTGAGAATGATTATTTACAAGTGATAAACATTGACGACAGTGGCCAATCTTACCATAAGTGGACATCCCAGCAAGTTCATCCCAAGGTCAGACTGATATAGGATCAGCTTAACAAAACAGTGCTACAAGCCAGAAACGAAGAAGGGGAGGGAGAGTGAAGGGGGAGAGTAAAAAGAGTTGAAAGAATAGTTGTTATTCAAAAATAAAAGAGAAGAAAGATTTAAAGTTCATAGATCCCAGTTCTTTTGATTCCCCAGCCTCATACTCAGCCCATGTTGCTTAGACGCGGTTGTGCATATATGAGTCTGTGATGGTTCGGGCTTCCTCGTCTCATCTGGAACTCCATCCGCCATCAAATCTTTGAGTGTAGCCCTCTTGTCCAAAATGGACCTCACACATGTGGGGTTTGTTGTTGACGGAAAGTGCTTCCGAAGTGTCCTGTCTCTTCACCTGAGCAAAAAACGCTCCGAGGTAGAAAGGCTGGGTCAGTTAGGTCGGGAAAACTGGAGACTCTGCATCCTGAAAGGCCGACGTTTGGGTTGTCAAAAGGCACGGCTCTAAATTCCTTCTTTTTTTTCTTTTCTTATTTAATTTTTCACAAATTGATCAGTAGCAAGTACATTTAAACAAAATATGGTGTATGTAACTAAGTGAATAATACAACCTGCGTTTACAAAAATGATGTTTCAAACCTTCTCCCTGTCTGCTGTCCCTTTCGTGTGTGTGTGTGTGTGTGTGTGTGTGTGTGTGTGTGTGTGTTGTTTGTGAGGTAGGAATGTGAAACCTAATCTGGGGTGACCACAAGTTGGGGAGGAGGGGAGAAAGTGGGTTTCTTTTGAAGAATTAGTCCAATGTGTTGAGCTCTCCCAGAGGTTACAATTCTTTTCTTTGTTATCAGAAATTTGGCTGCTCCATTACTCTGTAAATACTCTTCACACTATTCCTGCTCGTCGATTTTATTTATTTATTTTATTTTTTTCATGCTCACAATTCCAATGGTAGCAGTTTGTTTCTTCAGCTTTTGCAACAACATGTGATCTTATAATTTCCCGAAATTTTGACAGATCCTTTTAAATATAAAAGCTTGTTTTTGGGATGATTTTTGCGCAGTTGAGTTCTGTTTTATTTATATTACACCGGTTCACAACTCAAAGCCACCTTATAGTCCCCTCTCAGTGACTAGTTGGTGTGATTGGGAAGGAAAACTACTTTAAATAATAAGACATAACAATCGCTGCACGGTCTGTTAAGGTCTGACGTCATGCCACAGTCCTAAGTTTATCAGAAATTGACAAGGACCACCTTAATTGAGAGGAAATGCTTGCTATTCAGGCCATGCGACTTAAAGTAGCGTTAAAACCGCTGCACTTTTTGTTGTTTTGTTTTTTCCTTTTCTGTTTTCATTGTTGCTATTATGTATTTGCCACCAGCTGATGTCAAGGAGCAAATTTAAAAGCAAATTACTCGAGGCTGCGTGTCCTGCTTTGTCTGGGTGCGTTTCCTTCGGAGGAGGGAGGTGGAGAGGATCATGTGAGCTATAATTATATTTATGTTGGGTCCCATTCAATCTGTCACAGTAAATTTTGCCTGACTTGTCATATTGTAAGCCATTACAGTGGATTAAATGCTGGTTATGAACTCACAAAGCTGGGGAAGGATGGGTTTTTTTTGTTTTTTTTTTTTCTTTTACCCCTGTGATGTATTGTAACAAGCTTGTGTATGATATTAGTGCTTCAGTGTTTTCTAGCTGTTTTCAATAAATTGTAATTGGGAGGAGACTGGGTAATGTCGCTGGCGTTCGCTTTGAAGAGTCTTTTTTTCGCGAGGGCAGGCAGCCATCCAGAAGTGGAAGAATGCCTCTCTCTATTTTCACGGGCCGTTCCTCCGCTTTACGTTTTCTTATTTGTCTGGGATCAAAGTCAGTGATGGAACAGCGATGGAAAGTTTGACTCCGCTTCTGCCAAGTGGCTTCTTTCAAACCAAGGAGTGAAAAAGAGAAAAAAGCATCTCAATCAGCTGCTCAGCACTGAAGCAGGAGACGCCGGTGACGATGATGAAAGCCTAATCACTTCTGCGTGCTCCTCAGACTCTTAACCGTCCAAACTCGGACCGTGACAGACGGACCGCTCACTTGGCCTGTGGAAGCAGTTAGTCAGCATAATATTTTTCATAAATATCCTAATGATTGGTTCAGATGCATTCATTACTGAGTGGCGTGAATCGTTACTCCCAAGTCACTAAAAAGATTAGTTCAGAATGAATGAACTTTTCATGCAGGCTGTGCTGCGACTGATCGCAGACAGCAACCGTATTGTTGGAAATTTCATTTCTTTCTTCCCCCTTATGAATTTTCAGCAGTTTAAATCAACCCATGCCGGCCTCCTGTCACACAAGGCATGCAGACCTCACATGTCTGAGCTTCATTTGTCTAGGAAATATCTTGTTTGGAGAGCCTCTGAATGTCGCATCCCTTTGATTTGTATGCAGATAACATCTACTCAAATAAAGTCTCAAAAAATTTCCCTAATGTTCTCCGCAGCAAAATCACCTTTCAGTGTTATTCGTGTGTATACCTGAAGACAAAAAAGAAAAACTCCTCTTTAATTAATTTGTTTATTTTATAGATGCTCTGATTTGTTATATATTTATATTTTGGATTTAACATGCCACGACTTATAAGAGGGAAACTATGAATTATTTGTGCCGCTGCTTTTGCTGCTGATAGGAAATGTTTTGCATAATAAACAGCCAAGGCAACAAGTGAAAAATTAATGAGTAGTATTTTTCTTCTCTTTCAAAGATACAGTTCATGATGTGCGTGGTGACGGTGCCCGCTGATTCTCTTTGGAATGAGCCGCCGAGTATTTATTTTAAATCATCTCCATTGTTTGTATTGTCATGTTAATTTGCTCCGCAAGTCTGGCCGCGGTGTGAAACTTTGAGGACAATGAGGATGAAAGCCAAGTAGGTGAGCCCCCGTACGGGCCGAGGCGGATATTGGAGCGGAGCGGTCTGCACTTTGCTGAACTCCCAAAGCTTCTGTTTTAATATTTAGCTCCTGTCAGTTAAAATCAAAAAGTTTCTCACTTTCTCTAAAGCTCGCCGAAAGAGAGCGGGAAGCTGCTTCACGGGTGAAAGCCCTTGCACATGAATATTTAATGGTTGCATTTTAACCAGAGTCATAAAATCCAAGAGGATGTGGCTGAAAAGAGAGCAGCGAGGAGTGTGCAAAGTAGGCTACATTGTTTCTTTATAATCTGAGCCGGGTGCCTGAAAGTCATGCAACTCTCTCCTGGCGCTGCAGTGAATCAAATATGTGCCGGGCTAATTTAAAGCCCCGGCCGCATTTAGCAACGTGTTGCGGCCTGTTTTGTTTTTGCAGGCTAAGCACCTTGTTTTACAGCGGGATGAAGAAATCTTGGACCTGCAGGGGCTAAATTGAAAATGTTTCATTTTGACATTTCCTCAATGCACTCAGGAAAATTGATTTGATACACAGAATCCATTTGGCCAGTTGACCAGATTCAGAGGTAGCATCTATTCGATACGCATCACTTTTAGATTAATAGACTTTGAGCTACACTGTAAAAAAAAAAAAAAAAAATGAGAAGAGGATATCTTTATGTACTTAATATGCATCTTCTTCTTCTTGTCTTGTCATGCATTTTTAAAAATGCGTTCAACCCTCCACTGAGCCAGACCCGCAGCAGACAGACACCGAGCTGATTGTTAGGTTTGATAAAGCTGTAAATCTGTGCACAGCCGGGCGATTTTTCCTATATGTAAGCTTTACTTCGCAGGCCTAATCATTTGTCATCCAATATTGAATCAAGTTAAATGGACTCATGAATTGCAGTCACTTCACTCAGCCCGGCTATTATGTTTTAATATTGCTTTGTGGAAAAGGTCAGATCAGGTTCCAGCTACACAGATAATTCAGCTGCCTCTTTATGAGTCTCTTTAAAGCTCCAGAAAAATTATCAGCCAGGCAAACTGGCTCTACAGTACTTAACGGCGGTGGCGGCGGCGGCGGCGGCAGCTACTGTTTATGCCCTCCCTCTCCTTGGATATCCTTAATGCAGTGTTTTAAAGTGTGTGTGGTTGGCAGCTTGCAGATAAACCACAGTGGATGCCCTTAAGGGAAACACAATAAAAGGCTTTCCCCACTGAAAGGTCCAAAGTGCAGTTGTCCACTCTGCACAGCAACAATGGAGTGGTTGTGCAAACGGAGCTGTGAGCGCTGGCAAGGCTGGCAAACCAGCTTATCAGGAGGCAGTGTGCACTGACCAGTGCTGGCGGCGGCGGCGGCGGCGGCGGCGGCGGCGGGGGAGTGATAAGTGGTTAGAGTAGGTGTTTGTTACACTTTTGTTCAGTGGCACCAAACTTTAGGCTCATGCATGTCCTCCGTGCACACTCCTGTATGTTATACATATTGCTTTGCTATCATAATGTTCAACCTGCCACCTCCGTCCAAAATGTACCCAACTCACCTGGACGTCTTCACGGCATCATGATGGAATTACACAAAGGGACCTTCTTCTTCCTGAACCAAAACGTGCTTTTGACCAGCTCTGCTACCAGTGGACTAATCGTTCAGCTTATAAGTCATAATACCAATGCAAGAAACACTTTTTTTTCTTTCATTTTCTAGAACTGGGAAAGATGGAAAGAAAGCCAAAGAATAAAAGCTGGCAAAACAACAAAACTTGTTGAGAAATAATCTCTGATAAACATTCACATGAGTCTAAATCTAAAACCAAACAACAGCAAAATTAACCACATAAGGGGGATGTTGATTTTGTGGATCAGAAGAGTAATGGCAATGAATTGGAGCATTAATCATTCATATAATAAGTCACTCCCTTTTTTTTTTTTAACATATATTCATTTCAAACAGTATGTCGCTTTCACACATGCAAGTCAGCCCTGTGAAAATGGCTCCAGTCCTGCATCACAGAATAGTTATTCTTGGTGCAGAGATGGTAAAAACCAAATGTTTTGGTGAGAAGGTGACAAATCCAAAGAGGTCTCTGTGACACGACTGGCTAGTCGATTGATTTAGGTCGTGACGGATGCCTACATTGTCCCGCACGATCCCCAATTTTGGAGCAAAACAAACAAACGACACGTGGGTCTGATGGGATTCTTCCAGACGAGGGTGACGTCTGTTGACTTATGTTAGTCAATTGCTGGCTGGGTTTATAAATGTTTTAACATCTATATAAGTTATTTTTAAGCATTTATAAGAAGTCGGCCTGGATTTTAACCATAATATTCTGTAAAAATCGAATGTTTGAGGTCTAATAAGGACAGTTGAGCAGTTCAGCACAGCTGCATCACTTTAACCGGACGTCACGGAAGCTTGATCGACGCAACCGGAGTCTCCGTGCCGACGTAGGCACAGCTACGGCCGTCTGTGCCACCCAACGCTTCACTGAATTATCACCCAATCTGCACACGTGAAACCTGGCTGCCTTTTGTTCATGAATGAGGGCACAGTTTTCTGATCCTCCCTTTAACCCTCGAGCAGCCGGGTGACACTGAGACGTCAGTGGAATTTTCCTTTTAACTCTCCTACCTGGAATAACACAGGAGAGGACGTTAAATGGCTCTAAGCTGTCATGTCTACTGGATGATCCCGGTGGCGACTATCAGAGTGTCAATATTTGCATTACTTTGCCTATCGCAGTAATACATTTACTAACGTCATCTTTTTTTTTTTTGTCCCCTTCTTTTGTGTGTAAACTCTTTACGCGACACCAAATGGATCCACATCTCCCAATCCTCATCTCCCACGCAAGCACAACAGTTATTTTTTTGTTTTGTTTATCAAGAAGCAGATTGTTTGTTGGCTGCAGATCTTTTTCTTTTTTCTTTTTTTTTCTTTATCAGAGATGTTTGAGGTGTTGGAGGTACGCGCCGTGCGCTCAGATAGTTTACTCGCTCGCTCGCGAGATAGTCTGTCGTGCTTTCACTGCATTTCCTTTGGGACACAACACTTGGGGAAAAAAAAAAAAAAGGAAGTCTCAAGGTGCCTGTGTTCAGCTTTAGATGTGACTCTGGGTTGGTAAATATTTAGAGAGCAAACATTTTGATACCAGCAGGGATTATAGTTGGGGGCGGGAAACATGTTTTTCTTAGAATGGAAATGTCAAAGTATTGCAAGGCGTGATGCTACAATTTTCATATTGATGACTTAAAAAAAAAAAAAAACCCGGATTTTACCAGCGCCAATCCCACTTAGGACTTCTAATGTTTTTCCCTAGTTTGCCCATTGAAACTCCTTCTCGTTATTCAGGAAGAATCCATTTCATCAGCAGGGATTGTAGCCTCCCACCCACAAACAACCAACATATTTGTTCTGCTGTTTCACCCTGTTGGCCTTATAGAGAGAAGGTGCCAAAGGTGGATGTTAAACATGTCAAGTGCTATCTGCCTCATTTGCTTGGTCACTGAATATTCATGGGCCTCTATGCTGGTGACAGCCTTCATCCAGCCGTGCTGACAGCCGACGGTCCACGGTCGTCAGACCGGCTTCAGCCGTCCACATGGAACCCCTCCTCTTCAGTCTCTTAAGTCATATTTATTTGCTTTTACATCGAAGAGGTGATGTTTTGTTTTTTTCCCCGGCTGACAATCTCTTCCTGTTCTCATTAGTGTGGCATGCTTGAGGAGCTGCACTTCTCCTGGCTTTAAGGTGCTCTGGGAGAAGTCGGTGTAGGCGCCCTGCGATGAAAGGGGAGGAGGTGGGAGGAGAGCGGCTACAGCCCCTATCTGCTGCAGTCATGCCCATTTACTCTCCGCGACACCTTTGGGGACGTGCTCTGACCTCTGTGGGGATCTCGTCTCCTCTTTACTCTCACTCATGCGTTTCCCTCTCTGCTCCAAGGAAACTGCGCCAAATTGCTCGTGCATTACGAGAGCTTTCAGGTGGCTCTTGTCTAGACTGACGTGACTGCTGTTTGGCAGCGCTGCCGAGCTGCTGTGTGGGGTCAGACTGTCTTTGCGTGGCTGCAGAGATTGCGGTGGTTGTCTCATTAAATATGTATTTCCTGTTAACATGAAGAGCTCCTGCTCTTTGTTTGTTTCTTGCTTGAGATGAAAGGCACCCTCTACAGGCTGTGCTTGGTCAGAGCTCCATTTTTCAGAATAGTTGGTGCTAAAGATTATTAATTTGCATGTTTTTATAATGAGCTTTGGGGCAGTGCTGGAGGATGCATGAAGACCCTTTACATAATTAAAAGATGCAAACGTAGTCTTTAAATCCGGCATTTTAATGTTGAAACTTATTCAATCTGGAGCCACGTTTACCATATGCACTACGCAAGAGTTTAATTTACATAAAAGGGTCATATATTTGTAATATATTTGTACATTTATTTGCCTTTGCAATTGTTCGGAACTATACGGGATTGGAGCAATATCCTAGAAAGATGCGACCAGTTAAAAGAAAAGATTACATTCATCCATGCATGGACGTAAGAAGAATGTGGAGAAATGTGTTGTTTTGTTTGTTTTTGTTAAAGTTGATGGAGCAAATCAAAATTGAATACAGTTTACTTACTATACTGTTAATTGACAAAAATCCAACACACGTCCAATTAAATACATTCCAATTCAGTCCAATTATAATCCAACTAAAGGCAGTTCAACCCATCATGATCCTTTTATAATCCAGCAGACTTTGATTCCATCTAATTGATCATAATTGCATTCATATCATGCCATTTTTTTAACAAAACATTCCAAATCATAAAATTCCCAAAATTCCAGGACTTACAAACTTACTTATTTAAAATTGCTATGACTAAATCAAGAGTCAACACTAAAGAAAACTAAAGGGATACAGGACATTGAAGTATATCATTGACCTAATCCTGGAAAGTATTCTTAAATTTTATTCGAGTACAGCAGCTGGGTTACTCAGATACTTTATAGAAGGTAGGGAAAACCGCCTGCAGGCTCTACGTGAGCATTTTGCCTCACGTCCTGTCATCTTACCGTTGATTAGTATTGATTGGAAGGAATCACTTGGACTCTTGAGTGGAAGTTGCATCAAATGATCCCCCTTTCTTGTCTCCTAATCCATTGTGAGTGATTACATCAGTGGCTTTCCGGGGACACAACAGCAAGCCGAAACATTTCCTGCGGGCGTCAAATACTTTTTTTTTTCTTTTTTTTAACTTTTTAATGAGAACAGGGGAAAGTTGACCCACTGAATGTGACAAACATAGCCCAAGGCGTTCTGAGTGTGGCCCTGCTTCTGTTTCACTGTGGAAGTTGAAAGAAGAGGAAGACAGAAACAAATAGCTGCACCTGGGGTTTGTATAGATACAAATCTTTCCCAAGAAGACAAGTGAATCTCTGCAGCTTGGACCGACACCCACCCACCCACCCACCCACCGACTCCCATGTCTTCGGATGCTACGGTCTGCTGTGCTTCTGCCGCCGCTGCCACTGATGCTGCAGGTTGGCTTCGGATGGGGGCAGCGCCACTGTAATGATGAAATGGAAAAGTTCCAGGGCAGTGAACACTTGCATGCAGGCCGTAATTGAACACTGCCTCTGAAGAACTCTGCACGACATGCTTTTCTTCTTTTGTTCCACAAAGAAACAGACCACAAAGTTTAATTATGTTTGCTGCTGTTAACCAAATGCCGGCTGCAGTACAGCGAGCTGGAATCTGGTTCAGAGTGTGAGAAGATGAGAAGTCACCAAGCTGAATACACACACACACACACCCCACCCCCACCCACCCACCCACACACACACACACACACACACACACACTATTATTTAAAGTTCAATCTTAAGTTTTCACCGTCCAGGTCTTGTCAAAGCAGGCGGACATGTGGACCGGTCGGGGGGAAAAAAAGTAGACTCTGGCATGCCATCTTTAATTTATGAGAGCCGCGTGTCATGGATTGGATGATTGAGAGTTTACAGATTACTTGCAATCCCCGTGCATGTGTTGTTGGCTGTTTTGGGAGCAGATGTTTCAGGCTCATGGTGGCCTTGTTTAATTAAAGACTTCAGCTCGGTGGTCCTTCAGCCACTTCAAGTCTGATTCGACACCAGAGAATTGGAGTGTGTTCAATGGAAAGCAAATGAATGATTGATAAGAGAAGCTAAGCTGCTTCAAATCCTGTTCCGAGGACATTAATAATAAAAAGCACTTTGAGCGCCTTCACTTGCATATGGGGGGGGGGGGGGGGCAAGAGATTTTATTAAGACCTGCAGATTTTTCCCTGTATTATTCTTTTAAAAGATTAATTAATTGATTTATAGTTTTACGTACTTACTCTTGTTTACTTCAGTTTAAGTTGAGTTTAAGGTGTATTCTTTATATTTCATATTACATTATCATTACTTATTGATGTACACTGGAATGTAACATGGGAAGTGTATCTGCATGAAGAAAGGGATCAACATTTTCACCAGTATTTAAAAGCTTCCCGTTTTATCCCTGCGCCACCACTCAGCCAAGTTAAATTTATCTTTATGGAAAAAAACAAACAAAAAAACCAAACGACTATTACCACAGTCTCGGACCCACTACAGAATCTAATCTTATTAAAGTAGATCCCCAAAATAAAACTGCAAGCGCCTCCAACTGGAGTGTTATGATGACCCACCGTGCACTGATAGGCTTAGTATTTGCATGACAATAACAGATGAGTTATGTTTGTTTTTTGTTTTGTTTTTTTTTTATTAGTCCAGGATCCTGGAAACCTTTTTTAGATGGAACACCTTCTCGTGAAGATTTATTCAGCTCGTGGCCAATTGTTGAGCAGCGACTGGGTTCATTTCCTTCTGCACGGTTGTGCTCAGGGTGGCGATCAAAGTTCGACTTCTCACTTTTGACTTAAGAGTGCCAGAGGTGCCACAACACATAAACGGCGTTGGAGGAGGAAAAGGAAAATGAGATCTTTTCTGGCAGCCCTGTTTCTGTCCCGTATGCAGCAAAGATCCCGCCGCTGCGTGCGTCTCTGTCAAGCTCCATGTCATCCTGCCATTGTTCGGGCCAGAAGTCAGCACAGACTCCCATTGTTCCACACTGAAATCTGCAGTTACAGCCTGTTCGGCCCAATATCTCAGCCCCTCATGTTTGTCAAACAGTGTCATCTCTCAGCTATGATAAGGTTTCGTCTCGGCTTCTGCTGTCTCTTCGTGGTTAAAGAGGTTGAACGGCATTGATCCCCTTTTTTAATGGTGTCAGTTTGGGAGTTCTTAGTATACATGTGTTGCCCAAAAAAAGAAAAGAAAAGCCAGAGCATTTCCATAGACAAGTGTCTCCCCACCCACAGTAAAGGAAGATGTGCCTCAGAGTGGATCAAAGTAATGCCTCCCTCCCCCTCACTAAACAGAGCAACATGTTGACATGGTCCCAGTCACAAGGTTGGTTGTTTGTGAAGGAGTAAAGTGCTGGAGGATGGTTCCGGCTCGTGGGAAAAGCATTCTGCCTGAAAACACGTCCTGACATTTGTTTTTCAAACGACTCATAGCCGGGCTTCATGTTAAAGACCAGCGGAGGTCTGTCCGCTGGTACTTGCTCGCTGGCTTTTTGCTCGACTTGCTGCAAAAAGCAACCTTTAATTCAGAGGGAAAAGGAAACCATTTTACTCATTAAGACATTACGGCAGACATACATGTCTTGGCCCTTGAGAGTTTCCTCAGAAACTGAGTTAAAACACCCGTAGGTCTGAGTGAAATAAACGCATTTGGCTTCAATAGCACAGAACTGAGGCTGAGTCTCCATTAGAGGAAAAGTGCAGGGTACGGTGAGCCTTTTGATGAAGGAAGTCGTATTTAATCTGCGCGAAGGGAGACAAATGGCATTACCGGTGATTATTAATATTCTCCATAGACGGCGTTATGCTACCGGTGACTTCTAAGCAAACTTTTCAAGTGAATGATGAGGCAGGAGCAATGAAAGCCAACCTTCAGAGTGCTAAGGAGTGCACCAAAACCATAGCCAGAAAGTAATTATTACACAAACTCGAGCATGTGTGTGTGTGTTAAAGGATCGTGTAGTTCATAAAGTAGCTAATGTGATTGTTTGGAGCTTTTATGTCCTTCTAAACCTCCAAAGACTAGATTGAATAAATGCTCTGTTGGGTTCTTAATTCGCCTTTGATTAAAGCCAAGCGTATAAAAACGTACGTCTCCAGTGTATGAAGCAGCCCGCCTCGACTCGGGGTGCTTTGCTCAGAGGTTTCTCAGCCGGCGTTGCTTCCGCGGCGACACGCGGCGAGACCGCAGATGAGAATCACCTGTCCACGGCGGGCTTCCTGGGAAGCGGAGCCCGTCTGCTCCGAAGTATTTGCTGCAGCTATTAAGACTAATGGCAGCAGCCTGTGATAAGCACAGTTAGCTGAATTCATGACCCGGACGGCCCGAGCAGGGAGATCATTTCCACTTGTGTGTTTTTCTGCTGATGCGTTTAATTTTCATCCTGTCCGGCGCTGTGACAAGAGAGAAACCAGGGAGTGTCAGCAAGATAGTGAAAAATAGAAATAGAGTGATGGCGCCTTGGGTGAGGTATCGATCGCTTTAACCCAGGGGGGGAAACCGTTGCAACTACTGCGCGTAATTTAATTCACGTGACTATTTAAAAAAAAAAAAAAGCAAATCCTTGTAGTGTTGGCTGCGACGCCTCACATCCAACCCTTCTGAATCACGTCTGCTCTTCATTAAGGTAAAAATGACGTGAAAATCACATTTTAGGATATCCACGAACCTCCTTGAAAGAAGCGGCCGAACTGAGGTGCATGTATCTTCTTTAAAGGCTAGTACATTCAGATCATACAAAAATACAATTTGACATTGGAAGGTGTTGTTTTACAAACTTGAAAAAACATTTAATCCATTCAGAAGTGGAGCGGCTCAGTAAAATGCAGAAGCCTCTTTTTTTAAGAATGAGTTGCCAAAGGATGTTTTTAACCACAGGTTTCAGGGGGTTGAGTCTCAACACCTAAACCTGATGAACCCTTCGAACCCCTAACTGAATTACACTTTTTTATACTTAGGGCACAGCAAACAAATTTACAAGGTTTAAGAGTCGACAGTTCCGTCGGAAACCCAAACAAATGCTCTCATTACAAACAAAGAAAAGGGATTTTAATCATAGTGCGTCTGCTTTAGTAGTGGCGAGTGAAGAAAACTGCAAATTGTAAGTATTTTGCCATTATGTAATAACCGTGGCTGGTCTTAACGAGAAGGTTGCATAAACCCAACCCTCAATCTGGATTAAATCACTCTAGGTTAAGAAGATTGACTTGATGAGGAGGTCGGTTCAGGCTCTCGTTGACCTCTTCTCTCCCCGCGTGGCCATGACACCGCAAGTCTTCAATCAGAAACTTGGTGGTTCGATCCCAGACCCTTCAGCGTGCCGAATTGTCCTCGGGGCAAGACGCAGAACGAAAAACAGAGCCGCTGAGCGTTTTGACGAGCACGTTGTAAAGACGGGGTTAAAATGATGCTGTATTGTGTAAAGCCGACCTGCCAGTTAAAAGCCAAACGATCATCTGGCCACCGCGGCATGCATTAGCAGATTTACTGGAGATCACCGGAGGATGCCTTTGGAGCACTTGTGCTCCTCCTCCTCCCTCTCCTTCTCTGCATGCAGAGTGGCCCACTTAATGCATTGTAATGGTTGACCATTATTTACGCAGGGGATAAACAAAGAGAAGCGAGGAATTGATGGAGTAATCCACTCTTGCAGTCATTAGGCATTGAGATGGAGGAGCTGTTGGAAGCAGCCTCCGCCTTATGCCTCTCGAGTAGAGCAGCTAATGGAAATGGGACTCATTAAGACACCTTATACTCCGACGCACCCAAGATCATGAGGAATTGCTAATTGATTGTCGTTAGCGTTCTCGCAATGAGACGCTCTGCCTGTTTTCTCATTTGTTATGAACAGCTTTGCCCCCCCCCCCCCCCCCGCCCCCCAGTCTCCTTCACTTCATTATTGATACTTTTCTTTTTGATTCACCCGTTTTGCCTCAAGAGTCCTCAGCAACTGAATCACCCCAACACGTTTCTGCCCTGCTTAGACGCAACAATCGTAGCCATAAGGAATCGCACATGTGCAACGCGGCGTCAAGGCTGCAATAGTTCCTGGAGTTAACGGTGCAGAAATGTAAAAATCCACATTTTGGAGTTGCTGATGACTGCGTTGTTTGGCGTTAAACACTCACGCCAAACAAAGGGCATGTGTAGAAAATGTGCGTCAGCCAGCGTGGTCATGGTTGAATGGCGGGGAGACGCAGGTCTCCCTCTGATTCTTATTGGCCCCGGAAACTCCTTCCGCTTTCCTCTGGAACCAGCAGATTGTGTTCATTTCAGCCTTTAATCATTTTCCCCTCCCGGTAGTAATGTGCTCTCTTTTTGCTCCTTGGATTCCTCTGTGTAAATGCCCCCCCACCCCACCCCCCCTCCCCTCTCTCTCATTTCTTTTTCTTTTTTCCTTCATAAGAAGCAGAGGAGAAAATAATAAGGGAGGGAGATGAAGAATGAGGCTGAAAATGCAAATACAGGTTATTTCTTTAGATTGATCAGAGCTCATTACAGCCTCCTCTTCTGTGCAACTGGCTGGAGGATCTGCCTGCTTCTCTGCCTTGTCTGTCTTCATTACATGATGGTGAACCTTCCTCAGCTCCCAGGCTGAAACAGTAAAAACAACAACAAAAAAACAAAACAAAAAAAAAACAGCCAGGTGACCAAAGAGGGATCTCTTGCTCCAAGGCGCCGAATTTGTTTTGCAGATAAAGCTGGACAAAGAAAGGGAGGAAAGTGGGGAAGAAGGAGGGGGCATCATTTTTATGTCTGTGGTCAGGCATTTCTTTGCTTCGGTGCTCTGCCAGCAGCCTACACCTCTATCTTCCCAGTGGGAGTCGCTACCACCTTCTCCTCTCTGATAGGGAAATACTGAAAACAAAGGAAGAAAAATACAAGCACCCTCTTGGGCTGCCCCTGCTTTTGAAACAAGATATACTATGAAGGGAGGAGTAGGAGGGGAAACAATATTGAAGCCATCAATTCATGCAAGACTCATAAGCATCAGCTCACTCTTCGGAACTGGAAAAACACAGTCATTTACAGTGAAACTGCTTTTGTACAGTACGGGTCCTTTTGTCTGGATATTGGTCAGTGCGAGGCAGTTACTCCTAATAGAAATAAAAACAAAAAACCTACAGGATGTAGGAACACTTACATTTTCCACGTGCTTAGGTGATTTGAAATACAAACAACTGATGCTAGAGGGCAAACATACGCGAAAGTAATGCACAGCTGGAAGTAAATTACCTGCATTTGCATACATTAACAACCCTCAATTGGTGGGTACTGTGATGCTGATCTGGTGGGACACAGTATGTATACAGTTGCAGATTTCTACTCTAGAGAGAGAGTGTGTGTGTGTGTGTGTGTGTGTGTGTGTGTGTGTGTGTGTGTGTGTGTGTGTGTGTGTGTGTGTGTGTGTGTGTGTGTGTGCGCGCGTGCTGCTCCACATACAGTAATTACAGCAGCGGTGGTTAACTAGGCACTCACATTTGTGTTAATCAGTTGAGATTGAAGATTGGGAAGCTAACTGAGCTTCTGTCTCATGGCCTCTAAATGTATCATGGTAAAAAGCATTATCTGTAAACCTGTAATCATCTCTACAGCACTGCGGCAGTGCACTTTATGTGACAGGATGTGACTGTCGGTCCAAACAGATGTTCACAGAGAAGAGCATCAGTCAGTGCAACACTTAGCCCTGAGCCTTATTCCAGTAAATTGATTTGATGAAATGTTTCTTAGCAACATTAAAATCAGTTTTTCTTTTTATTTGGTTCGGTTAAGGCATTTGACCATTTGGTTAGGTTTAGGCATTAAAAAAAAAAAAAAAAACCCTAGTAGAGATGCCCTTATTGCAGTTTTCTCGGCCACTTATTATTTTTCTTCACTTTCTGACTTTCTGACTTCTTTTTTAAGATTTATAAAACACATACAATAACATTATCAACTACTACAAGATAGCAGAGGCTGCAGGCGGCATACGTTACATTTTAGCTTGGCTTGACTAGACTGAGCATGCTCGGCATTTGATGCTGTTTGAAGTGTTTGATTAAGTTTGCTTGCTCTAAATGTTGTTCCACTTTTACTTTTAAGCTTAGTATTTTATGCTGATGTGTTTACTAAAGGGGTGAAAACAAAACAATGGATTTACTGGTTTCTGATCAGTTGTTCACCAAGCCAAGGCAAAGCAAGGCAAGGCATTTGTATAGGACAGTTCAACAGCATGTGATTTAAAGTGCTTTGCAGAGACATTAAAACATCATCACATAGTAAAAAGTAGATACATATAAAGCACAATTTAAAATGTAAACAAATAGAAAGAAAGAAAAAAGACCAGTAGATAAAACGGTAGTTAACATATGATCAAGTTTTGAATCTAAGCTTAGAAGTAACAGTGCAGATTTGTATCTTTATTCAAATGCAGCAGAGAACAGGTGAGTCTTCAACCTGGATTTAAATAAACTGAGTGTTTCAGCTGATCTGAGGATTTCTGGGAGTTTGTTCCAGACATGTGGACCATAGAAGCTGAAGGAAGCTTCTCCATGTCTGGTTCTGACTCTGGGAACTGATAAAAAAAAACAGATCCAGATGACCTGAGGGGTCTGAAAGGTTCAGACTGGGTCAGGAGGTCAACGATGTGTTTTGGTCTCAGACCATTCAGAGCTTTATAGACCAGCATCAGAACCTTCAGTCCATCCCCTGACAGGCAGTCAGCCAGTGTAAAGACCTCAGGGCTGGACTGATGTGGTCCACTTTTTAGGTCTTAGTGAGGACTCAAGCAGCAAAATTCTGAATGAGCTGCAGTTGTCCAGCTGATTCTTTTAGGTAGACCTGTAATCCTCTGTGGTGACCTGTAATTGTTTCTCTTTGGTTCCAATACAAATACCTCAGTTTGTTTTTGCACATCCAGTCATTAATCTCCTCAATGCATTTATCAAGAGCCTGTACAGGACCTCGGTCTCCTGGTGACATTGTAATATATATCTGTGTGTCATCTGCATAGCTGTGGTAGTTTATTTAGTTGTTCTTTTTAGTCTGTGCCAATGGGAGCATGTAGATGTTAACCAGAAGAGGTCCCAGGATGGAACCTTGGGGAACTCCACATGTAATTCTTGTCTGCTCAGATGTGAAGTTACCCATTGACACAAAGTACTTCCTGTTCTCCAAGTATGTTTTGAACCAGTTTATTACAGTTCCGGAAAGACCTGCCCAGTTCTCCTGTCATTTGAGTAATATTTGGTGGTCAACTGTATGTAATGCAGCACTGAGATCCAGTAAAACTGAGACTGTAATTTTTTCCACCATCTGTATTCAAGCATATGTCATTAAACACTTTGGTCAGAGCAGTCTCGATGCTGTGGTGTTGTCTTAAACCTGACTGAAAGACATCATAGCAGTTATTTTGTGCCTAAAAAATGTATTTAGCAACTGAAAACTGTTTTTTTCAAAGATTTGAGATCAGCATGTAGTTTTTCATTTGTGTCCTGTCAAGATTGTCCTTTTTCATCAGAGGTTTAATTACAGCAGTTTTTCAGTGGCTCCGGAAACACACCTGACATTAAAAACAAGTTCACAGTCAGAACCTGAAATAATGTGATCAATCATCTGTACTTAATGTGTACCTATTGTGCTCGCTGTGTACCATCTGCACAATTCACATCCTTGTTTGTGATGACTTTTGTTACGTGAGTTTTTTTTTTATTCATTTCCATTAGACTGGAGTGTTTTATCATTATGAACAGCTCAGCAGTTATTTTTAAGCAGTTTCCACTTCCCCGTTTGCCCTTTAACCTTGAACTTTTAACTAGTTTTTCTTTTTTGTTTAATCTTTGGAGGTAATTTGAGGAATTCTAGATATATGTAAATGTACCTCCTGCTTCACATTTGCACATTTGACCCGTCCATGTGCTTTAAAATGCCACAATATTTACCAGTCAAATGTAAATGTGGTCTGCTGGGGTGTGTGACCTGCTGGACTGGCCTCTGAGAGCGGGTGGAGTGGACGGGCACCCTGAGATTCAGAGGTTTGCTCCACGGAGCCAGGTGAGAGCACCTCCTCCCCAGGTGTCTCGCTCATGTCATCGTCCAGGCTTGGTGGGTGGCATCTGGCTCACTGGTGGGGTTCATTGCCGGTTTGTGCAGTGACGTGGAGCCAGCAAAACCCGTGGCTGGGTGGGCAGGACCAAGCCTGACCAACTCCGGCGGTTGCACTAACAGAGGGGATTTTGACTCCATGAGGACCCAATTAAACTTGGGAGGGCCTCTCTGAAGGAATAATAACAATGATAAATGCACCTCCGTGGCCAGCTTAAAAGAGACAGGGAAAAATGTTTTCTGTGGTGGCCTGTGTTGACACAATTTACTCCAGGCTTCTATCTGCTTTTTGCAGTATCAAAAGGAATATCTCACCTTGTGAAAGTTTTTCTTTTTACCTTTTTTTTTTTTTTTTTTTCTTCTTTTTGATGACTTGGCTATTTGCAAAAACAAACGGTCCCTGCATGCGCTTTTTTATCCAGTGCAGAAAGAGTGACTTAACTCCTTACGTAGAAAACACTTAATGTTTACATGCATGGACATATATTATTGGTATATATTTGTATATAAATACACTAGAGGGCAAGCAATGTGATCAAAAAAAAAAAGGACATTTACCAAGTTGGAAGAAAAGTAAACGACTCAGCACTTGAATAAACCTGCCTCAGCCTCACCAGACAAAGGACAGTCGTATTTTTTTCACAAGACGTTTATGTTTTACGGGAAACCTCTGAAAAGGTCTATTTTAACTCAAAAGCAAAAGTAGTTTTGGAGCATAAAAGGTAACCGAACAGCAACTGAAAAGTGCAAAAGCAAAGCAAAACAATTTTGAAAGAAGGAAAAATGAAAGAAAGAAAAGAGAGAAAATAATAGTGTGTTTTCCCATATAATTTAGACACCTTGCAGATGCTAAACGTGGCTCACGTTCTCTTTATGTAAACCAGCAGGCCAGTTACACACTTCTTTGTGTGTTTGTGTGTGTGTTTTCCCCCTCTGTCAGGTAGTAATTTTCAGAAAAACTCCTTTAATTTGATAACAGTCCTCTGTATTTCAGATTTGCACTTTGCCAGCAGTATATTAATTACTGCTTGTGGTTTCATACTGCCAGTCAGTCTTTGTCTGGGCACTTGAGCCTCCTCCTCACAGCGCTGCAGAGCCGTGTTATTGTACTTAAACAAATCAATTCTGTTGCAGTTGGGCTTTTTTTTTTTTTCCCCTCCATCCCCCGTCATTATGAACTGTTTGCAGTGCAGAGCACATTGATTTTTCACAGCCCTGGAAAAACTGTTGATGAATAGCACAGATGTATCTGGGGAGAATCTGGCTTTAAAAAAGGAGGCACCCATCGTCAACCCCCTCCTCCTCCTCCTCCTCCTCCTCCTCCTGCCCGCCGACCCATTGAGCCGCCAGTGCTCCTCCACTTTCTCTTTTCAGAGATCGACACTTCCAGCAGGGAAGAAATGCAGCCTGAAAAATCTTCCAATCATAAAGAAAGAGAAGGAAAAAAAAAAAAAAGAAGAAGAAGAAGAAGCACAAGAGGCAAGGGACCACCCCGTCTCACTGGATGTGAAAATACACCTTGTTGTGAAGACGGTTTTTATATTTGGAGCATTAGCCTTGTAATTTCAGTTTAAGCATGAGGTCAGAAGAAACCAGAGTAGTTTGGGGGGAGGGGGGGGGGGGGGGGGGGGGGGGTGATACTAAAAAAAACAAAAAAAAAACCTAGAAAAACATGTATTTTATGCCCAAATTCTACACATAATTCAGCTTAGTGCAAGTTTGATAACTTACCATTTAGAAAATGGGAGGAAATTAAAAAATACCTGTCGCTGTTGTGCTTTTTTTTTTTGACTAAATAAATCTCATGATCTTGCAACAAAGACGCCGAGTCAGAAGCCAAGCTGGTGTTTAGAGCCCTGCTACCTTAAAAGATGCTCTCCAAAACGCTACCTTAACAAGAGCCTTTATTCGAAGGGAGAACCTTCATTTAGCATTGACTCACCCTCTAATCACAATCCCTTAAGACGGGAATAATACATTTCAACATCCAAATGGGACTTTTCCCATTGTGTTTAAGGTTTTGTGGCACTAGACTCACCTCACCCATTTGGGTCCCGATGTCTGATTTATTGAATCCAGCCTACAATTATTAAGTCAGTCATCACAAGTGTGCTCATTGATAAATAAGGAATAAGCTTTTTGGTTCCAATGACTCCATAAATGGATTTGGATACGTGATTCCCTACATTTTTAACCTTCGGCGCTTCACTTACAACTAATGCGCTGGTTGCCAAGGTCCCGAATGCCAAGGGCCCTGCCAGCCAGGCAAAGTGCTCAGCTACAGCGACGACCTGTCTTAATGGGCTTATCTGTCAATTGGAAGTGAATTGTGACTGTGCCATGGCAGTGAACTTCCTCCGCGGTGGATGTTTATGGTGCCACACTGATCATGGGAAGTATCGGCTGCGCTTTTGAGTCGCCCTTCATGGGCACGAGAGCGTGAAGGAGCTTATCCGTGCAGAGAGGGAAAGTATCACAGGCGCAGATGGAAGCCACTCAAAGCCCAAAGGAATCTGTGGGAAGTGGAGTCGCCGAGTGGGCCTGATATTTCAGGAAAGAGTATGCAAATGAAATAATTCAGCGTCTGGAGACGGATGCGTTTTCTTGCCTTAATCTGGTTTTTTTTTTTTTTTGTTTTGTTTTGTTTTTTTTTTGTATCAGGAGCAGAAGACAGGAGGTGCTGGGCTGTTTCCTCTCCTGGTGTGTGGATGGGTGGGGGGGTTCTTCGTGGTGACAAATCAAGGCTTAAAGACAGGTGAGTTTTTTTTTTTTGTTTTTATTTTCTTTCTTGTTTTTCTGTGATGTGCCGTTTGGGAGTTGCAGAGCCCAGCTGATAAGTGCATCGTGCGTCAACGTCGTACATTTCCTATATCCCTTGCAACACTTTTAAACCCTGTGTAACCTACAGGTATGGTAACAGGTCGAATGTGCGAGTGCGTATTTCTGTTGAAAGTGGATTGGATCAAACAGAAAGTTGTCTTTCAACGTAAATGATATAAGACTGTTACAGCAAATGCTGTTTCAGCTCGTTGAGAGTGCTGGATTTCCTCCTTACACATATCGAGAGGACAACGATAAATCGCAAGTGCTCACAGGTTTGGGTGGCTGTTTTTTTTTGGGTTTTTTTTTCAGTCGCTGACATCTACCAGGCTTTCCTGGGATGCTTTTTTTGCCTGAAATATTTCGAACCTGATCTCACAGCTGGATTCAGACAAAAGCTATCACTGGAAATGGATACCCCAACCCCAACCCCAACCCCACCCGCCACCCCTACACCACCCCCCCCCCATCACTCCAGACTTAAAGACACCAGCTTTGTCTGCTCTAATGTGTCCTGTCCTCCACCGCGCTGGAGTGTCTTGGGTAAACATGCGATGGCTGCAGTTTGTGTGTGGCCAGTGTCGGCTCTGCTTGCCGAACATGTTGATTTCATCAGGAGCTCCTCTGGTGGGGTGGGGGCGGGGGCGGGGGCGGGGGTGTCACGGCTGTCGTTTTCACCACCAAGCCGCTATACGCAACTTTTAGCCCAATACGTTAAACCAAAAGTGAGAATTATGTCATGAAAAGGGGGAATGTAATTGGTTTGTCCACAGTATTATACAATTCTGCCGTGGATTAGGAATTAGGACATCCAGGACACACACGCACACGCTTACTGAACAGATAAGAGGGGTTAATCTTGATTTGAGCAGTGTGAATGCTGAGAAATACGGTGGCCTGACAAACATCTGCCCGCCGCACAGCTGAGTGGGATAAACCAAAGTGATTATTGTGGAAATGTCAGGCGAGGTAGAGACAGTGATAGCAAGTGAAATGGAGGGGGGATGTTACATGAACGGGGACATGACAAGAGTGCTTCAAAGTGAGATCTCTCACCTCCGGGACAGACATTTCTCCTGCAATGTTGTCTTTGTGAGAGGAAAAACAGCAACAGTCACTTTACGTCCTATAATCTTCAAAGATCCAGCATGATTAAGGCTGCAGAACGTCTTTCTTCCTGCTCTTTTCTTTTTTCTCCTCAGAAAATGAACGCTTTCGACGTTCGGCATCAGTGACACATGAACACATTTTCAGTTTCCAGACTCGTCGTTTTGTGTTTCATAAAGCCCAATGATAAATCTTCTTACTGTGTTTTCTGTTCTTCTAATTGATTATTAGACTAGTTCTTTCACATCTAACTGATATCTGAAGGTTGCCAGGTTGGTCGTTTCTCTGCAGCCCCGGTTTAAGCTCTAAAGGGTAACTACTTTCCTCTGTGACATGTGAAGGTGCAGACATTCTGTTAACTTCTCTAAAGGAAAAAGCGGGGGGGGTCCCCTTCCTGTCAGTGGTCTCTCTTTCTCTGTTCTTGTGAGATCTGGAACTGATAAGCGAGAGGCCTCTGGTAACTGAACAGGAAGGATAGAGGGCCTGGCCCCTGCGCCCCTGCCTCTGCACTCGCGTCCCCCTGCTCAGGCAAACAAAGGGAGCAGAGCTCGCCACTTAACTCCAGGTTCCCAAACACACAACCCCTATTAGGAAAATGATTGTCCCTTCGCAGGACCGAATCCTTATACTGAAGAGAATTCTGATAAATACTCGATGAACGGAGAACCTGCAGCCGTATCGAAGCTCTGCAACGGTTTCACACCTTCACCAGCTATTCCCTTGTTCCTCTCGCCACTGTTAAGTCATGCCGAAGGGCCTTGAATGAGCACACAACAGTGTTTGCTGTTCATAGTAAAAGCCCAGAGGTCTGAATGAAAAGCTGCTAAACTGAGTGTGATCAAACTGTTGCAGTGTCCCGGCATGGGTGCCGTTTGCAGTGCGCTGCTGAACGTTAGTTTGGACCAGATAACAAAGATTCAGATTTAGACTGTCGGCTGAACGGGACAGTTTATAGATCATAGTGAGAAAACAGAAATTATAGAAGACTAAGTAGAACTGTAGCTGCGAGGAATACATTCCTTTTTTGGAGGATAAAGAGAAATGAACTACTGTAATCCTTGTGATGTTAATCTTTATGGGGACAAGAGCCGTGTTTAGTTGAAAATAAAGAGATTAAAAATAGGAACATGTGCTATTTAAACTCTCCATACAGTTTCCTAATTTATATTTTAAATTGGGGGACGGGGGCTGTGTATTCTATGAAAGTCTGTTTTCACATTTAAAAAGACAAACAGTAAAAGCATGATGACAGTACAACATTTCAGTCTGCGTCTCAATTCAAAGCAACAGGATCTGGGGGTTTCACGTGTGAAGCGCTGGATTCAAAGGTCCGATGCTGATGCGTGTCAGACTAGTGAGCTCAGAGCTGCGTGAGTAACTGGGCCTGAAGAGATAACGCAAGGTTTCCTTCTCCAGTGTGTTGGAGATCCATCTATCGTCTCTTCTTTTGGGGGTTTTCCTCACACTTAAACGATGATGCACGGTTTCCCTGCAATGTCAAACTGTGCTCTCTGCAAATGTGAGAAGCACCAGGAAGAACTTTTGCAAGGCAGAGATGTTTCAGAGGTGGTATTCCCATGAGAAAGCCCAGGATAGCGTGCCAGGGTGACAGCTGAATTATTAGCCAATTAGTCACTGGACAGAAAAAGAGGTGGATGAACAAGGCATCTGTCAAGGAAAGCATCTCTTTTTTCGCAGATAGGCGTCCTTAACTGCCGCCCAGGAATCTTGCGAGGCTCTCCCACTCATGTAGGAGCTGGTGGGTCAGGGTCAGGGAACATAAGCGGAGCCATCCTGGTGCTCTCGGTTGTTGCGGATGACAGGGCTGCCCGTCCTCGGAACGGAGCATAATACAGCGGCAGGACTCAGTGTACCGGACTAAAAATAAACGCGCCGTCATCGCCGCTTTCCCATAGACACTTGCAAACATAGATGCCTGGACTCGTGCTTGCACATGCACCCCAAACTGGTGCAGGCGCATGTCTCGAGAGGTGACCGTATAGCCCCTGGTTACATGTCAGCGGCATGCCAGAACACGCATGATTGACAGTACAAAGCGTGTGCGTGCTCAGGACAGATGTTCGACGCAGCCTGCCTCTGATGGTTGGAGTTGACACACACCAGGCGGAAACCATTAAATAACACTCGGCTCCGAGATGAACTTCATACTGTCCTGTGACCCTTCGGAGTCAAACCTTTACATCTCATGTGTCTTTGTACAAGTTATCAGCCTAACTGTTCAGACAAAGACTCCGGGAAGAGGAATGATTATTAAATAAATGAGACAGTGCTTGCTTCCTTTGATATAAAATGAAAACTGATATCCTCCTGACACGCGGATAACTTGTCAATTTCCTGCTCATGATGAATAACCTGAATAAGCTACGCTTCACGGGCCAGCAAATTAATTAATGAAAATTTGTGATATGTTTAAAGACACTTGGCATTGAAACGCGGGCTACCTTGCTGCCGCTTCTTGAAATGTAATCGCATTGCGCTCTTCTCTGCTTGTTTGAGTCTATTTTTGTCAGTGAAAGCACTTTCAGAGGTCTCATTAAGCTGGTACATTTTTCTGTTGTGGAATATGACCAAGACCTAACAAGCTTGACTTGGTTTCTCTCAGCTTCTGTTAAATGCTCTATTTGTAATACGTCTGGATAAAGCTAATGAAAAGATGATAGTGGCGGCGCTGCAGGGCCTTGAATTAGCACATCAGCAGCTCCGACTGCCATTAAACTGGCACAGTTTAGATTTATTTACAGCAGGATGGCTGATATAAGAAGCTATTTGTTGATGTTAAGGGTTTATGGGTTTATTTTTATTTATTTTATCTTACTTCATTTTACAGGTATCAAACCATTTCTTGGTTTTCAAGCATTGGATTTAAAAAAAAAATTTTTTTTTTTTTTTGCATATTCATCATAAGATGATATTGTCTAAATTGCTTTAGTGAAAAAAGGAGCTGCTGTGTGATCACGGACAGTTAAAGTACGTCTCCTGTATCTACGCATATGAGAACGCTGCGGTGTCGATGTGCTGCTTTATATGTGCAGTGATCACTTTGTGGACGCTTCAGGTGTGCTGTATCTATTCCATTTCGTAAAATAATCCTTTCATTAATAAAATATAGCCTACATAGTCTCAGTAAATTAAATAGAAAGACCAAAGCAGGCTGTGGAGTTACATTTCACATGAGTTTATGTATTAAGTATGAAGCATTTCTATGTCTGGAAGGCTTTTTAGGACTGAAAGTCTTATAAAGAACATGGCAACATAGTTTAAGTTTGCAAAATTGCATTTGGAGAAAAAAAAAACAAGATTTTATTTTTGTTTTTTTTTTTTGTCTGCATATATATAATTAATTGTTAATACCAAGTTTACACATGGAGCATAAATATGCATTTTGATCTTGCAAAACCACAAGACTTCATAAACATTGTCCGTTCGGACTAAAGTGAAGCTGTTTGGCCACCGACATCATAAACAGCACCGCTTTCGACATCAAAGATAGAAAATCAGCACAAACACCCGTGTTCAGCATAGTGGCGGAGGGGTAATGATTTGGGCTTGTTCTGCCTCCGCGGGACCTTGGCTTCTTGCAGGAGGTGCATCCTCAACCTGCAGGTCTACCTGCGTCTCATCTTAAAAGAGAGAGAGGATCCGAAATTGTCAGACGTGGTGATAAATGTAATTTCAGCTGAAGCGGTGCAAAGTTAGAAGGCTGTGAGGGTGACGAGGAGCAGCAGGACACAGCAGCTTCTGTCCAACGAAGCATTCGAGAGGCGTTAGTGAAAATGGTTTAATTTAAGGTTGGATTGAAGGGAAAAAAAAAAAAAAAAAAGATGGGTTACTTCATTGTGCAATGTGGCACACAGGCAATGTATTGCTTTTAACACATGTTTTAAGAAATTATGGGACAGAATGATTGTAATTATTGTATTTGTTGCGTTGCATAAAACATCTTGCTGCAGTTGTCCACGGAGGTACGCCAAGTCGGGTTGCTCCTCCCACTTCTGATAGTTTTACCTCAATGTCTTATCCTATGCAACTTGATCATTCATATTACAGCTGTGTTGTAGTAAAATGGACTTCTACGTGTACCAAAGTACAGTCTGTCAAACTGCTCGTGCTCGGCTGAGGTTTGGTCATGTAACAGGAAGATGATCACAAACGCAGAGTGGTGCAATGGTCCAGCCAAAAGTCGCGAACGCAAGCCTTTTATGTTTTTATGCTACAAAGGGACCTTAGGAGAGCTGTGCATAAACAAATGAACAGAACAAAGGTTATAAAGAAGAGTGAGTCAAAATTCCTCTTCTTGAATCGGTCTTTGTCAAATAATTACACGACTTGTTTTGTTACGGGTTCCAGGTTGTGTTGCAGAGCTGGAATGGACCGAAGAAGTGCGTCCTGATATGGATAACCGTGGTACTGAAAGAGGGTGTATTATTTTTCACATGACTGTTATTATTGCATTCCAGTCTTGCTCCCACTGGTCTGAAATGGCCGAAAAAGACACTTATGGCATGTTTGAAGGAAGCCTGCTTGCCTCAAGCTACTGTAGATGACTAGATTGATATCGCTCCCGTCGATGCATTCGCACTTGGCCCAGAAGACCGTCAGCTCAGGTTTGCACGGGAAAACACCCACTGTAGATGGGCTCTCTTTTACCAGAGTTACTAAGTACTAGTACCCCAAAAATGCTGTGTCATTTGTGTGATCCAGGTGTTGATAGGCGGATTTTTATGTAGTTGTTTATTCCCCCTTCCAGTCTTCCTGCTAACCTAAACAACTCTTTCCTGGCTTTCAGCTGAATGGGAACTTTGAACAGAGGTCAGTAAAGGTGAAGGGAATTTCAGCTTTTTTTTGTGCTCAAAGCGTTAAAAAAAAAGGTGAATTTATAGCAGATAGGCTGACGGCAAGACTTTGGATTGAAGTTGATGATGAAGATGATAATTTTGACGTGCTTAGCAGATAAGTGAAAGGATTAACTCATCTAGGGAAAACAACTGTCTTTTGCGCCATTCCCCCCCCCCCCCCCCCCCCCCCCCCAGCCACTGGCTGATCATGACGGTAGCAGAGTGCATGCGAATGCAGTTGACAGTGTTTTAACTTCCTCAGGGAGGACTGGGAATGACTGGATATGAACAGAAGGAAGCAGGCAGCATGGTGGCCATGAAACATTCATGCACCTGGGGAGTCTTTGCATAAGGAGAACAAGCTGAGGCAGTAATGAAATAAAGAGCAGGGGACTTCTAACGGCTCTGTTTGTCCTCTGCTCTAGCTTCTTACATATACTGCATTAAAATTGCATGGAGTGATATAATAAGAAAACATTATTTACTTTTAGAATAATCTAATTACAGTGAGCTGCAAGAAAATTGGGGCCACAGGTGCGTGGCTGGTTATAGCCGAGAGCTGGACAACAGAAGGTGAGTTATTCCCAGCCCTGGACCGATCTGCTTCGGGGTATCAGCGTGGCAACAGTGTGCCAAATGTGGACATCCCCGCTTGTGTCGGTTGTACATTTGCCCCTCCTAAACTCATCCTGCCGCCGCGAGCTTACGCGGGGACAGAAAAGCAGAGAGAGGAGCGGGGGAATGGCCAAATGAAGAGGAGAATAGGTGAAGTAATATTTAGACAGCTGCACATGTGGAGTCGCTATCGCTGTCAGTAATGTGTATATGTGCGTGTGCTGGGTGGGGGGGGGGTGAAGAGGTATTTTGGTGTACTCAACTAGGCCTCAGACAACCTCCTGCTGCAGTATTGATGTCATTGAACCCTCCCGACAGCAGACTGTAAATCACAAGTCACAGTTATCTATAGATTTACAAACACCTGCTTCCTGGGGCCTTATATCACGGCCGTATATTACATCTACGTGAGCCGGGTGAGCTGAGAGAACCTGCTCAAACATTTTTGAAGCTAATACATTAGAAAGACCTCTCTGAGAGGTCATTGTCCATGTCTGTGTCTCAGGGCCGTAACAGCGCTCGTATGAGACAGCTGGTCACATGTCTGCGGTCCTGTGCTACACTGGCCCTGCGCCTCGAGGTGGTGGACGGCAGCTGACTGCTCTGATTCACTGGGAACCCGACTTGTGCGCTGTGCGCCTCACAATGGACTGACTCATGCGGAGTCAACGGGAGCTTGTTCACTGTCCATCTCTTGGCTATTATGCTCCAACTTTTTTTGTTTGACTTCTTTGTTGCCTCTGCGTTTGGATGGAGACAGTGGGTCCTTTCTGTCATCCACATGAGCACTCGTTTTCTGCACGCCCCCTCAGGTCGTGTGTCTTGTCCGCGGCAGGGTGCGGACAGCCGGTCTGCCCCTGGATGCCTACTTTCACCAACGTTAACACCCCTTTCACCACCAGCCTTTCGACCTGTTGCGTTCGCTAATGGTGTCTCGCTGACTCCCCGCCGTCTCCGTGCTGCAGTTTGCCTGGTGACAGCATGCAGAAATGCAGCATTAGATCTCTACCTGCGGGCTCTCCGGCTCCCCACGTCATATCAGAACATGTGCAGCACCCGCGCAGCAGCCACTAATTGCTGCTGGATATTAGAGCAAGGTCTCTTAAGACGCTGACCTTGCTTTAGCCAATCATATCACAGCATGTTACCAGGCCTGAGCTGTGATCAGAGGGAGTCCTCCTCGGCACGAACAGGAGGAATTAATTATTCACACTGGCTGCTGGTACCTTTTTGGCCGGACACCACATTAAACGACATCCGTGATGGCATCGAAGCGGCAGATTAATAGCGACATGGCGCTATCAAAGCAGGGAGAGCACAAAAGATCCGGCCAAACGGATCGCTGTATTCCAAATCCAAACACAAAGAGAGCAATGGGAGCAAGAATCCCACATATTTGTGTTGGTAACGGCAAGATGGCTGGTGATCCCCAGGTTAACTTTACCCTTTGTTACATTAAATGGTAAATTTTGCGCATTAATAGGTTCAGATGGTGCATTGATTGCATTAGAGGTGTGCAGCAAAATGGAAAAAACTGTCAACAGCAGCAGCGCTCCCAGCTTTTGCGAGTAAACAGCTGTAAATAGTGCTGAGCAGCAGCAAGGTTACTGACTCTAGTTGCATCTGCATTATGCAAATGTAATGAGCGCAGGAAGCGGTTGGAGGCCGGTTGGAGGCCGGTTGCACTGCGCTACGGGAGACACGAGCGCCGGAGCCATTGTGCAAATTTCCAGGGTGGCCGATTGCTCACAAACGTAAGTCGCATTTGAGAGAGCAGCAGCCAAAGCGGACGTCACTTCCGGCGTCAGGGCAGATTCTGATGCTGAACTCTTCTTTGATATGTTTTCCTCTCTGCCCGAACGTTCTTATCGCAGCCCTCAAGCAAACATGCAAACAGTCTGGCCCGTGTGTTTCCAGTCACATGGGCCCGCAGTTCTGGAGAATCAGCAGCCTGTCTGTCCTGGTATTTCCTGGGTCTTCGTAAACACGCTCGCTGTGTCTCTCCCTTTCTTTTTTCTTCTCTCCGTCACACACATATAGAAACGCAGCGTTTAAGCCGACAGTAGTAACACTGCCGTGATGAAGCAGAACAAATTACAGTTTAGAGCAGCGAATTAGGGTTGATTAGTTTAAAAACAGGGGGAAGTGGAACTTCTTTTTAACAAAAATAAATGGCTATTTTCATCTTATTACATGTGGTCGCGAAATCTATTCACAACTGTCAGCTTAAAAGTTCCATAGGTGGCCGTTTTTAAGTCACATAAATCTGTTAGTAGTCCCGCAACCATCTCTGGAGACATTAATGGATGTTGTTTATGTGCAAATAATTAAAACAGAATAACGAATAATTGAAACCTTAGTCTGCTGTTAAATGGTGAAGAATTATTTCTAAAAGTTGTGTTTTTCCTATGTTTTTTTTTTTTTTGGTTTGTTTTGGTGCTGGGGAGGGTTGATATACTTCGGATGGATGAAGATGTTTGGAGCTGAAGCTGCCAGATTTAAAGTAAAAGTGTCTGAGCTGAAATGATGAAATCATGAGGCGTCAGCCTACATTTCCCTCTCCAGATGCTTTTAGATCTGCCAGTATCTCCAACCCCAATCTCCTTTTTTTTTTTTTTTTTTTTTTTAACCCATTCATTTGCCATCTAACGTCATTTCACGGTGTTGATCCAGAATCTAAAAATTCAATAGCTGAACATGTATGCTTGGATTATAATTTAGACTCTCTGTGGGGGATGTAGGTCAGCTGAAAGACTATTTCCTCAAATATTGTAATCCCCATTTGTTCTGGTTTTTTCACCAGGAACCAAGCTTTCGCCTCTTTCTCTGACTACAATGCCCTGAGCAGGACAGTGGCTCCCAACGCTCGTGTCTTGAATCCTATACTTGTGTGCAGGTTTGTCTTCCTATTTGCGGTAAAACACGGGCTTGTCTTGCTTTGAGCTTGAACTTTTTTGCCCCTAGGTTTGACCGCTCTGCTTGGCTGCTGCGTTTGAAGCGACAGGGGTCATGTTTACGGTCGACCTGGGGAAAAAGGTCACCAGGATATACCCATTTAACCTTTCGGGAGACTAGCGCAGAGAAGGGAAGTCATTCATTTAGCTTCCAGCGATAAAGACGGGGCGAATAGTTAACTCCGTCTCCCTTTCCGTTGATGAAACCTAATTCGCCACCGTCGTGTGTCCTAGCTGCAAACTGTCTGTTCCTCTGGGTTTAAGGGATAGTTTTGTGAAACCATGCATGAGTAGGGAACAAAAATTGATTTGTTTATATATCATTTCAGCATAATGGGTTTTGCCCTGATTCAGTGACAAACCCAGGTGTGTGTGGGGAGGGTTGAATGTGGTGGTGGTGGTGGTGGTGGTGGTGGTGGTGGGGGGGATTACTCTACTGGCTGGTGTGTTTATATTCTCCCTCTGTGTCGTCTAAAGCAGATAACACTTATGGCACAAGACAAAGCTTCCCATTGTGGAATGAGCATTTCCAACAAAAGCCATTATGCTGGATCAATGCTCCCCAGAGAAATGACTGGTGCAAACAACACACAGAGATGGAGGATTGCATCAAAATTTCACGAGAGCCCCGGGCTTCTTTTTTGATGGTTCAGCAGTCCAAAGTACATACAGCATAACTGTAATTATCTGGATGTTTTTACTCCGAGTGCAAACTTCATCTGATGTTTGTGACACCTTAATGAAACGTGGCTAAAGAAATATATATATATATATATATATATATATATATATATATATATATATATATACAAAACAGGACGTGAACTTATTTTTTTTAAGGGTTTGGCTCCAGTTCTGAAGCTGTGACGTTTTCCCATTCGAGCCATGCCAATAACTTTGCCTACATTATGATTAAATTAAACCAAAGGGCAGTGAAGGTGAAGCCCATTCAGCTCTTTTGTGCTCAAAGCATGAAAATATTAGTTTTAAAATCATCGGCAGAATATTCTTTCAGATACAATGAGAGCATTGTTTTCAGTTTTGCACAGAGGCCTTGCAACTTCCTGTTTTAAGTCACCAGGTGAACAAAATTTGTTGTTGAACTGAGTCCGCTATCTGGCGCCGTCTTGGTAATATGGCGTTATTTTGTGCCAGAACGCTCATTATGCGCGGTTGCGGTTTCCAGAGGTGGCATTAATGTTGATAAATGTAAAAAGAGCAACCCTATAAAGTGTTTAAAAAGCCATCAGGGGTAAAAATGAAAGGAGAAGACGGCGACGACGGAGGAGCCAAAGCAGCCAAGTCTAGTTTGACTTTCCGGAACCACGGAAATGTCTCCCCAAGAAAAACAGAAAGTCACAGCAGCAATGTTCTGAATGACCAGACCACGTCAGTCATCAGAAGATTCGGTTGACTGGTTCAGGAGGGCGTCTCTGAAACGGCTCTTTAGAAAGTCTATTTACACAGGACTGGTATCTGAAAGGGGAAAAAAAAAGTTCTTTGAAGATCTCTACCATCAACCATGACTCTTCAAAGTAGTTTGATGTCCAGTCTTAAACCAACAGGTGTTATAGATACTTTGGTCTCCGGCACAAAACGTACAAGTGTGTTTAAAACCTGTTAAAAAAAAAAAAGTCTTAAAAGTTTAAAAGTCTTAAACTGATAGAAAGGAATGATGGTATCACAACTTGAAATTTGAGCTTTGTGCATGTAACATCTTGTGTTGTTTTTACTAAAAACATCTGATATTTCACAGTACGGTCTGCAGCAGAACAAATCTCTTAAGATGGATGTATTGAAAACGACGGAAGAAACCATCTTCATTTGTCTAAATCGGTCTGATGAAGCCTCATATTAGTTTTGGCTGAACACTAAAAAGCATTTTACATGAAAGGACTGTAGATCACAAGGAAGCGCTCTTTCCAAAGGCAGTATGGACAGTTAAAAGAGCTAACAACTCTTTCATTAAACATTGGACACATTAATAAAGTAAGGAGATGTGCAAAGTGCATCTAGTCATCTCTTTCAGCTTTCCCTTTTAAAGAGAAAAGTCTTACGACAGAAAAATGGGAGCATTCGTAACCTAATGTCCCCAATTTGTTAAACTGTGGCTGGCGGTCTGACTTTGTCATCAGCCTGCAGCTCGTGCTCGTCTCGGACGGTTCCACTTCACAGTAACATGTGTATGTATGGACTGCTCGTTTAGCCTGTTTTCCTCATGTTGGACATCTATGCCCACAGGTCAAATAAGACCCAATTTAAAATACACGGTCAGAAAATATGGAAAAAGTATTTCTTGCTTATGGAGGACAGAGCTGAATGCTCTGAAAGTCCTCCTCCATCTGTCTGCATGACTGCGTGGTACATGGAGCTGTGTGGTGGTGGATCTGCTTGAGGGGGTGGCAGCAGAGGCGGGTCGGGAGAAGCAGGAGAAGCAGTTTGTGTGTGTATGAGTTTGTAGGAGTGTGTGTGTGTGTGGGGGGGGGGTGTGTGTCTGTAAATAGCTGTAAATAGCCCACCCCGCATTCGCAGTCACCATGCTGGGGCTCTGCTCCGTGCAGCCCTGACCTCACCACCCCACCACACCGCCGCTCACATTTGTTCACAGCGCACGCCGCTGTGGAAGCCACTGCCGACTGTTCCTGCACTGTATCCAGGTCAGATCTCAAGCACTCTCACTGGCGAAGCGCTTGCGCCGGTGACCCGAGCGCCCTCCTCGCTGCCAGCCAGTGTCAAAATAACACAAGCCGCTCTCTCGCGGAGGGCCTCTGCCGCTCTGCCGCTCTGCCGCTCTGCCTACTGTTACGAAATCACACTGTCCTCATTTGGGTCTGCAGATATCGACATTCAGATAAATTTTCAGCACAAAACAAGAGCGCCTGTTTGATTTGATTTTCAGCCTTTATCTACATTAAGCTGTTAAAAAGCATTTGCCTTGCAGCGTATGTGCAGTGGATAAGTGTGCTTGGAAGTAGGTCATTGATTTGGAACTTGGACACTGATTATGTGCTGGCCTAGAAATGGGCTATAATCGGTGTCTCTCATACCAAAACAGCTTTCCATAACTGGCAGTTATGTCAAGGTCAGGAAACAGCAGCG
The DNA here is from genome assembly GCA_014839995.1 of Xenentodon cancila. Taxonomy (NCBI): domain Eukaryota; kingdom Metazoa; phylum Chordata; class Actinopteri; order Beloniformes; family Belonidae; genus Xenentodon; species Xenentodon cancila. Next base: position 11,729,546 of record CM026218.1, read on the forward strand.
TCACATTTGCACGCATGCAGACAATATCTGTTTACCTCTTTCTTAGATTCAACACATTGTTGCTTCAAGAATTCATTCGTTCTTGTGAGACTGCTCATTTTAAGATCCATAACCTGCAAAGAAAGAGTCTGAATATCTTGTTCATCTGTCGTTATGCAGCTAGAATGCGCCAAACCTGCAGGCATGCCCTGTTCTGTCCTTGATGGGGGTATGATGTGCTCATTTGGATGCCATTTGAGCCAATAATGTAAATATTCATCGTCTTTGAGCAAGCCAAGACATGATCTAATCTGTCTCTGGCATAAAGTCTCCAGCCAGCACTCTCTCCTGGAGTATGTGCACAAAGGGAGTTTTTTTCTTCATGACCATGTTGGGATGAACCAAAGCTGGGAATTAACTGTCAACCAGCATCATCGCAGCTCCCTCTCGCTGACTCTTCTCATAGCGTGGAGCGTGTGCCGGATTAGTTTCTGCAGTTGATTTTCCTTAAACACCCTCAGGATGAAGCCTTGATATTGCTTTGTAAACTGTATCTCAGTATAAATTCACTCTGCTTACAGCACAAACTGCTGTTTTGCTTGAAGGACTAGTTGTACTTGATGGAGGCTGTGAGGGTCAGGAGGGCATGCTTGTGTACTCTGTTCTCTTCCTTCATCTCGGCTACATCAGGTGAAGAATAAACAGTAGGAGTGTGAATGGAGACCTGTTATTTTCAAAGTAGGTGTGTTCGTTCATAGTTAAATGAACATCTTTTCGCAATGATTCCAGGAAGATGTCCAAAGAAAAAGCCCGATTTTGCATATCATCCCAGGTTTGCATGAGAGCAGCCATGTGACGGCTCCACCTCCCTAATACGAGTCCCACATGAGACATTCTCATGTTCTCGGCATGTGCCTGTTTAAATGAGCCCTGTGCATTTGTTTGGGCAGAGAGGCAAGCGACCAACAAGGCAGAGACAAAATCTTATCAAATAATAAAGAGGAAAAAGAAAAAACTGACATCAGGAGCAACAGCTGCAGGCTGAGGCACTGCGAGGAGATGGAGGGAGAGAAGGAGGGGAAAAAAAGAGGGAGGAGAACAATTGACCAGAAGCGACACGGGAAAGAGAGGTGACCTGATTGCTCAGCTGGCCAAGAGCACGGGAAGGAAGCAGCAGGAAAGGCTGGTCCCCTCAGTCTGGCCTGGCTCTCTGCTGCTTCAGATGGGTCCCTCTGTGGCCTTCCTCTCTTCCATTTCCCCAGCCACACCCCCGCCCCCAACCTCCTTCCCTCACTGCTGCCTGTCACGGCTCACTACATCGGAACAAAATGATCAGCTCTCACCTCCTCATGAACATGGGTCATCTCGGGAGCCACGCAAAGGCTGAGCCCTTTGTATTAGATAGGGATCACTGATATGTGCGAGGAGGAGGAGCGGCTGCACAAGGCTGGAGAAGTCAATGTTGTTTTGCTTTTTACAGCACACATATGCCAGGGTGTTTAATTTTTATTATTTTATTCATTAGCGATGGCCTTGAGGTTACCAATTTTGTGGCGCTATTAATTTCATCCTGCCGCTATCGAGGAATTATTGGGTGTTCGTGCTTTTACGATTCCTCTCTCTACAAGAAAACACATCAAGGGCCTCTTTCACAATTCCTGATGCTCATAATGTAATTAATTCTAATCGCAGTAGCTTTTCAGAATCAAATACCCAGGAGCAGTCCTAACAAAATAATCAATTCCTCTGCAAAACCAACACCCAAACTCTCTCTGTTTGGATTTGGCTCGGAGTGAAGAGCAGTCAGTTGGATTGGGTATGGAGGGAGTAAGGGGGCTGGATCGGGGGGGGGGGGGGGGTCAGAAAAACAGAAGGATCTGCACATTTGCATACCTTTTTAGCATGTGGTGGAGGGAGCCTTTATTAAATTCAACCCCCTCAATGGACTGGGCCTGACCGTGGGGGGAGGGGCACAAGAGCTTACAGGGAGGGAGAGGAGGGGTGGCCTCATCATGGAGACAGGAGGCACCATCTGAGCCAACAGACAAATAATGTTTCCAGACATGGGAAGAAGGTGGCAGCAGCACCAAGTGTTATCCCACCTAGTAGTGCTGCACACACCCCCCACCCCGGAAACGCCTTATAGGCAGATGATGATCTCTTTAGCCCTAAATTAGCAGAGCTGAAATGATTAGTCAGTTGAGAGAAAAGTAATCTGCAACAACTCCGATGATCACTTTATTAAGCTTAAGGTTCCAGCTTCTGAAATATAACGATTAAAGACTTTTCTCTGTTTTTTAATAATTGTGCATTTCTGATTTTCTGCTTATTGGGAGTTAAAAATGACAAGTGTATGGGCTTAAGATGTTTTGTCTCCTGTTTTTCCTAAAATTGGGTGATTTGGAGATTTCTGCTGAGCTTCTCACCAGTTTTGAAAATGTATTTGAAATAGTGGTGAAAAGTGAAATGCCTACTACTTGTACTGAATCTTGCTGAGTCATACTGAACAATACCGCGTAGTGGAAAAACACCATAACATCAGGAAAGGAAACCAATACTTCCTTCGGAAAAATCGCAGCCTTTAGCTCCAAACTATCTGTTGATGAAATAAATAATTTTATGTAAAACAAACCTACATTGTCATTGTCTACAGCTATTTTAATTTTTGTCTTCACAGCGAAGAAATAAAAGTTAACAGAGAGGAAAGGATCTGTCCACCAAAAAAAAAAAAAAAAAAAAAGAAACTTCTGTTTTTGCCTCCACTCATAGGAAAGAGAAACTCGGCAGCGACTATGTGATAAGAGCACAGAAGGGCTTTGTGTTTGTGTGTACACATGTGTGTAATGTATCTGAGGTGAAGTGGGGCAAGCCCAACAAAGTATAAGTATTTATCCAAGCAAGCAGAGGCATCTTGTGGTTGTGGCTTTCCCAGGGAGGAGGCTGAGATAATGAGTTAGTTTTGTGAAGTTAAGCTTTCTCCGCATGACAGGGATGAGCTGTTAGCAGGCTAGGCTAGTCGGCCTGTTGGTACGCCTAATGAGGCGCTTTCAGAAACGGCTCAACAACGTGCTGAACAAGGAAACAGAGAGTCCTCTGTCTCTCTCTGGCACTTTACGGCGATTTACATGAAGCACGTAAATGCATTGACGTAGACGCTTGGAATGCAAGAAGTGATCATTTTTGACACGGTCACTAGGAGCGTTTTTTTTTTTACTGCGAGTACCAATGAGCAAAGAAAGACGTTTGTGCAACATGTGAGGTAAAGATAACTCCAGGAGGAGCAGGCACCAAAGCGGCAGGGACAACGGCGTGGACTTTTGAAGCATGTTTCCCGTTTGTACTGCACGGCACCTTGTTGTAAGCGGGTGAACCTAGCAGGCCTGGACGTCCGCTCAGACGCGTTCACCCCAGCTAGCTGGCTTAGCTTCTGCTAACCTATCAATTACCAAAACAACTTTCCAAAGGAGTGCTGCCAAAGCTGAAACGGGGACTAGCAGAGCTCCGCCGGGACCCTCTCCATTGCACAGCCTATTGCTCGTAGGGTTAGGTGCATTGCAGCCTGCTGGCAACCCCACCAGCGTAGGTCTGTGAGTAGTGAGATGAGTGACTGCGGGTCACAGCGGACCTCCACTTGGGAGGGTCCTTGCCAGAGGAACCTCCAAGCTTCTGGCAGAAGTCCACAGCAGGGCCTTTCATTTCAAACACGGCTACTTGAGAAGTCACGGCTGCATTTTGTTGACTCACGGTTAGCACAAGCGCCCTGCTGCTTACCTGAGCTTCACCGTCTTACCCATCCAGGCCAACCCCCAGCGGGTCGGGCGGTCTGGTAGTTGGCTTTGCCTACTGGTACGGTGATATCAAAAGGTCTTGTGATACGTCTGCACTGATGACTATCCACAGAAAATGTAAATATCGTTCCCCATTAAATTTGTCATTTTGTACAATTTTATCTTATGTGGTACAAAAAACTGCTATTCTTTGTTGATTATGTAAATGTATGCAGATGATAATACTTCTATAAAGAAAATCAGCCATGGCAGTATTCAGTCCAACCTTTAAGGAAAATCGGAACTCAAAATCAGAATATTATGTATTACGATATAGTTTTGTCCCCCGAGTTCCAAAGTGTAACACTGTATTTTCACTTATCCTCTCTATACCTATAAGTTGTCTGTTTCAAAAATACCTCTGAGGGGATTGGAAGGAATGGTGGTGTCTAGCTCTCTGTTTACTGTTACATCAGAAAAGCAATTTCAGCCCCATCTAACCCCATTTTGTCCAAGAGCTTTTCATATTTTAACTTAGCTGTCAGTCAGGGTTGGTTAGGGCATAAAAAATACAAGGCTCGGGCAAGATTTTAATAAATACACAGCCAAAGCTTCGGATTACATCACATTGTGAATGCCAGCCTATACAAAAACAACTGGTAATGTAAAAAATATTACCATCCCACAATTTCTACCCTTTAATCTTAACAGTAAATCCGGACGAACATATCTACTAGCCTGCTTGTTTTCTTCTCAAGACTCGGTTATTCTTCATTACAATGTAGTCTTTCTTGTCTGAAGCTCTTGCATCACGTGTGACAATTGTAATTATATGAAGTCACAAAATCACAAGGTATTATTTAAGTTCTCTACATGCTTCAAGTACAAAGACGGTACAGTCTAATCTTGAGATGAAGAATCTCTTCACCGCATAATAACCAGGATAAGTTGAGTGTAATTACATGATAAATTGTTTTTGTTTTGTTTTTTTTCTGTTCAAAAACTGTTGTTGATTGATATATTTGCTTGCTTGAACAGATCCAAGAATTAGATTTTCTTGCATCAAGGCATAGACAAAGTCAATTTTTAAAGAAATTTGAAAACATTAAAGGAACCATTCATAATTTGGTCTTGATAGCAGCAGTATAGCTAATGATGTTTAATTTATATTCCAAAAGAAAAGTTAGGTCTCCACAAACGTGAAGGGACCATCACTGGAAGCAGCATTCATAACACTTGTGCTTACCAGAAAATACCCTCACTCCTTGCTGTTTTTGTAAGCCCCACCTTAGCATTTGGCACACCCAGGGCAAGGGGGATGGGAGAATGAGTATGAAGTAAAGAAATATCACAGATGTTAGTCTGCATGAACTCCTTCCCCTTTACAGCCTTCCTGCTCAATCTGGCCTCTTCTGGCCTCCTTAGCCTACGTTTTTTTTTTTTTTTTTTTCTTCCTCACCCTCACTCCACAGAAGACAAATTACTTCTCTTAACCTAATTTCAGTTGCCTGTCGGTCAACAGAGCTGAGCCACCAAATATCAGGGCTTTGTGCGGATTTTCCATGCAAAACTTTGCATTTTCATCCATTAATTTTTTTCACTCTTAATGTATAGTATGCCTGTATGTCCACGATGGCTTATTCATGCTTGAGGAAAACACTCTGTCGCACATGCTGCAGGGTCGCGAGTCCGTCCGAGGAGTCCGGTGGAAACAGCAGGGTTAGTGTTTCAGCCAAAGCTAGAACCACAGTCCGGGTTGTGACTGCGACGAAGCGTCACAGTTTTGTTAAAGTGGCAGTGGCGCTGTCATTCATGTGACCCTTCAATGGCCCAACTTGTGCTTTTCTTTTACAGTGCAGCACTCGTGTTGACATGGTTAAACGGAGGGACCTCGTCACACTCCAGAACTGGACCATTTAAATCCTCTGCAGCAATAGCAGGCAGGAAGGGGCGGATTGTCTTTGATTATTTTGCCTTTCTCTATTTCCTTGGAGAGATTTTGCTGATTCAAGCTTTGTAGAATTTTTTTTTTTTTTTTTTTTTTTTTTTTTTTTTTTTTGCCGTATCCACGAGAAACCTTTGATTGGACCCTGATGTGTGGACAGCAGTTTTATCTCAGGGTTTCAAGGCAATTTATCCAGAGGATATTAAATGACCTAATGGCCTTATTATTTGCACACAACGAACCTGACAGAATCTCAATGTGGTTGTAAGGTGCAGAGATATTCAGCAGCTGTTTTGCGTTTATTTATCCAAGATGCAGTTGGTTCTGCGGCGGGAAGATGAGTTTTAATAAAACACATAAGTGGTTTCTTGAGCTAAAGAACAAGCATAGATGAGCTTTGAAGCTGCATGACTTTTATCAGGAAGTTGAAAAAAAAAGTCATGAGTAGCATTGCAGTAAAAACTAAGTTGCATTGACACTAGACTCTTTCTTTTCAGCAACAGGAACTGGCTAATTTCCTGAACTTGATATACCACTTGGTCGGCACAAAGGGAAACATCTGAGGCAGGGGATCTCAGAATTCTCCACTTTTAAAAGCGTAATGAGTGTTTAAATCTGTGGGTCAACACTTTTTAACATTTTACAGGTGGCGGAGGAGTTTTGCTCTCCAACTTTGGACCCCCCTTTAAAAGGAAAAGTAAGCAGCAAGGAAATGAAAGAGGAGGGTTTTTTTTTGTTGGTTTTTTTTTGCGTGTTTTTTTTCCCTTCTAGTGTTCGCTCCGATACCTCATACACACACTCGTTGCCTTGTTAGTTGAGTCATTCAGTGTCAGCGAGAAAAACACCCGATCACCTCTGCAGTCTTCACTGTATAATTTTGATTGACTACTTCAAAGAATCTGATGCTTGTTGTCTGTGTCGGTGGAAAGTGACCGTGTCTGTTCCTCCAGTCTTCATGGTGCTCAGTGTCAAAGGTCAGGGTTTCAGCAAGAGGTCAGCTCTGTGGTCAGCTGCTGGCCAGTAACATGACCCTTCCTCCTGATGGCCTGACCAACCCCCCCCCTAACACACACACCTTCCACCTCCTACCTCCTCGTTTTTTGCTTTCCTTCACTGATGATCCTACAAAGTGGCTAACACATGTTACTTCCTCCATTGATTTAGACAAACGCTCTGCTGCACAATCACCCGCCTGCACGGCCGCTTCAACGGCCTCACATCTTTAGTGATGTTTGTTGTCAGTGTTATCAGCTTCTTCAAACTGATCTGGTAGCTTTTGTTTTGTTATGCCGGTGCAATAAAAACAAAGGAATAATTTCCAGGCAAAGCACTTGTCTACCTCTGTATAGTTCAACCATTAAACTTGTGCAGAGTATTACTTGAGCCTATTGATTGGAGTCCTCTGCTGTAGAGAGGGCAGTGTAAAAAAAAATCAATGCTTTATTTTCTCTTAGACTAGCCCCCCTTTTTTTCCCCTTTTTTTGGTTAGTGAAAATAAGGGGAAAGCAAGAGAGAAGCCATTCACATCTACCGCATTCAATCTTTACAGTTAAAATGATTTTGTTCATGGTTTTGGCAAATTTGTTTTTCTTTTTTTATCTCTCCTTTTTGCACTCCTTATCTCTGCCGTATTCTCTCTCGTATGAATCCACCTCTTTATGGCGGGTGGGTGATGTCATACTTGTTTGTGCTGTGGCTGCTCTGTCATGTTGTGTGTCACTTTGACCTCCTGCTGGATGTACAGTGAAGTGTCTGCTTGATCCCGGTTGTAGTTTACGGCTGTGACGGTGAGCTTTTAATCAGATGTCTTAACAACAAATACAGCTGCAGCTGATTTGTTAATTCATTGTCTTTTACTTGTAGACCGGTGAAACAAGCTGTAAACAAGAGCTTTTGTGTGTGTTTAAATCTATTCAAAAATAGATTGAGAGATTTACGAAATTATTGGAATATTTATGAAAGAACTTTGCTTTTTCTTGCATGTGTTGACAGGCAAGAAAACATACATTTATTAAATTTACACAATCAAATAAATTAGATTCTAATTTATTACATTTTGATTACACAAAGCAAACACATTTTGAATGATTCTAGAATTACAGATTGTCAATTTACAATTTTACGCAAAAAATATAATTAACTTTTAATAATGCAACTTCACAAAGCAAATCCACAAACTGCAGATTTATGGGGAGCCAATAGATTGGTCTCACAACAGATTGGTTTTACTTAATACTCCCAGAATCATTATAATTTAGCATTTTAAATATTTCTTAAATTTAAATTCCCATTTGTAGTTATAACTTAAATATACAAATGGAAATGCTTAGTTCTTCTTTAAAAGTTAATTTTTAAGTACAAATAATTACAGACAAATCAAATTGCACTTTTGTTTGTGGTTGAACTATGATTATCTTTTTAAATTTCTACATTTCCTTAATAACTAGTACTCATGAATCATTATTTTGCAAGCTCAGAATGAAGAAATCAGGATCAAGAAATCTCAGAATGAAACCCATAATAGCACTTCTGTCTGTGTATTTTTAATACCTCTGAGTTTGGGGAAAGACTACTCATACCCGTGACTTCTGTCACATGTCAGACTCCTGATCAACTGCAGTAAACAATCAGTACAGCAGCACAAACATTGTTTACATTTTTCCCTGGTACCTTGTTAGGTTTACCCAGCATACATTTCCCACAATGTAACGTGTTCTGCTGTTGGCAGCTGGTGTAGTCTCAAGCCTCCAGACTCAAACAAAGACAAGAAGTGCGCTAAGAACAAGCAGTAAACTAATATTCTTCTTACTCTTCTAGTCCAGTTTTTAACTGAAACTGTTTCAGCATCATTTCAGATTCTCCTCAGCTTCCACTAAAGACCTTAATGTCTGCTATTTTTGATCACACATGCAGTATTTTTACCCAAGGCCCATATGGA